>CM037635.1:13093276-13404684 GCA_015227895.2 Colaptes auratus | reverse complement strand
GGGGGGAGGCACGTACAGCAATGATAATCTATTCTTATGATGCCATGTAATGTACATTACAGATAAAGCAAAGTTCTTCAGCAATAAAAGCATTGCTAACTTACACAGAAATTTGTTTCTTCTAATATCTATACAGGGTCTGAAAACCAGACAGCAGCTCCAAATATTTTAAAGCAGTCTTTCCTCCTCTTTCATGTCTCCATAGGGTCCAGGGACTGTTCTTAGATGACATGAAAGCACCTCACATCTAGGCTGGACGTGGGTAGATTTACACTGGATATTAGGAAGAAATTCTTTACAGTGAGGGTGGTGAGACACTGGAACAAGTTGCCCAGGAAGTTGTGGATGCCCCTCCCTGTAAGTGTTCAAGGCCAAGCTGCAGAGGGCCTTGAGCAACCTGATCTAGTAGGTGGTATGGGGAGTTGGAACTAGATGATGTTAAGGTCCCTTCCAACCCAGACCACTCTATAATTCTACAATCTCATGTGCAGGACACTGGTATGCAAAAAAAAGCATCTCTGACACAAAATATTCCATTAATAGCCATTTAATTGGCAGATCATCTCATGTACCACGAGAAGTGTGGTGGTTTGAGCCTTCACTGGGACTTAAGAGCTCAGATGGGGGCTAGGCTGAGAATCCCTCTCCTGCTCCCCCCTCCTCTTTCCCAATAGAGAGGAAAAGAAAGGAAAGGAGCAAGTCCACCAAGAAATAATTTGGAGTCAGCTTGAAAGTAGAGAGGTAAAGATGTGTGTATATATATATGTGTGTGTGTGTGTGTGTGTGTAGCAACAACAGGTAGGGTTCACAAGGGTAAGGAAAAAGGATGGATGGGGGAAAAAAAAGAAATATGAAATACAAAACCAGTCCTTTGCAAAGGTGTGGGGTGCAGCTGAGAGGACCACGTGGCAGAGAAGCAGGGGAACCAGCGGCAGTCCTCGTCCAGGCAAAAGGCAAGGGCCAAGAGACTTAATGGCTGCAGTGTCCTCCTTTTTATAGCCTTGCTGGGCAGGAAGGGGGAGTGGAACAGACTAATTTAGTTTCCCAGGGGGAAAACCCCCTGCAGGGAGGGCAATGCTCTCACAAGCCCTCCCCTCCCTGCTTCCAGGATGGGCATAACCCATCACAAGAAGCCACTTGTTTTTCCTTGCCAACATGCTTATTTTACTTCTACCTATCTTATTTTTGCTGAAGTCAGAAGAAATCAGAATGATCAAGCAGGAAATACGCAGCACCTTGCAGGAAGCAACCTCAAAATAAGCATAAAGTCAAATCAACCTTGAGCAGAGTTCAGTTTTCATTTTGTTTTTATTCACACATGGTCTGCTCAAGAAGGCTTTTCCTTAAGTCTAAGCAAAAGCCTGTTGAGGGTAAGTTCTAGGAAAGTTCACTCCCTCCCACCCTAATCCCCACAAACCTCTGCAATGTCATCAGGGCTGGTCAAGGAGAACCTGTGGCCTGCCAGTTGATATGCCTTGGTCTCAATCTCACTCAGTTTGGCTTGCATGACCTGTTTTTGAGTTTCATATGCTGTAGTGCTGAAACCAATGCCATTCAGCTCCAGCAGAGCCAAGCAATAATGGGTGGGCATCTCCACGTTAGAAAATATGTCTGAAGTAAGCAGAAACCCCAACAGAAGTTATTTAACAGTGAAAACAGAACAACTGCACATCAACAGAGTCATAAAAAACCCAAACATGGAATCTTCAGCTTTTAAAATCATCAATGTCCTGATATATAGAATTCTTTAAATATTAATCTAGTTTAAATACTTTTGTTAATGGAATAGTTCACAGTAAGAAGGAGTAGTTCAGAATAAGTAGTATTACAGAGCTTTTAATCACTAAAGTATTAAGATAACTTCTATCATCCTATCATTCTATCATACCCTGTACTCAGCACTGGTTAGGCCACACCTTGAGTCCTGTGTCCAGTTCTGGGCCCCTCAGGTTAGGAAAGATGTTGAGTTGCTGGAACATGTCCAGAGAAGGGCAACAAAGCTCTTGAGGGGTTTGGAGCACAGCCCTGTGAGGAGAGGCTGAGGGAGCTGGGGTTGCTTAGCCTGCAGAAGAGGAGGCTCAGGGCAGACCTTATTGCTGTCTACAACTCCCTAAAGGGAGGTTGTAGCCAGGTGGGGGTTGACCTCTTCTCCCAGGCAACCAGCACCAGAACAAGAGGACACAGTCTCAAGCTGTGTCAGGGGAAGTTTAGGCTGGATGTTAGAAAGAGGCTCTCCACAGAAAGAGAGATTGGTCATTGGAATGTGCTGCCCAGAGAGGTGGTGGAGTCACCATCACTGGAGATGTTTAAGAAGAGACTGGATGAGTTGATTAGATTTAGTGATGGTTTAGTTGATTAGATGGTGTTGGGTGATAGCTTGGACTCAGTGATCTCAAAGGATTGGAGCAGATCTCCAATCTGCTTAATTCTATTCTAATTTTTTTTTCCCCTAGGAAGCACACATCTCTCTATATATCAGCATTTTATAAACTGCAAATGTGCCTAGTGTACAGCTTTCTAACTTGACAATACTTTATTCCACCATCCACATCTTTTAAAGATGTTCTAAGGTTTAGCTGTGACAATCATAAATGACGTGGTAAATTTGCAGTAGAAGATTTCAGTGACACTGGACATAGTCTTAGACTTGGTGTACAATTGGAGTGAAACAGCAATCAACAGGTATGTGCTTTTGGGGGGGTTTGTTGTTGGCTAGCTTTTAAATAGAGACAAGTTCACCAAATATTAGTGCAAAGATACTGAATCACTCACTATGGCATCAAAAAGATTCACATATAAAACCCATACCCAGCAATCAATGCTTTATATCTAGGCCAAAGGGCAGAAGACATCTGAAGATTTTAGGAATTGCTTCTGACAAGGAAATGCAAAAGCTTTTGATAATGCTCATGAGAAACCACAGACAGACCTACAAGCCCCTTCAAAATGCCCAGGGTACTCACCTGAGAATTGAGAGATCTGTTTGATTCAGAAACTTAAGAGAGATTCTGCTATTGCCTTAGTTTGATATATAAAAATTGTGAATAGAATAGAATAGAGCAAACCAGGTTGGAAGAGACCTTTGAGATCATCGAGCCCAACCCATCATCCAACACCATCTAAGCAACTAATCCAGGGCACCAAGTGCCTCATCCAGACTGTTCCTAAACACCTCCAGGGATGGTGACTCCACCACCTCCCTGGGCAGCACATTCCAGTGTCCAATAACTCTTTCTATGAAGAACTCCTTGCTAACATCCAGCCTAAACCTCCCCTGGTGCAGATTGAGACTGTGGCCTCTTGCTCTGGTTGTGGTTGCCTGGGAAAAGAGACCAACCACCACCTGGCTACAGCCTCCCTTCAGGTAGTTGTAGACAGCAAGAAGGTCTCCCCTGAGCCTCCTCTTCTCCAGGCTAAGCAACCCCAGCTCCCTCAGCCTCTCCTCACAGGGCTGTGCTCCAAACCCCTTCCCAGCTTTGTTGCCCTTCTCTGGACATATTCCAGCAACATCTCAACATCTTTCCTAAACTGAGGGGCCCAGAAGTGGACACAGGACTCAAGGGGTGGCCTAACCAGTGCTGAGTACAGGGGCCATACCCTTAACTTAAAATGTAATATTCCTTTTTCTTTTTCACAAAACAAACATACTTCCAAGAGAAGTTCTGAGGTTCTGTCTTTTCTTTTAACAAATGAACATGTTGCCACAGAATACACTTGGAGAACAACTTCCAAATTTCATCTCTTCTCCACTGATCCTTCAGCCTGTGAGAGCCCAGCTACCCTTCCCCTTCATCTTTGCCCTCAAGCAGAGGAGTTCTCTTTACCTGTCAGATGTTCCTTCTGTAATTCATTATGGAGCTGGTTCATGACATTGAAGACAAGCACAGACTCTATCGCTGCTCTGTAACGCCCAGTATGATCTTCACTGGCACTGAGCCCCAGGCTCTGCACACCCTGGCCCGTGCCTACTCCTTCCAGCAGAGGTAGCTCACTGGGGAGAAAGTTAGTCACCATGTTGTGAAGTGTACGTTCCTTAGAGCTGGAATCAAGCAGCCAACATGCCACCTGGAAAAAGGAAGTCTCCTCCATGAGACCTTTTTTCCACTTCAGTCATAATACAGTGTGAATATTTAACTGGGGGTTAATGCAAAGTTATGTGCAGATTCACAGAAACATAGAAACAATATGGTTGGAAAAGACCTCAGAGATCATCAAGACCAATCTGTCACCCAACACCTCATGACTAACTAAACCATGGCTTCAAGTGCCACGTCCAATCCCTTTTTGAACACCTCCAGGGATGGGGACTCCACCACCTCCCTGGGCAGCACTTTCCAGTGGCCAGCAACTCTCTATGGGAAGAACTTTCTTCTCACCTCCAGCCTAAACTTCCCCTGTCACAGCTTGAGACTGTGTCCTCTTGTTTTGGTGCTGGTTGCTGGAAGAAGAGACCAGCCCCCTCCTGGCTACAACCTCCCTTCAGGTAGTTGTAGACAGCAAGAAGGTCTCCCCTGAGCCTCCTCTTCTCCAGGCTAAGCAACCCCAGCTCTCTCAGCCTCTCCTCACAGGGCTGTGCTCCAGACCTCTCCCCAGCCTCGTTGCCCCTCTCTGGACACTTTCAAATATCTCAATATCCTTCTTAAATTGAGGGGCCCAGAAATGGGCAGAGATTGTGTTATTTGATTTAGCAGGCAGACTGGAATTAATTTGTGGAAATGTTACATGATTTCAGATAGAACCTAGAAGAGAGCCTAAGTCACTGTAAAGCTTAATTCTCACACAGATTTAACTGTATATATTTGAAAACCTTATGCCCTTCTCAACTAAACACATCTCAGAGTCTTGTCCTTGGGTTTTTTTATTTATTAAAACCTAACACCAAGAGGATTAAATGTGAAGACCAGGATCAAAACATGTTTAATCTGAAAACTGACTTTGTAAGAATCAAAACTTGCTATTGATCTATAATACTAGTCAAGCTGAGCTCTCCTGTTTTTTGCACATCAGCACTAGCACCAAGAATTCTGCAAGGCACAATTTATTCTCTGTAAGCCTCATACCTTCAACTGCCTTCAAAGCAACTTCACTTAAAGTTGTTGCATTTCAGTTTCTCGTGTCAGAATTGGATAAAACACAGGTTTCAACATTGTCTCTGCCATACAAGCAGAAGATAAAAACCACAAGGAGACTGTGTGTATATACTCACTGCATCACTGAAATAAATGAGTGTGGCTCCATTTAATACAGGGGACACTGCATGGATGAGTGCTCTTCCTGCTCTTTCATTTTCTCTGAAACTGTGAAAAGCTAAGTTTATCCCTGTGTTGAATACCTTGACTACTTACCTGCAGACTCAAATACTGTCATGATGCTGTTCAGCCCATGTGATGCAAGCTTTAAAAGTCAACACCAAAAATTTCTATGCACCTACAGCTTTCCCTAACAAGAAGGGGCTTTTACCTCTTCCCTTATTCATCTGAGTTACAAATGCTACCCTGAGCCTGTTGAAATTATATGTAGACATTGTTTTGTTTTGAGAAAATAGTGGTAGCAAGTTGCCTACACACAGCAGGTAAATCTTTTGCTTACAAGTTATCTGCTCTCAAAATCTTCCCCTCTGCTCAGCTCTGCTGAGACCCCACCTGCAGTACTGCATCCAGTTCTGGAGCCCCTATTCCAAGAGGGATCTGGAGGTGCTGGAAGGTGTCCAGAGAAGGGCCACGAGGAGGAGCAGGGGCTGGAGCACCTCTCTGTGAGGACACTGAAGGAGTTGGGGCTGTTCAGTCTGGAGAAGAGAAGGCTCCAAGGTGACCTCATTGTGGCCTTCCAGTATCTGAAGGGGGCTACAAGAAGGCTGGGGAGGGACTTCTCAGGCTATCAGGTAGTGATAGGACTAGGGGGAATGGAATGAAGCTGGAGGTGGGGAGATTCAGGCTGGATGTGAGGAGGAAGTTCTTCCCCATGAGAGTGGTGAGGCCCTGGAATGGGTTATCCAGGGAGGTGGTTGGGGCCCCATCCCTGGAGGTGTTTAAGCCCAGGCTGGATGAGTCTCTGGCCAGCCTGATCTAGTGTGGGGTGTCCCTGCCCATGGCAGGGGGGTTGGAACTAGAAGATCCTTGTGGTCCCTTCCAAACCTGACTGATACCATATGATATGATATGAATTTGACCACAAAAGCACTTCTGTCATCTTAGTCTCAAGCTTCTTACAGTAACAAAATAAGGAGCTCAGCACTGTCCACTTGAGCAGGGGAGAAATTCAACCTCATTCTACCCACCCAAGTAATCAGGCATAAAAGATAAATGCGTTAACCTATAACTGAACCTACTCTGTTTTTCTGGTGGGCACTATGAACACACACAGCAAAAGAATTCTCCTCTAAATACGTTGCCACTGGAAGAAAATTTCATAAACCCCCTGACAGCAGTGCACATTCAAATCCAAATAACAGAAGGAAAGTACCAGGTATTCCTGTCTTCCCACTGGTGTGTTTAAACTACAAGTTTTACCCAAGTTAAATGTATTATTCCTGCAAACCTTTGGGTCCTCAAACCTTCCTTCCAAAGAGATGCCACAAGCCATCACCAGAGTCTTGTAGTGCTGAATGAAGTTATACATGACAAGAGAGCGCTCCTGCTTGGGCTGCTTCTGAAGGTACAGCTGCAGGTGGTACAGTCTCTCTGTTACAGACAGGTTCTTGTCCAAAGGTGGTGGTGCCAAACTCATACTGATTTCTAAGACAGGACATACAAGCAAAAACTCCTCATTCAATCCCACTGTGTGATAAGAATGGCAAGAGAAGTCTTGAACACGGTCACCCAAAGCATAAAAACCTACAGTTGGAGTTTAAACAACAAACAACAAATCTGTACAGATATTATGTATTTTATCAAACCAGACCTGACTCCCCAAAGGAACATGGTATGCCTGTACTACTAAACAAAGGAGAGCCAGGAATCAAACCCTAGCCATGAGCCATTGTGATGGGTTACACCCATTCTGAAAGCAGGGTGGGGAGGGCTTGTGACAGCTTTGTCCTCTCTGGAGGGAGTTTTCCCCCTGGGAAACTGAGTTAGTCTGTTCCACTCCCCCTCCCTGTCCAGCAAGCCTAGAAAAAAGGAAGACACTGCAGCCATTAGCTCTCTTTTGGCTCCTGCCTTGCCTGGACAAGAGGACTGCTGCTGGCTTCCTGCTTCTCTGCACACGGTCAGGCCTGGTTCTCCGCCCTGCTACTTCCACGCTTCTTCAAAGGACTCCAAAGGACTGGTTTTGTATACATACTTCCCCCATCCATCCTTGTTCCTTACCCTTGTGAACTCTTCCTGTCATTGTTTTATATATACATATATATTTATTGTTTAAAGATTTTTTTACCTCTCTACTTCCAAGCTGACTCCAAATTATTTCTTGGTAGATTTTTCCTTCCCTTTTATTTTTTTCCTCCCAATCGGGAAAGAAGAGGGGGAGCAGGGGAGGGATTCTCAGCCTTGCCCCCATCTGAGCTCTTTAATCCCAGTTAAGGCTCAAACCACCACACCCACATATGGGGTTATGATCAGGTGTCACATTTGTTCTAGAGAGCAAAAACTGGAAGAGGTGGAAAGAGAAAAGCAAGCATGCCAAAGACCGCATGGCAGCCATAACATTTTAGCCATAAGCATGTCCAGCAGTCCAGTGCTTGAGTGAATTACCTGGTCTTATTGTACAGTAGCACAGATGCAGCCACAGTAATATATCCAAAGGTCATCAACACTTAAGACTGCTGAATAAAAGGGGTAAGTCACTCAATCACCAAGCTGAGCTGGCTTTGGGACATTCAAAACACTTCAGAAAAACCTATCTGCTGCAGCTACTCTCCTGAAGTGCAGCGTTGTTTACAACAGCAGAGCCTGTCTGCTCACTTACCAGTCTGGTCTTGTATCTGCTGCAAAGAGATGTAGTAGGCATCTTTTCCACCCCAGCATACTGCTAGTCCAACTACTAAGATGTCTTCACAGCCTTGGACAGGAAATCCATCATCTTTAACTTGCATCTCCTGAGGAGAACTTGCTAAAGGAATAATTTTTTAATTACAATTATGAAATGGCATTCATAAATATAGAGGAGCTTGGACAGTGGAAAAATACAGACATCTGAGCCTGGTTTTCTTACAAGTTAATATACACCATGATTCTTATCTTTAGGGAGAAAAATGCCTGTTTCTTTTGAGAAAGCAAAACAAAACACCACCACAACAACAAAAAAATCCATGTTTGGAATAACAAAACTTTCTCTTAACAGCAAGAACCTTATGAGAGGAAGCTGAGAGAACTGGGGTGGTTTAGTCTGGAGAAAATTAAGCTGAGGAGAGACCTCCTCACTCTCTACAGCTACTACACCCACCACCTGGTGGTGGGTGTTGGTCACTTCTCCCTGTAAAAAGTGATAGGATGAGAGGAAATGGCCTCAAGTTGCACCAGGTGTAGGTTTAGGATGGATGTCAGGAAAAATTTGTTCACTGACAGGGTGGGCAAGCAGGGAAAGGTAGCTGAGCTCTCACAGGCTGAAGGATCAGTGGAGAAGAGATGAAATTTGGCAGTTGTTCTCTAAGTGTATTCTGTGGCAACATGTTCATTTGTTAAAAGAAAAGACAGAACTTCAGAACTTCTCTTGGAAGTATGCTTGTTTTGTGAAAAAGAAAAAGGAGTATTACATTTTAACTTAAGGGTATGGCCCCTGTACTCAGCACTGGTGAGGCCACATCTTGAGTCCTGTGCCCAGGGAAGTGGTGGAGTCATCATCCCTACAGATGTTTAAAAAATGCATAGACGTGTCACTTTGGGACACAGTTTATTGGCCACAGTGGTGTTAACAATTGGACTTTAAGATCACAAAGGTCTTTTCCAACCTTAAATTATTCTAGAATTCTATGATTCCATGAGCCATACTGTGGTAGTTTTAGGCTATGCCTTTAAAATTTAGCTGCAGATTTCGAGGAGAAAAGTAGAAAAATATAAATAAATCACTACTGGGTGTAAAAAGGAAAAGAAAAGATTGTTCTAAACAAATTCATTGGATGAAAGTCTGGGATAAGAGAAGCTGTATTATAACAGTTCTTCACATTTCACTTCCATTCCCATTCCTTTTCTCTTCTCTGATCCTGGCTGTTTTGCTTCACCCATGAGGTAACACTTCTGCCTGACCTTCAGATAACACTAACACTGCTTTCTCTCTCAAAATCCTCTCTCTCTTGGTACAGGGAAGGGGGGGGAAGTTTGGGGGGGACAGTGGAGCAGCTTCCCTGGTCTTTTGGACCAGGGGGTTTTCCTTGTTATTTGCTAATTGTAAATACCTGTATAATATTGTAACTCCTGTATATTTTGTACATATTCATTGCATTCCATTCCAGAGTGTAGCTTTTGCTTGTAAATACAGCTTCATTTGCTTCTAACTGAGTTACTCTGGCTGAGTTAATGCTGGGGGAAAGTTCAACCCACCACACATACTTATAGCATTCCTACAAAACTGTGGCCTTACTTAGGAATCTCTTCAAGAATTGAGACAGAAATGTATTCCCTTCTTCCATTCTGAAAAATACTTCCCATTTGTCAATAAAAAAGACATGTTGATAGTTAAGAAACTGACAGTGGAAAGCAAAGAATCTAGCGCTGCTTCACCTTATTTTAATGGAAGAGTATACAGCTGCAGTAGCAAACTACAGCATCTGAATAATTCTGCAGAAAACATTGAAGTAATATTTGAACAAATTAGAGACTGAGCTGAATTTCACATGGGCATATATTAGGATAGGATAGGATAGGATAGACCAGGTAGGAAGAGAGCTTCAAGATCATTGTGTCCAACCCATCATCCAACACCATCTAATCAACTAAACCATGCAACCAAGCACCCCATCCAGTCTCCTCCTAAACACCTCCAATGATGGTGACTCCACCACGCCCTGGGCAGCACATTCCAATGGCCAATCTCTCTTTCTGGGAAGAATTTCTTCCTAACATCCAGCCTAAACCTCCCCTGGCACAGCTTGAGACTGTGTCCTCTTGTTCTGGTGCTGGTTGCCTGGGACAAGAGACCAACCCCCACCTGGCTACAACTTCCCTTCAGGGAGTTGTAGACAGCAAGAAGGTCTCCCCTGAGCCTCCTCTTCTCCAGGCTAAGCAACCCCAGCTCGATGCAAGTTTACTTTTTGCAAACCCAAATACATTTAACCTTGGTTCAGAGACCAAGTCCAGCAAGTAACACTGCCCAGTTGTGACATGGAACAATCTGTACAGTTATTTTTTAAATTTAATTTATTTCTAGTTTTAAAATAAAATTGATCTTTTTTTTTTTTTATTTACAATTTATTTATAATTTTCCATTATACTAAAACTTGTGCGTGACATGGAAAGATACACACGATAATGGCATCGCACAAGGCAGATCCATTGTAAATTTAGCTACTCTCCCATAAAATGAAGCTCCTAACACTAAAGACCTAGCAGTGAAATGCTTGACACCAATCCTCTCTCCTCTACTAACACTCAGCTCTTTTTTTTACTGAGACTGACAATATTCAGTTAATATCAGCGTGCTGGGTTACACCCATTCTGTGGGAGGTCTGCAAGAGCCCTGCTTCCTCAGGGGACAAAAGAAACCTGACCCAGGTGAACACAGAGGGACTTGATTTCCCCCTCCCAGGAGGAGGGGGCCCCTGGGTCAAAGGTGGTCTGTTCCCCTCCCCCTGCCTGTCCAGCAAGCCTATAAAAAGGAAGACACTGTGGCCATTTGCTCTCTTGGCTCCTGCCTTGCCTGTTCGAAAGGACCAACAGCTGCTGCTGGCCTCCTGGTTCTGCCATGTGGTCAGACCTGATCCTCTCCCTGCTGCATCCAGGCTTCTCTAAAGGACTGAAATCCACATACACCGAGGAAGATACAAGGCCATCCACATTTGGTTTTGTATATTTTCCTATTCACCCTTATTCCTTACCCTTGTAAACCCTCTGTTACTGATATATATATATATATATATATATACACATTTTGAGAAAAATTTACTTCTACTTCCAAACTGACTCCAGATTATTTTTGGTAGATTTACCTCCAGTCTCTTTGGGAGGTGGGGGGGAGAAATTCTTGGTTGGTTATTTTTGCTACCATCTGAGCTCTTAAACTCCAGTTACAGCTCAAACCACTACAGTCAGTCATTTCCCTTGTTTGTTGCAAACCCTTTCCTTCCCCACTCCTGCTTTAAGCTAAAGATGCCACCCTGCTGCTCACAAAACCAATGTACTGGAACACAGAACTGACCTGTTTTGAACTTGCCACCAATCGTTGATTTGGGAGACAAAAGGCACTTTGTTCTTTCACATGCCACTGAGATGGAGAACCTGGTTTTCTCCTTCCATTCAGCCATGAACGTCTGGAACAGAGCCTTGTCACTGGCAACATCAATGATAGTGAAACTTTCAGCACTTAAGGGAACGAGTGGAAACACGTCCTGAGACAGCTGCAGTGAAAAGCCTTGGTCTATAGTGGAATCATCTTTTATCTCATCACTCTCAACTGGGTTTACACTCCTAAGATTGAGCTGGAGTGTTTTTACCTGCTGCTCTGCATTGCCCTCGCTCCTCTGCTGTGGCTGAATCAGCTGCCCTTCGCTCATGAAGGCAACTTGTCTCTTCCTTGAAGGTTTCACAGACAGAGAAACAGAACTCTTTGGAAAGAGCTCTTCAGGTGGTGTTGGAGGAATAAGCCCATTATTGTTTTCTGGTGGAGGACAGGGTGTTCCATTGTTTCCCTGGAGTGGAAGTGTCATCCAGTCAGTTTTCTGAAGACCAGAGTTTTCCGTTTCGTTTTCTTTAACTTTGCAAAAGCTTTTAAAACCCTGGAAAGTACACAAAGGCTCTGGCTGACAATGGTCAGATTCAAAAACTGGATCAGGCTTTTGATTAGCAATAGGAACAACTAATTGTCCTTTCAAACAGGAGCCTGCTGAAACTGCTTCAATGCCTGAGGGACTAGGCCACTTGTCTAACGCATCCTGCAACCCTGGGCTAAGTTCAAAAGAGTGGTCAGTCCACACCACTGGATTGGTTTTCTTGTCTAAAGCTTGCTGGCTTCTCTGGAGCCTCTCACCTTGATCTCCTAATAAATCCTTTGGTCTAGAAGAATTGTTACAAATCTCTGGGGGCTTTCTTAATCCTGACTGACCACAACATGTAGAAGGAAGGTGTTCCAGAAAAGATGGAGAGTTTGCATGATCTAAAACTTCAGCTATTAGATCAGAAAATGCTAAAGACACATGATTACACTGAGCAGGATCCTCAAGCTCTTTCTGATTGCCACTGAAGTCAAATTCATTCTGAACAGGCCCTAGGTTCTGCAAAAGACCATCTGGAGGAAGAAAACCTTCTTGCTTCTCCACGGGGTCCTTTCTGTCATCTTCCATGATGTGAACAGCTGAAAGGTCACTGACATTACTGAAGCTATCATCAAACAGCAAGCTATCACTCATATTCAGGCTTGTTTCAGGTACAGGGTGGCATTCTACTTGTACATTATGTTCCCTATCAGAAAGTGGGGTTGCTTTATTGAAGGCTTTAGACACACTCTCTCCTTTCATTGAATTTTGGGTCTGGTAATCTTGTAGAAAACTGTGTAGCTGGGAGTCAGTCACTGAGAAGTCGCTTTCTTTAAGGCAAAGTGCAGGTTCTATTTCATTTGCTACAGGCTGTAAATTAAGGTCTCCAGAATCCAAAACTTCATTACTGTAGTGCTGAGCTGTGTCTTTTGTAACGTTATTTGCTGTGACAGGAATGGAAAAGCTCAGTTTCCTAACTGTTGGAGCCAGTCCTTCAGCAACAGCGTTGTCAGTTCGCAAAGTGCTTAGTTTCTCAGAGACTGCCTGCCGTGGTATTGCTGCCAGTTCTGAACCTCGTATTCCCTGCTGTCCCGTGATTCCAGCTGCTCCCTCCTGTTTTATTATCATCTCAGTTTGAGTATCCAACTGGAAGCTGTCTTCAAAGTCTCTGGAGTCAGAAAACAGACCAGAGGATGGACCATTCTGAACACCATCTGTATAACAAACACCTCTGGATTTTACTAGAGAGTCTCTCACAAAATCCTTAGGATGACTGTTGGCTTTCTGCAGCACTCCAGCTTGTAACAATATTCCACTGGGCTTTTCACAACCATTTTTGTAACCATTCCAAATCTGAACACAGCTGGATTTTTCCTCCCCAGGAGAAAAACATACAGGCTTCTGTATTCTACTGCTGCCATGAGAGACATGTCCACTTCCAGAGCAGCTAGCAGCTGCTTTACAGTGATCTGTGCCTAAAGCCATCTGCTGCTTACCCACCATCATCTCAGCACAGCCCATATCTGCTTGAACTTCATTAATTTTAATCTGCTTATCATCAGTATGTTCATTTCTCTGTGTCCTAGCACTACCAGGTGTTACTAGACTTCCTACAATATTATGTTTCCCCATTGAGGTGTGGAGTATTCTGTCTTCTAACAGGTGCCTGAAAAGATGCTCTCCCCTTAGGTGTACCTTCATCACAACTGGTGGGAGGCTTTGTACAAAACCCTTCCATTTTATCTTTCCTCCCAGGACTGAGTTCCCTCATCTGGACAGAATTTGAGACTTTATGAGTTACAGATCTTGTTTCCATAAATTCTTTATTATTTTGGTCTGGAAAAAAATTATCTGTGGGGATGGTTGGGTGGAAAGCAGGCAGCTTTCGTGTGTCTGTGCTAGGCATATTGGAGTCTTCAAGAAGAGATCTCTGTAGTTTCGAAGCAGTATTTTTGTTCCTTTTCTGGTTTAAATGCATGCCCATGCTTTTTATCAATCTAGAGGCTGAAGACTTTGCTCTCAGTGTTGGTGTTTTAACTTGTTCAGCAGGGAGCTGTGGAACTGATCTTGTGGAATCTGTCTTGGTTTTGCCCAGAGAAATTCCTTCTACATTTTCGTTATCTTTGGACGTATTTGGCCGCTTCCTAGCGGTATACACGATATCACCACTGCCTTCCGCTGCGTCAACCTGTCTTCTGCCTAGGATTTCACTCTCAAGTCTGGAGTTTTCTGTACTACTGCTTAGTCTCCTTTTATATCCCTTTTTAATATTTGATACATTTCCAGTCTGAAAACCAAGACCATTCTGATGTTGAACTCTGCACCCTTTTCTGTTGAACACTCTTGAAGACTCAGAAGAGAGCTCTCCACTTGATCTGTGTAGTCTCTCCTCAAGTTCAGACTCACTGCTGATCATAGAAGATGTATCAGTCTCAAGAAAAGATTCTGGGTTCCACTGCACTCCCATCAGTGCCAAATCCTGCTGGAGAAGTCCCCTGGCTTCCTCCACAATGAGGGAAGCTGCTTCTCTTCCAGTTAAGCCTTTCATTCCAGCCATCCAGATGTTGCACACAGTCCGACGCTCCTCTACTGATTCTTCATCTTCATCCACAGCTCTCCGAGCACTATGGGAAAGTTAACAGATAGATGTAAACACTCCTGCAGAAAATAGCAAACACCACAAGGAGCTGCCACTATTCTGCTCTGGTTCCATTTCAATTAGCTTCACAGCTCTCTAGCTTCACAGAAGGACTATATCCAAACATAACAAATTTAATAGGAAATAATTGTTTTGGTTTTCTCTATGTGAATTGATGCAAGCAGGACTAGAGACAATTGTCCTCCTATGCTCAGCACTGGTGAGACCACACCTTCAGTACTGGATTCAGTTTGGGGTACTGCAGTATAACAGAGATATTGAGGTGCTGAGGCAGGTCCAGAGAAGGGCAACAAAACCAGTGAAGTGTCTGGGAGATAAGTCTTATGGGGAGCAGCTGAGGGTGCTGGGGTTGTTCAGGTCTGGATGAATAGAAGCTGAGAGGAGACCACCTAGCTCTCTACAACTACCTGAAAGGAGGATGTAGACAGGTGGGTGCTGGTGTCTTCTCACAACTAACAGGACAAAAGGAAATTACATCAAGTTATGCCAGGGGAGGTTTAGTTTGGACATTAGGAAAAAAATCTATACCAAAATGGTTATCAAACCCTGGAGCAGGCTGCCCAGGGAAGTGGTTAAATCCCCATCCCTGGATGTATATAAAAGCCATCTAGATATGGTGCTCAAAGTTATGGTGTAGTATTGGCCCTGCTAGATTTAAATAATGGTTGGACTCAGAGGTCTTTTCCAACCATAGTAATTCTGTGAAAGATATTGGCTGCATACCCAAGAAGCACTCACAGATTTCTGTGTTCAAACATGTAGAATCAGAATGCTTTGGGTGAAAATGAACCTCCAAAGGTCATCTAGACCAACACCACTGCAGTAAGCAGAGACATCTTCCACTAGATCAGGCTGCTCAGAGCCTTGTCAAGCCTGACCTTGAACATCTCCAGGGATGGGGCCTCAACTATAAGGTCTCCCTGAAGCCTTCTCTTCTCCAGGATGACCAACCCTAGCTCCCTCAGCCTGTCCTCACAGGAGAGGTATTCCAGCCCCCTGATCATCTTTGTGGCCCTCCTCTGGGCGCACTCCATCAGGTCCATGTCCTTCCTGCATTGAGGGCTCCAGGGCTGGATGCAGTACTCCAGATGAGGTCTTAGCAGAGCAAAGTGGCAGAATCACCTCTCTCAGTCTGCTGGCCATGTTTCTTTTGATACAACCCAGGATGTAATTTGCCTTCTGGGCTACAAGAGCATATTGTTGACTCACGTCCAGCTTCTCATTCACCAGAAGTCCCAAGTCCTTTTCTGCAGGGCTGCTTTCTACCACTTCATCCCCCCACTTCTATCAATAATGAGGATTGTTCCAACCCAGGTACAGAACCCTGCACTTGGTCTTGCTGAACCTCACAAGGTTCACCTGGGCAAATCTGCTGCTGATATTCAATACCATATTGCTGTCATGCCAGCTTCAAAATGAAAGCTTGAAGTTCAGATTGTAACATGAGAGGCTTCCTGTTCCAGTTGCTGCTTTCAGTCCCAGATGTGGTGTGCTGGTCTTTCCCACTGGGTTGGTGTAGGATGGGGAAGAGTAGGGCTCTGGCTTCTGCTGCTTCTGTTTCTATATTTGTTGCATTTTTTCTGCAAACAGGCTAAGGTAACTGCACTTTGGATTTCTCATTTTTCTCATCCAAGCTCTTATCTCAACCTAGAGGGTTTTTTGGCATTACTTTCCCTCCCACCTGTGTGGAGCAAGATAGGTTGGGAAAGCAGGCTGTTAAGCCCTTACACATCCCATTGGGTAGGACCGTCTATTTCTTGTCTCAAGTTATTGTCAAGGCACTCCAGGACCCTCCTGGATTGCTTACAGCTCACTGTGTTATTTTTCCAGAAAATGTCAGGGTGATTGAATTCCCCCAGCAGAACAACAGCCTGAGAGCACGACGCCTCCTGTAACTGGAGTAGGCTCAATCATAGGCTCCTCGTGATCAGAAGGCCTGTAGCAGACTGCAACTACAAGGTTTCCTTTGTTGCCTTGATCTCTAATTCTTACCCATAAGCTTTTGACTTGCTTGTGGCTATTCTTTAGGGATATCTCTCCACATTCAATCCATTTCTCAACATGGAGGGCAATGCTTCTGTCCCTCCTGTCCCTTCTGAACAGCTTGTATCCATTAATAGCCAAACTCCAGTCACAGGATTTGTCCCACCACCTATGACTATAACCCTTCTTTTTCCTCTAGTGGATCACATTGTGATAGGGGTGGTGGGCTTTTCTGAGTGTGGACATACCTCTGGTGTAGGTTGCCTACCTTTCATGTCTGCATTTGGCTGGTCTTGCCCAACCAGAGCCTCATACCTGATTTTCAGCGGCATCCGGCAGGGGCGAAGTTGGTAAGGAAGGAGATCATCTGCTGTCCGGACCATGACCTAGCCTCCATTTGATCCCCCTCATGCAGCTCAACTGCATCTGGTCTGACGATGGCAAGATACAGGGTCCCTCTGATCCTGAGGACTATCAGACAGGTGCCCCATTTCTGTTTCAGGGAGAGCAGACCCTGGCTCCACCAGTCTATCTCCTGTTTGGCCTCCCTGATACTCCTCATCCTTTAGACCTCCTCACACAGCTCTGCCACGAGGCTGAGCAGATCATCCACCTGTTCACAGCAGATGCAGCAGTTCTCATAACTGCCACTTTTTGCCAGTGCAAGCATCTGGCACTCCTTGCAGCCTGTGACCTGCACAGATGCATGTTTGTATGGGACCTCTGTCTGGGTCACCACATTTCTTTCCACAACAGCTTGCACCTGGGTAGCAACCATGGCTGGCCCTGCCTGTCCATCCTTTTGTACAAACTGCTGTGGCATGCCCAGACGACTCACCACATGCCTCACCTTGGCCTTGCTCGGTGCACAGGGATCTTTGATCCCTGCACTCCTGGCACATTTAAATAGCCCACTGCAGCTCTGCCCCCGCCTCTTGTGAGATCAGTTGGCTCGGTGAGGAGAGTTGCTCCTCTCACCATGTGTAACCTGGCTTTGGGAGTATTTTAGATGAGTCCAAACTCCTTACTAGGGCAAGAGCCTGGGCTGAATCAATCCTCTTCCATGCACTGTTTTCCAAAGAAGGGAAACTTTATGAGCATGAACCTGACAGGTGTCATGCCACAACCCAACAGGTACTTGATCAAGGAAGCTTGTCATTGCACTCACAGGAAAATCACAAGAGAGCCTCAAATGATAATATATCATCAACTCATCTGATCATATGGTGAAGCTGCCTTTAAAAAGCAGCTAGAAGTCTCCAGAAAGCATCATCAATTTACCCAGGGCTAAATGGTGCATTAAGAGCCTCCTCTTCTCCAGGCTAAACAACCCCAGCTCCCTCAGCCTCTCCTCATAGGGCTGTGCTCAAGGCCTCTCCCCAGCTTTGTTGCCCTTCTCTGGACACCTTCCAGCAAGTCAACATCTTTCCTAAACTGAGGGGCCCAGAACTGGACACAGGACTCAAGGTGTGGCCTAACCAGTGCTGAGTACAGGGCACAATGACTTCCCTACTCCTCCTGGCCACACTGTTCCTGATGCAGGCCAGGTGCCCATTTGGCACCAAGTCCAAAAGGTAGCCATATCTTTTTAGAGGTTTCACCCTCTAATCCTTCAGCTTACAAAAACTCGTTTACTTGACTTCTGGACTTAATGATTTCTCACCTTTTGAATGGTACCGAATTCTTCAGAGCAGTTGCCACATCATCAGGGCTGGCTTTGGCAAGGTCAGCCACAGTGAGGAAGCCAGCGTTGTAAAGCGTCCTGGCACGCTGGGCATTCAGCAGAGACACGCGTACCAGGTCACAGAGCTCTCTCTGAACCCCAAAAGTGAGGCGGCTCTGGAACTGAGAGAGCAACAGTTCCATGTTGTGCCAGCCCAGTCGATTACAGAAAACAGTTACCATCCCTGGAACACAGAAGTTACATCAATGTGTTAACTCCAACTCCAGTCCTGCTAAGCTGGATCCACTTTTTCCCACCCTCGTCCACATCGACACTGACTTTACATTTCTCACCTTTCCATTACTTACAGGAACTAACTCGTGTTTACTATAACTGTGTCTAGGAGCTGATCTTGCAGAGCTCAATCTAGAATTAACAACTCTATCAGTGAAGCAGAAATGCTGAGTTACACTACTTTTTCACAGATGCTAATCTTCAGAATGAAGCGCGTGCAAATCCTGCAACAGGAGCTCTGTGAAGCAAACACACTGAAGAAAGGCAGGCAAAATCAGCAGTAACTGAGGCACTGAGAAAAGCCACAGATCTTTGAGGAAAGCTGCAGGAAGCAGAACTTGGCCTGCAGAAATTCAGTTTGGAATAGAATGGAACTGGAATAGAATGGAACTGGAATAGAATGGAACTGGAATAGAATGGAACTGGAATGGGAATTGATGGGTTGGACACGATCTTGAAGGTCTCTTCCAACCTGGTTTATTGTATCGTATTGTATTGGAATGGAAGGGAATGGGAATGGGGAAGAGAATGGGAATGGGGAAGAGAATGGGAATGGGGAAGAGAATGGGAATGGGGAAGAGAATGGGAATGGGGAAGAGAATGGGAATGGGGAAGAGAATGGGAATAAAACAGAATTAGAATAGAATAAAAATAGAATCGGAATTAGAATAGAATCGGAATTAGAATAGAATCGGAATTAGAATAGAATCGGAATTAGAATAGAATCGGAATCGGAATCGGAATCGGAATCAGAATCAGAATCGGAATTAGAATAGAATCGGAATAGAATAATCCAAGTCAGAAAAGACCTTTGAGATCATCGAGTCCAACCTATCACCCAACTCCATCTAATCAACTAAACCATGGCACCAAGCACCCCAAGAGCATTAGAGGAAGTAGCAAAGCCCATGATAAAGGTTACAACTGCAGAGCCCATGAGAGAAGGGGAAAGAAAGCAGGCAAAAGCCAGTTTCTTACTCACAGATAGCATCTACAGAGTATGAAAATAACAAAGTCACAGCATGCCTCACTATTTTTACAGTGATTACAGAATACAACTTCTATCATCTCTCTTAACTACATGTCATGCCAGCAGCTCATTTTCCTTCCCAAACGGCTTCCATTAGAACTACTAGCACCGGGAATAGAGAATTATGAAACTGCTACAATAAGAAGTTATTTATACCACCAGAATTAATTTAAACCACTCTGCACCAGTTGGCATGACCTTTTCATTTTTGGGCTTTGACTCATGCTGCAGCCCACACATTGGGTTTCGCAAGTCGAGCTAAAACTGCCTTAAAAATTGAAGAAACGCTTGCGGAGTAATGAAGGATTTAGTCAACAGAAAACAAAAATATCTTGGTCACATGGTGAGCTGTTGCTTCTACTCCTACACACCCCCCCTTAAAGAAGTTAAGTTAAAGGTGAGAGCTATCTGACCTCTTGTTATCTGGTGATAAATGACCCAGAAACTACTTGCTTGGTTTTGAACGCTAAAAACTTCTTGCTGGCCACTTAACTTTGCGACTAGGAGAAAGCCATGCTAAGTGTTAGAGACTTCAAACTCTACCCATGCTGACAGGCACTCTTTCCTGATAAAGCTTCAAAAGGGACTTATCCTTGTTTCCATCCTTACCACTGAACAAATTATAGTCCTGCACATACACAGATGATTTCCACAGACCTCAGTGTGCTATGGCACAGCTGGATTCCACTCAGCTAACCCTCTTCCCACAGCACACTCTATGGTTCCATCTCAAAGCAGGGGCAACCACAGATTAGGCTATAAAGCTGGACATGGTTTTATAGGACTGATTGCTGTTAGTACCACAATGTGGCTATCTTGTTCCCTTATCTGGAAGGAAAGAAAACGGCCTACTCTAAGACTCCTAGGACATTTTGCCCAGGCAACTCACCTGCATAGGTGCAGCAGATTGCTGCAAGGATTGAAGCTGGCCACGACTACAGCCATATTTCTTGGTCATATCCTTCAAGGGAACCTCACTGATTAAATCCAGAAGGGCAAGACTCGTAAAAAACCTGTAGAAGTAGTACATATGGAAATAAAATCATCATCCAGGGCACATTAGTCTGTGTCAAAATGCACTGATAGAATAGGACAGAATGGTACTGTAGCATAGCACACAAAAGAAACAGAGAATAGCAGAGCAGAGCAGAGCAGAGCAGAGCAGAGCAGAGCAGAGCAGAGCATAGACCAGACCAGACCAGGTTGGAAAAGACCTTTGAGATCATCAAGTCCAACCTATCACCCAACACCATCTATTCAACTAAACCATGGCACCAAGTGCCTCAGCCAGTCTCTTCCAAAACACCTCCAGTGATGGTGACTCCACCACCTCCCCAAGCAGCACATTCCAATGGCCAATCACTCTTTCTGAGAAGAACTTCTTCCTAACATCCAGCCTAAACCTCCCTGTATCTTGTTCTCAGTCCAGAGTCTGGGTTCTCTGAGCTATCAGCTCACTCAGAAAGAGAGCCAGTTCCCAAAAAGGGACACAGAGCCTGTCCACTCCACATGTTGTAGCCTCTAATATTTGTACATTCATAACCATTTGTGACTACCTTTTGTGGATGGCCATTTGTCTGTGCTGTTTCTCTGTTTTAGCTTTGATTTCACCCTTTACAGAGCGCGCCAGAAAGCCTTCTTCGATCCCCACCAACTCGCCACGCGTTTCATTGAGGCAGGCAGCTTCTCCCATAAGCAGAAGAACTGGTACCAATCAATTGTGGTCCACTCCTCATACACTGGGGTGACCTACAGGGAACAAGGCAATGCAAAAAATCATTTCAGAGAAACACAACAGAGCTTGGGGTGAACAAAAATACAGCCTAGGGAATGTGGTTAGAGCATCCTACATGCTGCTTAGAGGCACTGAGTCATAACCACATACCCCTGAAGAAAGTAAAGCTCTTCCAACCTATTTTTTTCACTATTTGTACTGATGAGATGTGACTCATATGGGTACTCTAATGACTAAACTATTTGGAATCTCTGTCAGGTTGCTCCCTGAATCCAAGCCACAAGAAGATATTGAAGCTTGATCTTTATTCTCTGCTAACAAAACTAAATTGCATTACCTACTTTAAGTAGAATAGAATAAACCAGGTTGGAAGAGAGCTTCAAGATCATCGTGTCCAACCTATCATCCAACACCACCTAATCAACTAAACCATGGCACCAAGCACCCTATCAAGTCTCCTCCTGAACACCTCTAGTGATGGTGACTCCACCACCTCCTTGGGTAGTGCATTCCAATGGGCAATCACTCTCTCTGTGTAGAACTTCTTCCTAACCTCCAGCCTAAACCTCCCCTGGCACAGCTTGAGACTGTGTCCTCTTGTTCTGGTGCTGGTTGCCTGGGAGTAGACACCAACCCCCACCTGGCTACGACCTCCCTTCAGGTAGTTGTAGAGAGCAATAAGGTCACCCCTGAGCCTCCTCTTCTCCAGGCTAAGCAACCCCAGCTCCCTCAGCCTCTCCTCATGGGGCTTGTGTTCCAAACCCCTCCCCAGCTTTGTTGCCCTTCTCTGGACACACTCCAGCAAGTAAACTGAGAGATATCCATCAACCTCCAATCACCAGCAACCATGCTAACCACTGCCAAAGCACCTGATAAAGCAGGAGGGAACACAGATTTTGGCAGAAGTCGTTGAATCTTTCAGGTACCCGGAGTACAAGAAATCTCAGCTTCTATTAACACTAACACAAAAAGCTATCCAGAGCATTCACACACTTTTAGACAGAAACTCAATTCTGTTATCATTCAGTCAGTACAGAGTCAGTTTCATTATGAGGAGAAACAGAGTAGCTATGGAGAATAATTCAACTCAGAAACTTCTTCATGGAGGAAGAGCTAAGCAAAACACAAAAACTCCCTACAGACATGGAGCTCTCAAGAACTCAGATTTGTGTTTTCTCTCCATTCTTTAGTTTGGGCAGGACAAAATACAAAACATAGGAGGAGGAGCCTACCAAATAGACAATATGAAGATCATTCTCCAGAACAAAGCTTTTCATAGCTCGCTGCAGGTCAGCAAAGATTTCCATGGCTTCAGTTGGCGAAAGAGAAGAGGAAAGAGTAGCTGAGCCAAGATGTGTCGGATGATAAACCTTTGCTGTTGAAGAAAAAAGAAACCAACAACCTCAAAAACCACACACAAGGAATCATTTCAGTGCAAGCTTATATTTCATCTTCAGGTTGCAATATATTTTATCCATTCTACTACATTTTCCCAACTGCTTTTACAAGAAGAAATTAGCAGATTTCTCAATTCGGAAGACAAGAAAGTGGAAAGAACAGAATAGAACAGAATAGAACAGGTTGGAAAAGACCTTCAAGATCATCGAGTCCAACCTATCACTCAACACTATCTAATCAACTAAACCATGGCACCAAATACCTCATACAGTCTCTTCTTAAACACCTCCAGTGATGCTGTCTCCACCACCTCCCTGGGCAGCACATTCCAATGGCCAATCTCTCTTTCTGGGAAGAATTTCTTACTAACATCCAGCCTAAACCTCCCCTGGCACAGCTTGAGACTGTGTCCTCTTGTTCTGGTACTGGTTGTAGCCACCTGTCTACAACCTCCCTTCAGGTAGTTGTAGACAGCAATAAGGTCTCCCCTGAGCCTCCTCTTCTCCAGGCTAAGCAACCCCAGCTCCCTCAGCCTCTCCTCACAGGGCTGTGCTCCAGACCCCTCCCCAGCTTTGTTGCCCTTCTCTGGACACCTTCAAGTGTCTCAATGTCCTTCTTAAACTGAGGGGCCCAGAACTGGACACAGGACTCAAGGTGTGGCCTAACCAATGCTGAGTACAGGGGCAGAATGACTTCCCTGCTCCTGCTGGCCACACTGTTCCTGATGCAGGCCAGGATGCCATTAGCCCTCTTGGCCACCTGGGCACACTGCTGGCTCATGTTCAGCCTGCTGTCAACCAGTACCCCCAGGTCCTTCTCTGCCCGGCTGCTCTCCAAAAGGTCTAGACCTCACTAAGTCTAAATTAGTCCTTTCCAGAGGCCATATCACAAGCACAGATCCTTCTAACTCCTCAGACTAACAGGTAGAGCCAGAACACTGGGATCTCCTCTGCCACCCTGCCTGGGAGTTAGCATTTTAAGTATTTCTTTCTTAGGAACACCAAATATTGCCTATCATCTCTGCTTAAAAAAGAGATACACATTAATGTGCAATGAAGATTCTTACTATTACTGTAAGAGTCTCTTAGTTATTTTAAGAAATTAGCCCAAAATCTGGAATAAGTGCTACCATGTAAACCAAACAGCTCTAGAAGAGAACTGCACTCTTAGAATATCCTGGTTCTGCTTCAAAAAGACCAAACACACAGTCTACAGTCAACATGCACAAATCCTGCAGCAAAAGTATTTCTGGCTTAAAGGTATCTTGAAATCTGTAGGCTAGGAAACATCAGTGCTAGAGGTGATGTGCAGAGGCCTTCCAAGTATACATGCATGCAAAAAATGTCAAAGAAGGGACAAAGACACCTTCTAGAAAGCTAAGAAACACCTTGATACACACCATTCTTAAAAATCTAAATCACTGAAGTCTTCATTATAAAGTTACACCAAACATCTACCCAGATGCAGATTTACTCATTCAAAACCACCAACTGCAGTCACAGGGAAGAACACCAATGTTACCTTTCACATCACTGCCAGAGTCCAGAACCTGAATGAATTCGTTTTCCAGCAGCCACGCCACACAAGCCTCAATAGATCCAGTCTGTGCCTTGTCTTGTGCTTTCTCATGACCTCTTTTGCCTTCTTTTAAGCTGGATGCAAGAAGAGTACAAGAAGCATAGGTTTGCACATCATCTGGAGTGTTGGCCACTCCTCCCACGATGATCTGTTGAAGAAAACCATTTGTTCATATTGGCTGAGAATAGCAGTAGGATAAAACATCATATCAGAGAACCAAAGATACTGATCCATCAATTATCTAAAATTTTGAAAGAACCAGTACAAGAGGGGAACATTAGGCCACACCTTGAGTACTGTGTCCAGTTCTGGGCCCCTCAGTTTAAGAAGGACATTGAGACATTTGAACGTGTCCAGAGAAGGGCAAGGAGGCTGGGGAGAGGTCTGGAGCACAAGCTCTGTGAGGAGAGGCTGAGGGAGCTGTGGTTGTTTAGTCTGGAGAAGAGGAGGCTCAGGGGAGACCTTATTACTCCCTACAACTGCCTGAAGGGAGGTTGTAGTCAGGTGGAGGTTGGTCTCTTCTCCCAGGCAACCAGCACCAGAACAAGAGGACACAGTCTCAAGTTGTGCCAGTGGAGGTTTAGGATGGAGGTGAGGAGAAAGTTCTTCACAGAAAGAGTAATTGGCCATTGGAATGTGCTGCCCAGGGAGGTAGCGGAGTCACCATCCCTGGAGGTGTTCAAAAATGGATTAGATGTGGCACTTGGTGCCATGGTTTAGTAATCATAAGGTGCTGGGTGACTGGTTGGACTTGAGGATCTCTGAGGTCATTTCCAACCTTATTGATTCTATGATTCTAAATTGGGCACCAGATCTGTTTGCTCACCAATTTCTATCATTTCTATGCAAAAGAGTATTCTGTGCAGTAATTGAGGGGGCTAATAATGGACCCTATGAGGCTGTACAAATGTCATGAGCCAATTCTACCTACAAAGCCTCTGAATTAGTAATTTACATGCATCTCCCAGTTAAGACTGTCAGGTCACACACAAAGTTTAATTACACTCATTTTTGCCTGCAGTTTGAGTGTATCTAAATGCAAAAGCAAAGATTAGTATCCCTTGTTTGAGTGCACTCACATCCTGATCTGCAGCAAGCAGAGACTGAAACACACCAAACAAAATGGTGAACCCTGAAGCAAGCTGGCAAACCCAAATAACATTCATAGAAACACAGAATTGTTTTGGTTGGAAAAGTCCTTTAAGATTATTGAGTTCAACCATTATCTAACTGCCAAGCCTGGTGCTAAACCATGTCCCTCAGCACCACATCTCTGTGTCGTTTAAAACACTTCTAGGACAGTGAATCAACCACCCCCTGGGGACCCTATTACAGTGTTTGAGAACCCTATTTTCTTCTGAAGATGCTTGGGTTGACAAGAGAGGAGGCAGAAGAAAAAGAAATGCACAGAAAACATCTGGTGGTGTCACAGAAAGTGCCATCCTACAATTACAAGAGGGCAAACACAATTCTAATTCCTCCCCACGTGTCCTGTACCTCCAGTATTGCTCTTTTCATGCTAGAGGCAACACCTTCCCCTTCTCTTCTAAGTAAGCAACTGCAAACAGGCTTGAGAGATCCCTGAAGTAGAGCAGTCCCTTTTGATCTTTCTGAGGGCTTGCAAACTAAAATGCTTTCACCTACAGGGGAAAAAAAAAACAAAACCAAGAAACAAACAATTATGACCTTAGTATTGCACCTTAGCACTGCAAGAGCTACATACAGTTCATCAAGGACACATTATTGGAATGGAAAACTGTAGGTATTTGTTAAAAAGCTGAAGTAAGAAAGAAAGAGAGAGAGAAAAACCTTTGCAACCTTGAGCAGAATATACTCATTGCTATGTAACAACCCAACAGATGCTAATATGTAAGAACTTAAAGCAGAGGTAACTTCAAAGTCATATTAGGCTGGTCAGGGTCTTGCCAAATCAGCTAAGGAGCTTCCATAGCCTCTCTGTGCATCTGCTTTGCTGTTCAACTACTCTAATTTCTTGTTCTGGAACATTCTGGAGCAGTAATATACAGGGGCAGCAATTTCTCTTCTGCACTATGCTATTAAACTGAACAGAATCTCAAAAGCAAAAAGAAAACATAAAAGCTGCACAGCACTCTGACAGTTTGTGTTGTCAACCAGCTTCCACTTCCAAAATGAATTAACAGATACCAAAGGAAAACAAAATTGAAAGTCATTTAAGCAAGTAGGTATTCTCTGAACCTTCCTATATGCATAAATACATCACACACACAAAACCTTACATATCCTGGATGGGTATGGGAATAGAATAGAATAGACCAGACCAGGTTGGAAGAGACCTTCAAGATCATCGAGTTCAACCTGTCATCCAACACCACTTATCAACTAAACCATGCAACCAAGCACTCCATCAAGTCTCCTCCTGAACACCTCCACTGATTGTGACTCCACCACCTCCCCAGGCAGCCCATTCCAATGGGCAATCACTCTCTCTGTGTAGAACTTCTTCCTAACATCCAGCCTAAACCTGCCCTGGCGCAGCTTGAGACTGTGTCCTCTTGTTCTGGTACTGGCTGCCTGAGAGAAGAGACCAACCTCTGCCTGGCTACAACCTCCCTTCAGGTAGTTGTAGAGAACAATAAGGTCACCCCTCAGCCTCCTCTTCTCCAGGCTAAGCAACCCCAGCTCCCTCAGCCTCTCCTCATAGGGCTTGTGTTCCAAACCCCTCCCCAGCTTCATTGCCCTTCTCTGGACACGCTCCAGCAAGTCAACATCCTTCCTAAACTGAGGGGCCCAGAACTGGACACAGGACTCAAGGTGTGGCCTAACCAGTGCAGTGAACAGGGGGAGAATGACCTCCCTGCTCCTGCTGGCCACACTGTTCCTGATGCAAGCCAGGATGTCATCGGCCCTCCTGGCTGCCTGGGCACACTGCACGCTCATGTTCAGCCTCCCATCAACCAGTACCCCCAGGTCCCTCTCTGCTGCTCTCCAGCCACTCTGACCCCAGCCTGTAGCACTGCATGGGGTTGCTGTGGCCAGTGTGCAGAACCTGGCACTTGGATGTGTTCAATCTCCTGCCCTTGGACTCTGCCCATCTGTCCAGCCTGTCAAGGTCCCTCTGCAAAGCCTCTCTGCCCTCCAGCAGATCCACTCCTGCCCCCAGCTTGGTGTCATCTGCAAATTTACTGATGATGGACTCAATGCCCTCATCCAGATCATCAATAAAGATGTTGAAGAGCATGGGGCCCAGCACTGATCCCTGGGGCACACCACTAGTGCCTGGCTGCCAGCTGGCTGTGGCACCATTCACCACCACTCTCTGGGCTCAGCCTCCAGCCAGTTCCTAACCCAGCTCAGAGTGCCCCATCCAAGCCATGGGCTGCCAGCTTGGCCAGGAGTTTGCTGTGGGGGACGGTGTCAAAGGCCTTGCTGAGGTCCAGGCAGACCACATCCACAGCCTCCCCACATCCACCAGGCAGTCACCTGATCATAGAAGGAGATCAGGTTGGTCAGGCAGGACCTGCCCTTCCTAAATCCATGCTGGCTGGGCCTGATCCCTTGGCCATCCTGTAAGTGCTGTGTGATTGCACTCAAGCTGACCTGTTCCATAATCTTGCCTGGCAGAGTTCAGGCTGACAGGCCTAATTCCCTGGCTCTTCCAACTGGCCCTTCTTGTGGATGGGCACCATCCTAAGGTTTCACTGGAAGCATCTGTAAACATACCCTCTATCAGACATTAAGCTAATCCCTAACTAGTCAAATTGTGTGGGAGACAAGAAAAAGGTCCCACTGCCATGAAACAAACCTAAGAACAATAGCCTAGTTCATTGAATAATACAGTAATAGTACAGGCAACCAATGGGCCATGCAGTGGTCACATGAAAGAAATATTTTTCAACAGTCATTATGAAGCAGCTTGGTCCCCAGGAGACCTAGCTAGCTGGTAGTGGATATCTTGATAAGATCCTCAGAATGTTTTGATAATTAGCAAATCTAGAAATAATGAAAACATAACTGCACCTGAATTATTAATTAATGAACAGAGTAAGAGCCACAACTGCAGTTCAGGTGAGCAACCAAACGAAGCTTGAATAGAACAGAACAGAATTGAATTAACCATGTTGGAAAATAGCTCAGAGATCATTGAGTCCAACCTATCATCCAACACCATCTAATCAATTAAACCATGGCACCAAGCACCCCATCCAGTCTCTTCCTAAACACCTCCAGTGATGGTGACTCCACCACCTCCCTGGGCAGCACATTCCATTGGCCAATTTATCTTTCTATGAAGAACTTCTTCCTCACAGGATCACAGTATCACCAAGGTTGGAAGAGACCTCAAAGATCATCAAGTCCAACCTGTCACCACAGACCTCATGACTAATCCATGGCACCAAGTGCCATGTCCAATCCCCTCCTGAACACCTCCAGGGAGGTGACTCCACCACCTCCCTGGGCAGCACATTCCAATGGCTAACAACTCTCTCAGTGAAGAACTTTCTCCTCACCTCCAGCCTAAACTTCCCCTGGTGCAGCTTGAGACTGTGTCCTCTTGTTCTCTCTCTTTCTGTGAAGAACTCCTTCCTGAGATCTAGCCTAAACCTCCCCTGGCACAGCTTGAGACTGTGTCCTCTAAATAAGATTTCATAAAGAAATTACAGGATGAGAGGCATGCTCAGAGGATGTATCTCTGGGATCTTTTTATCCTGCAAAGTGAAACTCCCAACATGTATTTTTGCCAGAGCTGAAAGTAAAACAAAATACAAACTGCCTGCAAGCATTGTTTTATGAAAGCAAAGCTTACTTTGATTTCAGCAACAAAGAACATTCACTCATCTCATATTTGATTCTGATATGACCTATAATTCCCTCTGAAAACTTTGACTCTTCAATGTGATAAGTCTCACTGGGTAACCACTTGCCCTACATTATTTCACAGTCATTCAAAACCTGATGGAAATCCTTTCCCAAGATGTTGCTGAGAAATTAAAGCAAATAACTGCACCCTAGTAAACAGGGAAAAAGACCAAACCAAACAAACAAACCAACCCAAAAACCCTAAATTGTTCTAAGATCCCTTATTGAACATTAGAGTGGAGTCACCATCACTGGAAGTGTTTAAGAAGAGACTGGATGAGGCAGTTGGTGCCATGGTTTAGCTGATTAGATGGTGTTGGGTGATAGGTTGGACTCAATAATCTCTGAGGTCTTTTCCAACCTGGTTGATTCTGTTCTATTCTATTTATCTTCTGTCAGCTGAATTTCATATCCACACACGGCATTTTTTCCAGCTGAAGTTGCTGCCCTCCAGTCTCCCTACTCTGTGAAAGGGCAGCAGCTGGTATTGCAGCTTATGTTTCATAGTTTCAGTTTCAGTCAGGGTTGGAAGGGACCACAAGGATCATCAAGTTCCAACCCCCCTGCCATGGGCAGGGACACCCCACACTAGATCAGGCTGGCCACAGCCTCATCCAGCCTGGGCTTAAACACCTCCAGGGACGGGGCCTCAACCACCTCCCTGGACAACCCATTCCAGGGCTTCACCACTCTCATGGTGAAGAACTTCCTCCTCACATCCAGCCTGAATCTCCCACCTCCAGCTTCATTCCATTCCCCCTAGTCCTATCACTGCCTGATAGCCTGAAAAGTCCCTCCCCAGCCTTCTTGTAGGCCCCCTTCAGATACTGGAAGGCCACAATGAGGTCACCTCGGAGCCTTCTCTTCTCCAGACTGAACAGCCCCAACTCCTTCAGTCTGTCCTCACAGGAGAGGTGCTCCAGCCCTCTGCTCATCCTCGTGGCCCTTCTCTGGACACCTTCCAGCACCTCCAGATCCCTCTTGTAATAGGGGCTCCAGAACTGGAGGCAGTACTCCAGGTGGGTCTCACCAGAGCTGAGTAGAGGGGGAGAATCACCTCCCTTGACCTGCTGGCCACACTTCTCCTGCTGCAGCCCAGGATCTGATTGGCTTTCCGGGCTGCAAGTGCACATTGAGAGCTCCTGGTGAGCTTCTCCTCCACCAGCACCCCCAAGTCTCTCTCCTCAGGGCTGCTCCCCAGCCAGTCCCTGCCCAGCCTGGATTTGTGCCTGGGATTGCCTCGACCCAGATGCAGGACCCTGCCTTGGTCTTGTTGAAGCTCATGAGGTTGGCTTGTGCCCACCTCTCCAGCCTGTCCAGGTCCCTCTGGATGGATCCCTTCCCTCCAGCGTGTCTGCTGCACCACACAGCTTGGTGTCATCAGCAAACTTGCTGAGGGTGCACTCAATGCCACTGTCCATGGCACCCACAAAGATGTTGAACAAGCCTGGTCCCAGGACTGATCCCTGAGGGACTCTGCTTGTCCCTGGCCTCCACTGGGACATGGACCCATTGACAGCCACTCTTTGTGTGCAGCCATCAAGCCAGTTCTGTATCCATCTAGTGGTCATCCATCAAACCCATGTGTCACCAGCTTGGAGACCAGGATGTGGTGTGGGACAGTGTCAAAGGCTTTGCTCAGGTCCAGGTAAATGACATCAGTTGCTCACCCCTCAGCTATTAATGCTGTCACCTGTTCACAGAAGGCCACCAGGTTTGTCGGGCAGGATTTGCCCTTGGCAAAGCCATGCTGACTGCTCCCAATCACCTCTTCACTACTCTTCTGAGTCAGTAGTGCCTGCAGGAGGATCTGCTCCATGATCTTTCCGGGCACAGAGGTGAGACTGACTGGCCTGTAGTTCCCTGGTTCCTCCTTCTCACCCTTTTTTCTCGCCCAAAAGACTCCGTGGCGTGGAAACAGAAAAAAATCTGGCACATTCATGAAGCTCATCAGCATAAAATCAACTGCTTACTGTGCAAAACACAACACACAACCCCATCACAACTGTCTAAGGGCACTAATTACTGAAACTTGAAGAGAAATAATTTTTTTTAAAATTAAGCCCAAAATTCAAGGAGCAAAGTGATTTTTACCCTTGCCAGCTCCACTCAAATGACAAAGTCTGGAAGTGCTCAACACACAGCACGCAGCTGCCCTTTTCTTCAGCACATAGGCATAGCTCAGAGATATGGGTCGCAAAATGCTCTGTTGCTATGCTACTCTGGCAAAAATAGAAAGTTAAATGTAAGAACAGTCTGCTTACACAGAGTCCCAGCAAGCACCAATCAGACAGTGAGTATGGCAAATCCCACTTCCCGCTTCTGCTGAGCTCCTCATTTTCTCCCGTGTTTAATGCTTGCATAATACCCTTTATCTAAACATCATCCATGAAGCTAAGTTACCAATGCAAACGGGTGGTGGGTTGAAGTTTGGCCCCCCAACATTAACTTTGCCAGACCAGCTCAGTTAGAAGTAAAGGAAGCTGTATTTACAAGCAAGATCTATACTCTGCAGTGGAATGCAATGAACGTGTCAGAGAAGGGCAACGAGGCTGGGGAGAGGCCTTGAGCACAAGCCCCATGAGGAGAGGCTGAGGGAGATGGGTTGCTTAGCCTGGGGAAGAGGAGGCTCAGGGGAAACCTTATTGCTGTCTACAACTACCTGAAGGGGAGATGTAGCCAGGAGGGAGTTGGTCTCTTCTCTCAGGCAACCAGCACCAGAACAAGAGGACACAGTCTCGAGCTGCACTGGGGGAAGTTTAGGTTCAAGGTGAAGAGAAAGTTCTTCACAGAGAGAGTCGTTTGCCATTGGAATGTGCTGCCCAGGGAGGTGGTGGAGTCACCATCCCTGGAGGGGTTCAAGAGGGGATTGGATGTGGCACTTGGTGCCATGGTCTAGTCATGAGGTCTGTGGTTACAGGTTGGACTTGATGATCTTTGAGGTCTCTTCCAACCTTGGTGATACTGTGAGTGTGTACAAAATATACAGGAGATACAATATTATACAGATATTTACAATTAATAAACAGCACAAGGACTCTCCTGGCCAAGGACCAGGGGAAGCTACCAACTTCTCCCTCCCTGCCTCTCCCCTTACTCCTCTGTACATACAGGAAAAGGGAAAGGAACAGAGAAGTTAGAGTTATCCAAGGCCAGTCAAAGCACGCAGATTATCTCTCCTGAGCAAAACAGGGCGGGAAGGGAAGGGAAAGGGAGAAGGGAAGGGAAGGGAAGGGAAGGGAAGGGAAGGGAAAGGAAGGAAGTGAAGGGAAGGGAAGGGAAAGGAGGGAAGGGAAGGGAAGGAAGGGGAGGGAAGGGAAGGGAAAGGGAAGAAAGGGAAGGGAAGGGAAGGGAGGAAGGAAGGAAAGGGGAGGGGAAGGGAAGGGAAGGGAAGGGAAGGGAAGGGAAGGGAAGGGAAGAATAGTAACAGTACAGCTCCTCCTATTCCAGATATTTACCCAATGAATTTGTTTAGAATAATCTTTTGTTTTCCTTTTTACACCCAATAGTGATTTCTTTATATTTTTTTCTGCTTTTTTGCTCAAAATCTGTACCCGAATTTTAGAGCCACAGCCTCAAACCACCACAAAATTAAAACAACAGGCAGGGTTGTTTTGTTGGACACCAAACAGTTAGGCTGTGTGCATGAAGACACTGTATTACCTATGAACTACTGCCCCTATTTCCCTCTCACATTACTACTTTCTAGCTCCTTAAAAGTTATGGTTAGTGGAATTTCATAAATACAAATCCAAACTCCAGACTCAGAAGTTCATCAAATTATGGTTGTAGACTCACATTTTCATAGAAGCATAGAATCAATAAGGTTGGAAAAAAGAATCAATAAGTTTGGGGTTGTTTTTTTCCCAACCTTATTGATTCCATGCTTCTATGAAAATGTGGGAAATGCCTTTAAAGTCTACAACCATAATTTGATGTCAGTCCAATGATAGTTTATTGTAAACTTGCTCACTGAAACCATGACTGCTTTAGTGAACTGATAGAATCACAGAATTAAGGCAAATGAACAATCCAGCTTTAGAAGCCAAAAAGAACTCCAAGGAGGAAACAGCCCCTTCCTGAAGCAACTGATGTGTAAACACCAAAGTAAGTCCTATGCAGTGAAAAGAACCACATGGGAATCACAATTTCTGCTCCATTAATACCAAACAAATTCATCTTGATTAACTTAATCATACTGAATACCAGAGGAATTCATCATGATTAGTCACTAATTGTGAAGCACTGCCCTGGATTTAATTGGGTTAACACCATTCTCAGAGAATGCTAATAAAGGCTGTGATTACCCTCTGTGTCTACTCCTTTCCTGCCAGCCCTTCCAGACATCTGCTTGTAAGTGAGAGTGTCCAGCAGTTTGCCACCAAACATGGGAGTGCGTATAATCACTCGGCGCGCAGGCAGGTTGACTCCGGAGGAGAGCGTGGAGGTTGCTGCTAGAACTCTGATCAAGCCCTGGCGAAAGGCTCCTTCGATGATGTCCCGTTCTTCAAAAGTGAGACCTGAGGAGAGAGGACTTTCAGCCAACCTAGTAATGGTGAGAGTGCATTTAAGAGCTTATTCATAGAATCACAGAATCGTTTTGGTTGAAAAAGACCTTTAAAGTCATCAAGTCCAACCACTATCTAACTCTACCAAGTCTGCTGCTGAACCACATCCTTCAGCACCACACTTCTGTCTTGCCTGTCAAGCAAGGGGAAGAACAAACAAACTTAATGACCATTTGCCACTCAGTATTGGGAATGAGACTTGCAACACTGCATTGGTTAACTTTTTTCCCTACCATCAATGAAGCAGAATTTCACCACTAAGATTTTATGGTGAAATTTATTGAACGTGTCCAGAGAAGGGCAACAAAGCTGGGGAGGGGTTTGGAACACAAGCCCTATGAGGAGAGGCTGAGGGAGCTGGGGTTGCTTAGACTGGAGAAGAGGAGGCTCTGGGGTGACCTTATTGCTCTCTACAACTACCTGAAGGGAGGTTGTAGACAGGCGGAGGTTGGTGTCTACTCCCAGGCAACCAGCACCAGAACAAGAGGACACAGTCTCAAGCTGTGCCGGGGGAGGTTTAGGCTGGAGGTTGGGAAGAAGTTCTACACAGAGAGAGTGATTGCCCATTGGAATGGGCTGCCCAGGGAGGTGGTGGAGTCACCATCATTGGAGGTGTTCAGGAGGAGACTTGATGGGGTGCTTGGTGCCATGGTTTACTTGATTAGGTGGTGTTGGATGATTAGGTTGGACTCGATGATCTTGAAGGTCTGCCAATCTGGTTTATTCTATTCTATTCTAATAGTATAACCTAGGATTTAGTAATTTGCTGCCCTGACTGTGAAATTGTTCTTTATTTCCATTCTGTTGAGTCACCATCCCTGGAGGTGTTCAAGAGGGGATTGGACATGGCACTTGGTGCCATGGTTTAGTAGTCACGAGGTCTTGGGTGACAGGTTGGACTTGATGATCCCTGAGGTCTTTTCCAGCCTTATTGATTCTGTGATTCAAGGTTACAGGTCTAATACTTACCTTGCTACATCTCCTTGGGGCCTTTGGACCAGTTTCACTTGAGAAAAAAATCCACACCCTAGAAGCATCTGAAATTACTCCCCCTACATACTCAGAGAATCAGACTGGTAGGGGTTGGAAGGGACCTCTGGAGATCACCCAGTCCAATCCCCCTGCTAACACAGGTTCTTCCAGAGCAGGTTGCACAGGAATGTGTCCACACATTCCACGTTCCACACACCCTTACAGGAAAGAAGTTTCTCCACAAATTCAAGTGAAACCTCCAGTGCTCTAGTTTGCACATGCTGCCCCTTGTCCTATCACCAGGAACCACTGAAATGAGCCCAGCCCCAGCCTCATGGCCTCCAGCTCAGCCTTCTCTTCTCCAGGCTAAAGAGCCCCAGCTCTCTCAGCCTCTCCTTGTAACAGAGATGCTCCAGCTCTCTCAGCCTCTCCTTGTAACAGAGATGCTCCAGCTCTCTCAGCCTCTCCTTGTAACAGAGATGCTCCAGCTCTCTCAGCCTCTCCTTGTAACAGAGATGCTCCAGCTCTCTCAGCCTCTCCTTGTAACAGAGATGCTCCAGCTCTCTCAGCCTCTCCTTGTAACAGAGATGCTCCAGCTCTCTCAGCCTCTCCTTGTAACAGAGATGCTCCAGCTCTCTCAGCCTCTCCTTGTAACAGAGATGCTCCAGCTCTCTCAGCCTCTCCTTGTAACAGAGATGCTCCAGCTCTCTCAGCCTCTCCTTGTAACAGAGATGCTCCAGCTCTCTCAGCCTCTCCTTGTAACAGAGATGCTCCAGCTCTCTCAGCCTCTCCTTGTAACAGAGATGCTCCAGCTCTCTCAGCCTCTCCTTGTAACAGAGATGCTCCAGCTCTCTCAGCCTCTCCTTGTAACAGAGATGCTCCAGCTCTCTCACCATCTCCATTGGACTCTCTCCAGTAGTTCCCTGTCTCATGAACTGGTGAGCCCAGAACTGAAAACAATACTGCAGGCATGGCTTCACCAGGGCAGAGTAGACAGACAGTAATACACCCCAGAATACTATGGCCTTCTCGGCCATGAGGGCACATTGATGGCTTATGGTGAACTTGTTAATCACCAACACTCCCAGGTCCTTCTCCTCAGAGCTGCTTTCCAGCAGGTCAACCCCTAATCTGTACTGATGCAGGGGGTTATTCCTCCCCAGGAAGAGGAGTCTACACTTGTCCTTGTTGAACTTCATCAAGTTGCCATAGCTTATTCAATGCCATAGCTACCATTCTCTCTTCCAGAGTCAGTCTCTTCTCTCAGTGGATCAACAAGTGACACACACTATTACCTGCTTCAGTAAGAAATAGAACACAGGCAACAGCATCCTGGTCTGTATCAAAAACAGTCTGTCCAGCAGGAGCAGGGAAGTGATGGTGCCTCAGTCCTGTACTCAGTCCTGATGAGGCCATGGCATGAGTGTTTTGTTCTGGGCATCATAGTATAAGAAAGACACTGTAGTCCTGAAGCATGTCCAGAGAAGAGCAACAAGGTTGATGAGGGTTTTGAAAGACATGTCATACGAGGAGCAGCTAAGGCAGCTAGGTTTGTTTCGTCTGGAGAAAGCTAAGAAGAGACCTTATTGCTCTCTACAACTATGCGAGAGGAGGCTGTAGTGAGGCCTGTGCTGGTCTCTTTTCCCAGGCAGCTGGTGACAGGACTAGAGAAAATGGGCATAGGTTGTGCCAGGGGAGGTTTAGATTGGATACTAGGAAAAATTTCTTTACTTAAAGAGCAGTGAGGCATTGCAACAGGCTGCCCAGGGAGGTGGAGGAGTCACCATCCCTGGAGATGTTCAAGAAGCATGTAGATGGGGTGCTTCAGAATGTATTTTAGTAGTCATGCTTGAGTTATGGTTGGATTCACAGAATCACAGAATCACCAAGGTTGGAAGAGACCTCAAAGATCATCAAGTCCAACCTGTCACCACAGACCTCATGACTAAACCATGGCACCAAGTGCCACATCCACTCCCCTCTTGAACACCTCCAGGGATGGTGACTCCACCACCTCCCTGGGCAGCACATTCCAATGGCAAACGACTCTCTCAGTGAAGAACTTTCTCCTCACCTCGAACCTAAACTTCCCCTGGTGCAGCTCAAGACTGTGTCCTCTTGTTCTGGTGCTGGTTGCCTGAAAGAAGAGACCAACTTCCTCCTGGCTACATCTCCCCTTCAGGTAGTTGTAGACAGCAAGAAGGTCTCCCCTGAGCCTCCTCTTCCCCAGGTTAAACAACCCCAGCTCACTCAGCCTCTCCTCATAGGGCTTGTGCTCAAGGCCTCTCACCAGCCTTGTTGCCCTTCTCTGGATCTCAAGGGTCTTACATATAAAAGACCTAGCAAGAAGTATTCATGGCACTTGCTCCTTTTATTATTTTAGTCATCTTTATACATCTCCTGTTTACTCACCTCAGGAAAACTGCTCTGAAATACTCTGGCAGCTTTAGGGCCATTCTGAAAATGCCTGGGCTGCAAACCAGCTCAGTTTTCAGGCATTTCACACACAAAATTGAAGTTGTACTTAAAACCTTGCTGTTAGCCAACACAACAAAGCCAAGATTTATCACAACAATTAGTGAATTAACAAAACTCAATAAAATAAAAATCAGTAAAATAAAAATTAAAGAATTAAAGAACAAAATCTTTTCAAGTTTACTTCTAACTGTGAGGTACTCCAATTTTAACAGAGTTATGAGCTACATAAGGCTGCAATAAGCAGCAAAATGAACCCATATGTCTTGACCATTACAGAATCATAGAACGAGTAAGGGTTGGAAGGGACCACAAGGATCAGATAGTTCCAACCCCCCTGCCATGGGCAGGGACACCCCACACTAGATCAGGCTGGCCACAGCCTCATCCAGCCTCGTCTTAAACACCTCCAGGGACAGGGCCTCAACCACCTCCCTCGACAACCCATTCCAGGGCTTCACCACTCTCAGGGTGAAGAACTTCCCCCTCACATCCAGCCTGAATCTCCCCACCTCCAGCTTCAGTCCATTCCCCCTAGTCCTAGCACTACCTGAGAGCCTGAGAAGTCCCTCCCCAGCCTTCTTGTAGCCCCCTTCAGATCCTGGAAGGCCACAATGAGGTCACCTCAGAGCCTTCTCTTCTCCAGACTGAACAGCCCCAACTCCCTCAGTCTGTCCTCACAGGAGAGGTGCTCCAGCCCTCTGCTCATCCTCGTGGCCCTTCTCTGGACACCTTCCAGCACCTCCAGATCCCTCTTGGAATAGGGGCTCCAGAACTGGAGGCAGTACTCCAGGTGGGGTCTCACCAGAGCTGAGTAATGGGGGAGAATCACCTCCCTTGACCTGCTGGCCACACTTCTCCTGCTGCAGCCCAGGATCTGATTGGCTTTCCGGGCTGCAAGTGCACATTGAGAGCTCATCTTGAGCTTCTCATCCACCAGCACCCCCAAGTCTCTCTCCTCAGGGCTACTCTCCTGCCAGTCCCTGCCCAGCCTGGATTTGCGCCTGGGATAGCCTCAACACTGATGCAGGACCTTGCACTTGGTCTTGTTGAAGCTCATGAGGTTGGCTTGTGCCCACCTCTCCAGCCTGTCCAGGTCCCTCTGGATGGATCCCTTCCCTCCAGCTGTCTGCTGCACCACACAGCTTGGTGTCATCAGCAAACCTGCTGAGGGTGCACCCAATGCCACTGTCCATGGCACCCACAAAGATGTTGAACAAGCCTGGTCCCAGGCCTGATCCCTGAATTACAGAATTCAAAATCAAGATGCCCAGGAATACCTGCATGATGAAATGCCACTCCCCATGGCAAAGTACGTTGGAGCACAGAGTCCAGGCCTGCGACAGAACGTTTTAGCTGATCCAGAACCTCTTCCGTCCCTTCTCTGTCCACAACAGTTTGGGCACAGGCTGAGGTTTTTGCAGAACCTTGAGAGAGAAAATATTTTTACAGTTTCTATAATTTTCAATGAAAGGTACTGTGCAGACTACAGTCTTCTATTAACTGCTTTCCTCTTACTCTCAGCCTGTTGCAAACTGTAGAATTCCCTGGCAATGATGTCTGCCAGCTTCTCACACCAGTTCTTGGACGGACAGAAAAGCAGGACGGAATGGCCATCACAAACAGTCTCATAACAGAGGCTCACAACATGGTCTTCATCTCCCTGAATTGAGACAAAATACTTTCAATGCACTCTCATACTCAATGGGGTTTCTAAGTGCTGTCATTTTGCCATGTCACAGTAGGAATCTTCTGCTTCAAGTTAGAAAGAGGAATGAAGAAGACAAAGCACTGTCATATCAGTTTCTGTCCAGCTTTAGGAAGTCCAAGAACTAATATGACCACATTGTTGAGGACAGCTCTAGACCTATCTATGAAAAAAACTTAGGTTTGAAGTCTTGCTCTCATAAATCTGTTTAATGAAGGCCACACAGAGCACACACAACCCCCTCCCCCCCAAAAAAACACCCTAAAAAACATCACTGCAACCTCCATGTCACAGCTAACAGTAATAGGGAAGAAGTGAGAAGAGCCCTGAAGGACAATACCTCTCTACAGTAACTGAGAAAGACCTATCAACTAGGATGTCTGACCTAAAAGCATGAGATGCAGTCGTCCCCAGTAAGATGCATCCAGCTAGCACTGCTGACCAAAGGCTGTTCAGAGTGTTCAGAGCACAGGGGAAGGCTTTTGTGTTTACTTACAGAAATGCACATGCAAAACCCAACTGTGCAGTTTGTCTTTTCTGGGTTTGAGATCTGTGATGGGTCATGCCCATCCTGAAAACAGGGGGGAGGGCTTGTGAGTGCTTTGCCCTCCCTGCAGAGTCTGCTCCACTCCCCCCTCCCTGCCCAGCTAGGGTACAAAAGGGAGGACACTGCAGCCATTAGCTCTTCTTGGCTCCTGCCTTTCCTGGACGAGAGCTACTGCAGCTGGCTTCCTGCTTTCTCTGCCATGTGGTCAGGCCTGATCCTTCTCCCTGCTGCCTCTGTGCCTCTTCAGAGAGAGAGACTGGTTCTGTATTCTTCCTATTTGTCCCCCTCCCATCCATCCTTGTTCCTTGCCCTTGTGAACCTTACCTGTTACTGATATTTTTTTTTTTGTTTTGGTTTGGTTTTGTTTAAAGAAAAACTGTTTACCTCTCTACTTCCAAGCCAACTCCAAATTATTGCTTGGTGGATTTGCTCCTTTCCCAATTTTTCCCTCTCTGTTGGGAGGGAGGAGCAGGGGAGAGATTCTCAGCCTTGCCCCCATCTGAGCTCTTCACTCCCAGTTAAGGCTTAAACCACCACCAACTTACGAAGTACACAACGATGTCAGGAATGTCATCAACTGAAATGTCAACCAGACCAGTAGCAGCCTTTTTAACCTTAGCTGTACAAAGAGTGTTATCTCAGAGCCACTGCTCACAGCTTTATTACCTTCAGCTGAAGCTTGGGCTGGAATTCACGCACCAGATTCATGGAGGAGTCATAAATATGGCTGCCAATTTTCACCCACTCCTTGAGAGGCACAGGGCGAAAATCCGTACAGTAGAGCTCTGCATCCAACCAAGAGGCTAGGAGCCCCAAGTTAGGCAGGGTAGCACTCATGCCTACTATCTGTATCCCACTCAAACCAGGACTGGTCTTCTTCGCCTTCCTGGGGGTGGTTGAAAGAAAATGAATGTTAGTGACACCACCAGCTAAACAGGAGAACAGGATTCAGAAAAACGACCTTAATCTCCTTCCCTCTGGAGTCTGAAGTTTGCCATTTTTGTTTCAGCTTCTTGAAAAGGAAAGAAGCCACATTCTATTCTTAGTAAACACAATGTCAAGTTATGCATTGATAGCAGGGCAGTTCAGCTTTTTTATCACTTTGAACCTAAAATTTATGCTTCTTCCAGTATGAAGAACTGACTGCATATGTGTGGAAACCGAAAACAAATAAACAAGCCATTTCCTTGCCATTAACAAAAACATGGTAGCAAAGCAATGGCCCAGGCTCAATTGCAGTCTTTCTGAGCTTAAATGCCTTAATTAAAACACCCCCATTTGTTTCAGTTTCAGAATAATACCAAGCTAAGGTCTTTCTGGGAACCAAAGCCCTTAGCTCAGCAAAGAAGGCAGCTTCAGTTCCCAAAGTGCTGAACAGCAGCTTCCACTAAGGGCAGCAAGAAGTAATGGACTTTTAACAAACCTGAAAACACAAACCATTAATTTAGATGTGTGAATGTGTATTTTAATTCAGGCTTTTACATCCACACAGTAGGGGATTGTTGTTTGTTTGTTTTTTTTTCTCCTAAGTCTACATTTTGAAAACTATTCATTGGAACTGCACTGAGCCACAAACTGAGACTTTAAAAAAACAACCAAAAATGTCTGACAAATCAGTGTAAGCTCAGAAACAGTCTGCACCCTCTTAAAAGATCCTGGTTATCCTGACAAGGCCTGGACAGAGGAAACAAGACTAGAATCTAGAGTTAAAAAGGCCAGGCACTGATGAGAAAGCTGTGGAGAGGCAGACTCTCTCTTATGCAGGGTCTTTAACCATTTGCTAGCACAGCTTCACCATTTAAGTTGCAGGTTACTGGAATATCCTCCTAAACCTTCTGATCAACTGACCACTGAGAAATTAAGTTGCAGGTTACTGGAATATCCTCCTAAACCTTCTGATCAACTGACCACTGAGAAGTTAACAGCATGACCAGTCCTCTGCAATCCCTGAACATTTCAGTAGGATAAATACTCCATTCCAGGCAACACTGACAAATTAAGCAGCACAAGTCCACCAGCAAAATCTGCAAACATAGTTTACAGTCTGAAACAAATTTCAATAGGCTAAAAATGTAAGGGTGAAGCTTTTGTTTACTTCTTCTCCTGAGAGAGTGAATCCCATGGCAGCACACAAATTGAAAACCAGGAGGTAAAGAGATTTCTGACTACTATGGTAGGGTTGTGACAGATGACTTAATGGGGCCTTAAAAACCAGAGCCTAGGTCATTACTCTTACAAAAACTCTGGAGCTAACCCCAATTTCCAGTCACCCAGAGAACAAAATATTTGGAGCCATCCATAATTCAGCAGTAAGGGATGAACATCCTGGACCACACACCGCTTTGCAACCTTCTCTGTGACGTATCTGACTTTGGTCAGAAGGAGTTCCAGCAGATATCCTCGATGAGAGTCTCCCAGCATGTGTAACTCATCCACAACCACCACTCCTGATAGAGAGAAGCACTCAGGTTAAATCTCACAGAACCCCAAGCAGAACAGAAAGCCTCAATCCCTTCACATTCCACATGATGAACTGAAATTTATAGTCACAAATAGAGTTGTGTTTACCACCACACCTACAGCTTCCTTTTGTCACTGATTCTTCTGAGAAAGACAAACCATGACCAGTGTCATGACATTTTACACCCTCCACAACCTCACATACACAATCAGCTCTAAAAAACCCCCAACATCACAAATGTAAACAGTTTGAGTGCATAGTTTGGCCACCACAGATAACAGTACTGCAGCATCTATGCTGTAACCTCTCTGCAAGTAAAAACTTTGAGGGCTTCACAGGATCTGGACAGGAACATTCCAGGACCCAAATGACCTAGTCAAAAGCTGGTTTGGCATCAGTGCCTTAGTTAAAAACATCACTCCTTATTAAAACAGCAATGTCAGGGGAAAAAAGCACCAAAACCAAAACCCCTAGACCAAACATCATTACACTGGCATATCCAGCTTCATATTTTACAGTTCCTCACTAACTGGAAAAAGAGGAGGAGGAGGAGGGGGGAAAGGAAGGAAAAGACAGGAAGGAAGGAAAAGACAGGAAGGAAGGAAAAACAGGAAGGAAGGAAAAGACAGGAAGGAAGGAAAAGACAGGAAGGAAGGAAAAGACAGGAAGGAAGGAAAAGACAGGAAGGAAGGAAAAGACAGGAAGGAAGGAAAAGACAGGAAGGAAGAAAAGACAGGAAGGAAGGAAAAGACAGGAAGGAAAAGACAGGAAGGAAAAGACAGGAAGGAAAAGACAGGAAGGAAAAGAAAGGAAGGAAAAGAAAGGAAGGAAAAGAAAGGAAGGAAAAGAAAGGAAGGAAAAGAAAGGAAGGAAAAGAAAGGAAGAAAAAGAAAGGAAGAAAAAGAAATTTAAAAACTAATTCTTTACATGACTGCACTGTTGTCATCCTACCTCCTGCAAATGAATTTCTAATCCATGTGCACCTCCACCATATTTGTAAGATGTGTAGAAACACTGCAAAGAACAGTGTCTAAAAAGATTTCTGAGAACCAGCAGCTGGAAATGACAGACCAGATGAGAGCATCCTCTGAGGAGGACACAGAGCCACCCAGCATGCCTCCTGCAGAGATCCCAACTAGCAGCAGTATGTCCCCTTGCTGTCCAGCTGACAGGGTCACAGGGACATGGAAGAGGCTGAAGAAAGGTTAAAGGGGAAAAAAAGGCAGGGCATGGAGGACACCAGGCTTCATTAGTTCTGCTGCTGTGGATTTTGTTTTTCTTTGTTGGTGCAGCTATATAACATCTCACTGGGACAGCTAAAATAGCAGGAGCTTAAGGGTGAATGTGACCTTATATTATGTTTCCATGCTGGTTTTCCTTCTCATTTTTTTTCCTCTCCTTCCTACATATGTTCCATCTCTCTCCATCTGTTTTCTCCCTCCCTTCTCATTCAAGTGACTTCAGTTAGAAAAGAGTGCTGCACTACTTCATCAGCCTCCAGTACAAACTCCCACCCATCCAGCTCCTTCCTGTACTTCCTCTGCTCTGTGCTCACTTGTAAAAGAACAGCAATTCATTGGTCACCAAATAGGTAGTTATTCAGCTGTCAGAAAAAGTTGCTTCCTGCTTCCTCATATAGCAGCTTGTTTGAGTTCTTTCAGAAGCTGAGACAGGACACAGTAATCAGATTTCTACCAAAGAAAAACTCATGCATGTTATCAGTCCAGCCTGTGCCAAGAAGCAGCACATTTTAATTCTCAAAAGGAAGCACAGAACACGAGTGGTACCTACAGCCCAGAGCACTGGGAATGCTGCTATCTGTTCTATACCTTCTGCTGCTGCTCAGCTCTGTCACATGTTCACTACCTGGACTTCAGCAAGGCCTGGAACTGGCTGGAGGGCTGAGCCTAGAGAGTGGTGGTGAATGGTGCCACATCCAGCTGGCAGCCAGGCACTAGTGGTGTGCCCCAGGGATCAGTGCTGGCCCCATCCTGTTCAATATCTTTATTGATGATCTGGATGAAGGGATTGAGTCCATCAGTAAATTTGCAGATGACACCAAGTTGGGAGCAGGTGTTGACCTGTTAGAGGGTAGAAGGGCTCTGCAGAGGGACCTTGCGAGGCTGGACAGATGGGCAGAGTCCAAGGGCATGAGACTGAACACATCTAAGTGCCAGGTTCTACACATTGGCCACAATAACCCCATGCAGTGCTACAGGCTGGGGACAGAGAGGCTGGAGAGCAGCCAAGCAGGAAGGGATCTGGGGGTACTGGTTGATAGTAGGCTGAACATGAGCCAACAGTGTGCCCAGGTGGTCAAGAAGGCCAATGGCATCCTGGCCTGCATCAAGAATAGTGTGGCCAGCAGGGAAGTCATTGTGCCCCTGTACTCTGCACTGCTTAGGCCACACGTTGAGTCCTGTGTCCAGTTCTAGGCCCCTCAGTTTAAGAAGGACATTTTGACTCTTGAACATGTCCAGGGAAGGGCAATGAGGCTGGGGAGAGGCCTCAAGCACAACCCTGTGAGGAAAGGCTGAGGGAGCTGGGGTTGCTTAGCATGGAGAAGAGAACGCTCAGGGGAGACCTTATTGCTGCCTACAACTACCTGAAGGGAGGTTGTAGCCAGGAGGGGGTTGGTCTCTTCTCCCGGGCAACCAGCACCAGAACAAGAGGACACAGTCTCAAGCTGTGCCAGGGGAGGTTTAGGCTGGAGGTGAGGAGAAAGTTCTTCCCAGAGAGAGTTGTTAGCCATTGGAATGTGCTGCCCAGGGAGGTGGTGGTCTCACCCTCCCTGGAGGTGTTCAAGAGGGGATTGGACGTGGCACTTGGTGCCATGGTCTAGTAGTCATGAGGTGCTGGGGGACAGGTTGGACTTGATGACCTTTGAGGTCTTTTCCAACCTTATTGATTCTGTGATAGCTTTATTGAACAGAAACAACATTATTGAAACAAAAAGAAGAGCAAACTGGACTAGGAAAGCACATCTCTCTCCAGGCAGGCAACCAGCACCAGAACAAGAGGACACAGTCTCAAGCTGTGCCAGGGGAGGTTCAGACTGGATGTTAGGAGGAAGTTCTACACAGAGAGAGTGATTGCCCATTGGAATGTGCTGCCTGGGAGGTGGTGGAGTCACCATCACTGGAGGTGTTTAGGAGGAGACTTGATGGGGTGCTTGGTTGCATGGTTTAGTTAATTAGGAGGTGTTGGATGATGGGTTGGATGCAATGATCTTGCAGGTCTGTTCCAACCTGCTTTATTCTGTCCACTACTAAAACACCCTGAAAAGTACCTGAGAGCTATTTTACACACCTGCTGTAGAATAACCAGGCTGCTTTAAGTCCACGTCCTGCTCTGCATGACAAGCAGGGAGGATGTGATTATTTTTTTTTCATACAATTAACCCAGTAATTTTTTAATTTCAAGTTTAAACCAAGAGGGGAAAAAAAAAAACCAACCCAAACAACTATCAGAACAGCACATTACAAACCCATTCCCAGCTGACAGGTTGAGAAGGCAGCAGATTGCTCTCTAATCCGCTTTCCTAAACATTTCTCCAGCATCCGTGTCAAGAGGCTGCACAATAAGAGGTGCATCAGCCCCTGTGTACCTGGATATTCCAAACTGACATGCATTACTCATAATCTGCAACACAAAATTGCTTTTTAAATGCTTCAATAGAGCCAAGATTGCTCTGCCAGGCAGAGGATTTGAGTTTCTCTCGACAGTTTCCAAAGACAAGGTGAGCTGTCGACAAGGGCTTCACAGCCACAAAAGGAACAGCTCAAGCCCGAGAGGGAATCCAGCCACAATTCCAGCTATCTCCCAAGAGGTCTCCTCAGAAGATAAAATCACCCTTGCTACAAACTGGTCTAAATTTAGAGTTAAATAGAAGACAAGGTCTGAATCCTGCAGTTTCAGACAAGTCTGCTTTAGGTGACAGTCAAACCAGCATTTGCAACTCTCACTTGCGTTTTGCAGCTTCTTCAAAAACTGAGCTCCAGACAGAACTTTTGTCAATTGCTTAAAGACTGATTCTCAACTCAAATTTATTTAAAAAAACCCATAAATTTATATATATAAAGAAAAAATAGTGTACTTGGGATGGGATGGGATGGGATAGAATAGGATAGACCAGATTGGAAAAGACTTCAGAGATCATCAAGTCCAACCTATCACCCAACACCATCTAATCAACTAACCCATGGCACCAAGCACCCATCCACTCTCTTCCTAAACACTGCCAGTGATGGTGACTCCACCACCTCCCCAGGCAGCACATTCCAATGGCAAATCACTCCCTCTGTGAAGAATTTCTTCCTCACCTCCAGCCTAAACCTCCCCTGGTGCAGCTTGAGACTGTGTCCTCTTGTTCTGGTGCTGGTTGCCTGCCTGGGAGAAGAGACCAACCCCCACCTGGCTACAACCTCCCTTCAGGGAGTTGTAGACAGCAAGAAGGTCTCCCCTGAGCCTCCTCTTCTCCAGGCTAAGCAACCCCAGCTCCCTCAGCCTCTCCTCACAGGGCTGTGCTCCAAAGCCCTCCCCAGCTTTGTTGCCCTTCTCTAGACACCTTCCAGCCACTCAACATCTTTCCTAAACTGAGGGGCCCAGAACTGGACACAGGACTTAAGGTGTGGCCTCAGCAGTGCTGAGTACAGGGCACAATGACTTCCCTGCTCCTGCTGGCCACACTATTCCCTGATCCAGGCCAGGATGCCATTGGCCTTCTTGACCACCTGGGCACACTGTTGGCTCTTGTTCAGCCTACTGTCAACCAGTACCCCCACGTCCTTCTCTGCCTGGATGCTCTCCAGCCACTCTGACCCCAGTCTGTAGTACTGCCTGAGGTTGTTGTGGCCAATGTGTAGAACCTGGCACCTAGTTGTGTTAAATCTCATGCCCTTGGACTCTGCCCATCTGTCCAGCCTGGCAAGGCCTCTGCAGAGCTCTCCTACCCTCTAACAGATCAACTCCTGCCCCCAGCTTGGTGTCATCTGTAAATTTACTGATGATGGACTCAATCATACAGTCATACATGGGCACAAGGGAAACAGAGTGTTGCAGCACAGGTGTTTTCAAATGGTGGCACAAAAACATCATCCTGTAAGGAGGTATCAGTGTTGAGCACACAAATTCAAAGTCAAATCTTGTAATCACTTGGCTGGTTACAGTTATGACTGTTCTCAGGTGTACTGATTTTAGACAGCACATTGAAATGTAGGGATGGAATGGAGGCACCAGCTAAAGGGTTCTGGCATCTCTCCAGGTTCTGAAAGTTAGCATTAAATGATACACTTTAGTACACCGATTATGCTTCCAAGGCACACAAAGCCAACACAAATATGGACATCATGACCCCACTCTCTGCCATATGCTGGCAGCACATCTTGTATGGTGAACTAGGATTAAACTAATCCTATTTAAAATATACATACATAAATAGCCATATATTGAAAATGACTAACTGCATAATCTCCAGTTCTCTTGCAAGGGAAAGGGTGTATACAAACAATCAAGTATTGGGCTAGACTGCAGAAGCCTCAGTTCAAATGAGCTCAAAATACTGCATAACCACAGTCATCCACTCATCTTCCAGGGAACTGGCAGCCTAAAGCATTCCCAGTGACCCAGCCCCTATAGATCTAGGTATGAATGTGTTATTCCACAATGTCACACTCTGGAAAAGCCTGCAAGGGTTTACTTCTCTTACTCTCTCTTGTGTTTAAAAGCCTCTTGTGGTATACAATGCTGCAGAACATTATGACACCAGATGCACACAGAATAGCAGTTTCATAGGTGGAGGTCTCAGAGCAGTTTGATACTCAAATTATATTCTTCATTTAGATTTATATTCTTCTATTTATGTTCTTAAAATAGAAGCCAGTTATGTTACAGGCCTGAGTGAAGGCAAGAGGGATTACCACATAGCCTGGAGGAGACTCAAGGGAGACCTTATTGCTGCCTACAACTACCTGAAGGGAGGTTGTAGCCAGGAGGGGGTTGGTCTCTTCTCCCGGGCAACCAGCACTAGAACAAGAGGACACAGTCTCGAGCTGTGCCAGGGGAAGTTTAGGCTGGAGGTGAGGAGAAAGTTCTTCCCAGAGAGAGTTGTTAGCCATTGGAATGTGCTGCCCAGGGAGGTGGTGGTCTCACCCTCCCTGGAGGTGTTCAAGAGGGGATTGGACGTGGCACTTGGTGCCATGGTCTAGTAGTCATGAGGTGTTGGGTGATAGGTTGGACTTGATGATCTTTGAGGTCTTTTCCAACCTTATTGATTCTGTGATAGCTTTATTGAACAGAAACAGTATTATTGAAACAAAAAGAAGAGCAAACTGTACTAGGAAAGCACATCTCTCTCCAAGTGCACACTGAAAACATCAGGCTCTTTCAGGTTTAATATCCCCTCTCAAACACAAAATGAATACTATCATTAGCTAGTGGCCATCAGGGCCACAGTGACCCAGAAGACTATGGTACAAGGACAGAGGGCTTGTGAGCAGACTGCAAGAGAGAAATTAATGTCACAGCCCTTCTAGTCACTATCCCTACCCCCAAAAGCTCTCTCTATTTATTCCACTTATCTGTACCCAGATAAGCACCAAACACAATTCCTCTTCTTCCTTCAGCTAAGTGAAGATGCCACAATCTCTAACCACAGATGCCACAATCTCTGTCCAAAACTCATGAATATATGTACATTCCTGAACTCAAACCTATCCCAGACCTTTAAAGCAATTTCATTAATCAGAAGACATTTTCTAGCTATGGGAACCACTGCTTATTGCATCTAATCACCAACCTTGACTCATCTCAGACAAACTAAAATCTGCAGCTTCCAGCTACCCATTCCAGATGCTGAGTATAGAACAGTCCTGACAGCCTGCCTAAAGCCAAACCAGAGGTGCTCTGGAGGATGAAAAATAGCTCCATTTTCCTATCTGGCATATCTGCCAGATACAGAACTGAGCAAGCACAAAGTATCCCATGATTTCACATGTACTCAGAGTATGTAATAATCCTCATCCCCACAATGGTCAATCAAGCCTTAGTATGTTACCCAGTGAGTCCATTTTGTTTTCTTCTATTAGCCTGTTGATGAGACTGTTGGCTTTCTCAATGGTGCAGACAGCAACATCCAGGGCAGAGAAACGTCCAGCAGGAGACATGCTTCCCATGTAGCCTTCAACTCTCACATCCACCTCTTGAAACAGAGCCTGTTTTGCAAGGATACAGAATGTCACACCAAGGTTACAGCTGCATTTCGATCAGCACCTGTTGGAGTCACCTAAAAGCCTGCATCCTACAACCACAATTTCTAGTATTTGAGATAGGAATAGAATAGGAATAGAATAGGGATAGGAATGGAATAGGAATAGGGATAGGAATGGAATAGGAATAGGAATGGAATAGGGATAGGAATGGAATAGGGATAGGAATGGAATAGGGATAGGAATGGAATAGGGATAGGAATGGAATAGGGATAGGAATGGAATAGGGATAGGAATGGAATAGGGATAGGAATGGAATAGGGATAGGAATGGAATAGGGATAGGAAAGGAATAGGGATAGGAAAGACCAGAGCAGGTTGGAAGAGACCTTCAAGATCATTGCATTGAACCTATCACCAAACACCATCTAATTAACTAAACCATGGCACCAAGCACCCCATCCACTCTCTTCCTAAACACTGCCAGTGATAGTGACTCCACCACCTCCGCAGGGCAGCACATTCCAATGGCCAATCTCTCCCTCTATGAAGAATTTCTTCCTAACATCCAGCCCAAACCTCCCCTGGCACAGCTTGAGACTGTGTCCTCTTGTTCAGGGGCTGGTTGCCTGGGAGAAGAGACCAACCCCCACCTGCCTACAACCTCCCTTCAGGTAGTTGTAGAGAGCAAGAAGGTCTCCCCTGAGCCTCCTCTTCTCCAGGCTAAGCAACCCCAGCTCCCTCAGCCTCTCCTCACAGGGCTGTGCTCCAAATCCCTCAAGAGCTTTGTTGCCCTTCTCAGCAACTCAAAATCTTTCCTAAACTGAGGGGCCCAGAACTGGACACAGGACTCAAGGTGTGGCCTAACCAGTGCTGAGTACAGGGGTTTGTAGCAGTTCCTATCAATTTACAAGCTTAAGATAACATCTCAGTCTATTAACACCTGAAATGCCCTAAATATCTGAAACTGTACCAAAAATGCCTGCTGGTTTTATATTGGTTTTTAGCAAACCTTATTATTTTGATGTATTAGCTAAAGGAAATGAAATATCAAAGTCTTTCAAGAAAAAGCATTTGGGTTTTAAAATACTGTTCCCACAGAAATTGCTTTTAAAAAGCTGGGGTGAGGAGGTCAAGACATAACCACATTCTGTCAGAATAAATTGTGATCAAAGCCAAAGTGAAATCAGCAACACAAAATTCTGGTGGAACACTCCAAGAAAAGCTTTTGTCCTTTCAGATAATGTTGACATATTCCCTTCATAGTTTTTCAGACACAGTCTCTAATTAGAAAATTTCTTTAAATTCCTCTAATAAGAAAACTCCTTTGAAGTTCAGATATTAGAAAATCTGCAAACAAATGCATGTAACAATGCTCTAAAGGTCAAAGTTCAAATAAAATATCTCAATCAACTCCTTCAACTTTTTCAAAGTTTCCCTCTTTGGCCACAGCAACCCCATGCAGTGCTACAGGCTGGGGTCAGAGGAGCTGCAAAGCAGTCAGGCAGAAAGGGACCTGGGGGTACTGGTCGATGGTAGGCTGAACATGAGCCTGCAGTGTGCCCAGGCGGCCAAGAAGGCCAATGGCATCCTGGCCTGGATCAGGAACAGTGTGGCCAGCAGGAGCAGGGAAGTCATTGTGCCCCTGTACTCAGCACTGGTTAGGCCACATCTTGAGTCCTGTGTCCAGTTCTGGGCCCCTCAGTTTAGGAAAGATGTTGAGTGGCTGGAAGGTGTCCAGAGAAGGGCAACAAAGCTGGGGAGGGGTTTGGAACACAGCCCTGTGAGGAGAGGCTGAGGGAGCTGGGGTTGCTTAGCATGGAGAAGAGGAGGCTCAGGGAAGACCTTCTTGTTCTCTACAACTCCCTGAAGGGAGGTTGTAGCCAGGTGGGGGTTGGTCTCTTCTCCCAGGCAGGCAACCAGTTCCAGAACAAGAGGACACAGTCTCAAGCTGTGCCAGGGGAAGTTTGGGCTGGATGTTAGGAAGAAGTTCTTCCCAGAAAGCGAGATTGGCCATTGGAATGTGCTGCCCAAGGAGGTGATGGAGTCACCATCACTGGAGGTGTTTAGGAAGAGCCTGGCTGAGGCACTTGGTGCCATGGATTAGATGGTGCTGGGTGATAGGTTGGACTTGATGATCTCGAGGCTCTTTTCCAACCTGGTTTATTCTATTCTAACTTTCTTTTTATCTCCAACTTAGAATGAAGCAAACTTCTTAATTATCTCAATTATCCTTTGTGAAGAAACTCCAAAATTTATTTTTTCTTTCCTGGAATCCATGCAAAAACTCCTTACTGTTTAAAAGAAGTGACCCACTAATACAAACCCATAAATTTACTCTCTTTGAATGCTGCTTACCTGCAGATAACATTTTTTCTCCTTGGCCACAGAGACAAAGGGAAGGATAAGAAGAGCTTTCTTTCGAGTCTCCAGAACTCGCTTCAAAATAAGTAATTCTGCAACAAGAGTCTTTCCAGCACTGGTGGGAGCTGGGAAATGAACACACACAGGAGTTGGGGTGGGTTTAACAAACTTTTGAAGTTAAAGGAATAACAGAAATCTAAGGAACGAGCATCATAAAACTACCATAGAAAGCAGTTACTGGGGGCAAGACTTTCAACTGATGCCACTCTCCCACAACTACAACTACATTTACAGTTAACTCCATGAAGGGTCAAGAAGCATGGAATGGAATGGAATGGAATGGAATGGAATGGAATGGAATGGAATGGAATGGAATGGAATGGAATGGAATGGACCAGACCAGGTTGGAAAAGACCTCAGAGATCGAGTCCAACCTATCACCCAACACCATCTAATCAACTAAACCATGGCACCAAGTGCCTCATCCAGGCTCTTCCTAAACACCTCCAGTGATGGTGACTCCACCACCTCCCTGGGCAGCACATTCCAATGGCCAATCTCTCTTTCTGGGAAGAATTTCTTCCTCACCTCCAGCCTAAACCTCCCCTGGCACAGTTTGAGACTGTGTCCTCTTGTTCTGGTGCTGCTTGCCTGGGGGAAGAGACCAACCCCTACCTGGCTACAACCTCCCTCCAGGCAGTTGTAGAGAGCAAGAAGGTCTCCCCTGAGCCTCCTCTTCTCCAGGCTAAGCAACCCCAGCTCCCTCAGCCTCTCCTCACAGGGCTTGTGCTCCAAACCCCTTCCCAGCTTTGTTGCCCTTCTCTGGACTCATTCCAGCAACTCAACATCTTTCCTCAACTGAGGGGCCCAGAACTGGACACAGTACTCAAGGGGTGGCCTGACCAGTGCCGAGTACAGGGCACAATGACTTCCCTGCTCCTGCTGGCCACACTATTCCTGATATAGGCCAGGACATTTCTCTTCCACCTTCTTCCATTATGCTTGTGTTCTCATCTCTGCTACAGAGGCAACAGTAGCTCATTGATAAGCAAGAAGAAAAAAAATCCAACTAAACACAACAGCCCCAAAACCTACTACAGTGAACAGATCAGCATCCACCTTACTGACCTAGCCCATAAATATATTTTCCCCTCCTGCTTGGCAAGCATTGCTGCAGTCATCTATCATCCACAGAAGACTGGAGAGATGCCATGCACATGGGGATAGCCATTACCCAGTAATCAGGCCCAAAGTCTTCTGGTTTCAAATAAACAAAACTGAAATCCAAGCCTAAGAAATATCACCCACTCCTCTTCAACGTTCTTCATCCTCTCCCAGTGCTGTTCTGTGACCTTTTTCCCATGGAGAGGAGACACCCAAGTGGTCATTTCCAATGGATTTCAAGTCCACCAGCCCTGCTTCTCCTTCTGTACCCTGCCCTCCCCCACCCCTAACCTTACACCAGGTGAAAAGAAACAATAAAGGGACCAAAAAAAGTAGACAGTAAATACCATTTTCAGAAGTATTTGTATCTAACATTGTTGTTATCATTCCATTCCTGGGTAAGATAGTCTTGAATTAAAAGAATTAAAGAGAGAGAGAGTAATCATTAACTGAGTCCTAATTATCAGTTTCCAAAGGAAAATTAGAAGAGGAAATATAGGATGAAAGTCTCTCCTCACATCTGGAAAGGAGTCCATTAAGCCAGGTCTGAGGCACAGCAATGGAACAGGTCTTAATGGGGGTCTCCCCATTACAAAAAAAAAACCCAAAAGAGAATCTCAACCTTTTCATCTGCCAGATCAGAAGCTTCCAGCACCAGGATGGTTTTGCATATGGCACTGGGAATGTTAGGGGGGTGTTGCAGTTTGGGCGGGGTGCCCTCTGCTACATGAGGTGCTTCCTGTGTCCAGAGGTCCAGCCCAGTGGGTGGACACAGGAAATTAGGTATTTCTACCATAATTCTCTGCACCACCACTATAAGATCCAGTGGGAGGTCTGGCACCTCCTCTTGCTTCCTCGCCGGCACCCGGTAACTGGGGGAGATGTTGTCTCCCTGCCATGGGCCTGGCTAGGCCCAAGGCCACGGGGGATGGGCAGTCTCAGATCTGGCCAGCTGAGACTAGCCTAGCAGTGGGGAGGGGGGAAGAAGGAGCCCTGGGGGGTCTTGGATGTACCCCCAGGTGGGGATGGGATCTTCCTGGGTACGTTTTGGGATTTTCTTTTGTCACTGCTTCTGGCTCTCTGTAAACATTCACTGCTTTTTCATTTGAACTTTCCATCACTTCTGCAATCCGTTTGTCTGAGTTGTTATTTTTGCCCGTGGTGGGGAGGGGGGCTGCCTCAACCCACTACATAATTGGTAGCAGAGGATGGTTATGGTGGGGAGGGGGTCTGCCCTCAACCCCTTTGCAGGGGGACTGGTTTTGCCATGTGTTTACATACCTGAGTAAACTAGGTTCCTCCCTTCCAGAACTCGTCCGAGCATGAGGCATTCTGCTTGCCATTCAAACATCTGCACTACTCCCAGACTGTGGTATTTGTCCAGAACTGCTTTGGGAAGACCCCAGCTTGCAAGGAGCAACTTGTCTGCTAGGTCTTCAGGAACATTTACCTGCTGATACTGCCCTGTGGGAGGAGAAAATACAACAGTTGAGAGTATCATCCTTGAATCTGAGGTCAGGTTTGACTTAAAGGTCCAACTCCTCACCACTCCTCACTGTAGTATGAAAAAAGGTAACAAGAAACTCTTTTCCCTGTATTTTTTTCAATCTCTCCTATGGATGTTTCACAATTTGTCCTATCTCCTGACATATTTTTTTTCAATTTGTCTCCTATAGGTTTAGGAAAGATGTTGAGTGGCTGGAAGGTGTCCAGAGAAGGGCAACAAAGCTGGGGAGGGGTTTGGAGCACAGCCCTGTGAGGAGAGGCTGAGGGAGCTGGGGTTGCTTAGCCTGGAGAAGAGGAGGCTCAGGGGAGAGCTTATTGCTCTCCATAACTCCCTGAAGGGAGGTTGTAGCCAGGTAGGGGTTGGTCTCTTCTCCCAGGCAAGCAGCACCAGAACAAGAGAACATAGTCTCAAGCTGTGCCAGGGGAAGTTTAGGCTGGATGTTAGGAAGAAGTTCCTCCCAGAAAGAGAGATTGGCCATTGGAATGTGCTGCCCAGGGAGGTGGTGGAGTCACCATCACTGGAGGTGTTTGAGAAGAGCCTGGCTGAGGCACTTGGTGCCATGGTTTAGTAGATTAGATGGTGCTGGGGGATAGGTTGGACTCAATGATCTCAGAGGTCTTTTCTATCTGGTTAGTTCTATTCTATAAGATTTTCTACATTTAAATCATGTCTTCAACAAACTCCTGCCCTGATATTTGCTTTTGAGACAAAGCAGCTATTACCAAATACATACTCAAACACAGAGTCTCAGCACTGATTAATATAACAGCATTACAATGTATTTCCCATCTGAGCCTCGTCCATACTGTCTCCTTTTCAAACTACTGCTACAGAGACTTCTGTAATCCTCACAGATTACTGAGCTGCCCAGTCTTTTTTTCTTACTCTGAGGATAAATTTGCAAAGCAACATAAGCCAAACAAGCAGCACAAGGTACTCCTTACAATGTGCATTAGTTTCCATAGTTTCATAGTTTCAGTTAGGGTTGGAAGGGACCACAAGGATCATCTAGTTCCAACCCTCCTGCCATGGGCAGGGACACTCTACACTAGATCAGGCTGGCCAGAGCCTCATCCAGCCTGGGCTTAAACACCTCCAGGGACAGGGCCTCAACCACCTCCCTGGACAACCCATTCCAGGGCTTCACCACCCTCACGGGGAAGAACTTCCTCCTCACATCTAGCCTGAATCTCCCCACCTCCAGCTTCAGTCCATTCCCCCTAGTCCTATCACTCCCTGAGAGCCTGAAAAGTCCCTCCCCAGCCTTCTTGTAGGCCCCCTTCAGATACTGGAAGGCCACAATGAGGTCACCTCGGAGCCTTCTCTTCTCCAGACTGAACAGCCCCAACTCCTTCAGTCTGTCCTCACAGCAGAGGTGCTCCAGCCCTCTGCTCATCCTCGTGGCCCTTCTCTGGACACCTTCCAGCACCTCCAGATCCCTCTTGGAATAGGGGCTCCAGAACTGGAGGCAGTACTCCAGGTGGGGTCTCACCAGAGCTGAGTAGAGGGGGAGAATCCCCTCCCTTGCCCTGCTGGCCACACTTCTCTTGCTGCAGCCCAGGATCTGATTGGCTTTCCGGGCTGCAAGTGCACACTGAGAGCTCCTGGTGAGCTTCTCCTCCCCCAGCACCCCCAATCTCTCTCCTCTGGGCTGCTCTCCAGCCAGTCCCTGCCCAGCCTGGATTTGTGCCTGGGATTGCCTCAACCCAGATGCAGGACCCTGCCCTTGGTCTTACTTCAATTCATCAGCGCTTGATTAGTATCTTCACGAGGCTGCCAGTTCCTCTAGCTTAATTAAGTTTCTTGCTGCTTATTCTTTATCTTTACAACCCCAAATAATTTTAGGCTGGCTACAGATATTGCCTCCTCCCCTCCCTTCTCTTCTCTTTTTACAGACCATTAAGAAATCTTTTTTTCTTGCTCCTCTTCTTAATCTGAGACCCAAAAAATTCAGTTTTCTGATCCACAGGAATGCCTCCCTTACCACCCATGGCAGCATTTTATGAAAGGCATTGCTGAACTGAGATGAACACCAAATACTCATGTGTGCTCATCCTGCTGCAGGCACATCAACAAAGTCCTTAAGAGCATGAAAGCAAGCTAGATCAGAATTGCCAGCATGTGTCAGCAGCCAGTATTTTTACTCTCAACAGCCTAAAAATCATAGAATCAATAAAGGTTGGAAAAGACCTCAGTGATCATCAAGTCCAGCTTGTCACCCAACACCTCATGACTAACTAAACCATGGCTTGAAGTGCCACGTCCTAGCCCCTCTTGAACACCTCCAGGAATGGTGACTCCACCACCTCCCTGGGCAGCACGTTCTTATGCCAAATCTCTCTTTCTGGGAAGAACTTACTCCTCACCTTCAGCCTAAACCTCTCCTGGCACAGCTTGAGACTGTGTCCTCTTGTTCTGGTGCTGGTTGCCTGCCTGGGAGAAGAGACCAACCCCCTCCTGGCTACAACCTCCCTTCAGGTACTTGTAGAGAGAAAAAAGGTCTCGCCTGAGCCTCCTCTTCTCCAGGCTAAGCAACCCCAGCTCCCTCAGCCTCTCCTCACAGGGCTGTGCTTGAGGCCTCTCCCCAGCCTCGTTGCCCTTCTCTGGATGTGTTCAAGAGTCTCAATGTCCTTCTTAAACTGGACACAGGACTCAAGGTGTGGCCTAACCAGTGCTGAGTACAGGGCACAATGACTTCCCTGCTCCTGCTGGCCACACTATTCCTGATCAAGGCCAGGATGCCATTGGCCTTCTTGGCCACCTGGGCACACTGCTGGCTCATGTTCAGCCAGCTGTCAACCAATACCCCCCAGGTCCCTTTCTGCCTGGCTGCTCTCCAGCCACTCTGACCTGTAGCTCTGCATGGGGTTGTTGTGACCAAAGTGCAGCACCCAGCACTTGGACTTGTTGACTGCCATTGTGTTGGACTCTGCCCATCTGTCCAGCCTGGCAAGGTCCCTCAGCAGAGCCCTTCTGCCCTCCAACAGATCAACTCCTGCCCCCAACTTGGTATCATCTGCAAATTTACTGATGATGGACTCAATCCCTGCATCCAGATCATCAATAAAGATATTGAACAAGATGTCAGCTGTCTTGTTGAGGTTAACCCCAGCCTAGCTGTCACTGGTGCACGATCACTCTACCCTGCAGAAAGAGGAAAAGATGATATGCCTTGGCTCTGAAAGCTTTGTTTCACTTTCTATAACCAAAGTACAGTACAAATACTACACATGAAGCTGAGGACCATCATAACAGCATGAAGCAGAACAGGCTTCCCAAAGGGAAGTTAAGAGGAGACCAGGTTTGTGTGTCCTAAAATGTGACTAATGCGAAAAAGTTAGGATTCAGACACACACAAAGAAAAAAAAATGCGATGGAATCTCAGATTTCTTTCCTAATGTTAAAATCAATGAACTATAGGTAAAAAGACAGACTGAGTAAAGGATAAAATGATTCTGCTGTTTGAGAATATTTGTAAATTAGCTTTGAACAGGAGTTTGAAAATTTGTGCCTCAGGGCTTCTTAAAGATCTGTGTACAGAAGCACAGCGCTGGCACTAACCTCTTGTTTACCAAACAGAAACATGCTAGGAAACAGTCACAGAATCACAGAATCAGTCAGGGTTGGAAGAGACCACAAGGACCATCTAGTTCCAACCCCCCCTGCCATGGGCAGGGACACTCTACACTAGATCAGGCTGGCCAAAGCCTCAGCCAGCCCGGTCCTAAACACCTCCAGGGATGGGGCCTCAACCACCTCCCTGGATAACCCATTCCAGGGCTTCACCACCCTCATGGGGAAGAACTTCCTCCTCATGTCCAGTCTGAATCTCCCCAACTCCAGCTTCAGTCCATTCCCCCTAGTCCTATCACTACCTGAGAGCCTGAGAAGTCCCTCCCCAGCCTTCTTGTAGCCCCCTTCAGATACTGGAAGGCCACAATGCGGTCACCTCGGAGCCTTCTCTTCTCCAGACTGAACAGCCCCAACTCCTTCAGTCTGTCCTCATAGCAGAGGTGCTCCAGCCCTCTGCTCCTCCTCGTGGCCCTTCTCTGGACACCTTCCAGCACCTCCAGATCCCTCCAGGAATAGGGGCTCCAGAACTGGAGGCAGTACTCCAGGGGGGGTCTCAGCAGAGCTGAGTAGAGGGGGAGAATCCCCTCCCTTGCCCTGCTGGCCACACTTCTCCTGATGCAGCCCAGGATCTGATTGGCTTTCTGGGCTGCAAGTGCACACTGAGAGCTCCTGTTGAGCTTCTCATCCTCCAGCACCCCCAAGTCTCTCTCCTCTGGGCTGCTCTCCAGCCAGTCCCTGCCCAGCCTGGATTTGTGCCTGGGGTTGCCTCGACCCAGATGCAGGACCCTGCACTTGGTCTTGTTGAAGCTCATGAGTCAAAACAAGGACGATATACATTATGGGTTAAAAGCACTGGGCATTGGATTTCTCTGAAAGAAAACCTTTTTGGAATGCACAGCAAGTTGGGCACAGGAGTGCCACTTACTGAATGGTCTTTGAGGAGCTGTCCCTGTGGAAATATGTAAATTGCCTTGCTCAGCTCCATTTGCAGGAGCTGCCAAAACTTTATCTTGCAGAACATAAACCACGTCAGGGAGAAGATGTGACATGACTGGAGAAGAGGCTGAGAGCTGTAAATGTTTTCAAGAGTTACAGGGGGGGTGGAAAAGGAAAAGAGATGAAGTTACAAGATATTATATAAACATCTTGAATTTAGATGTTATATACACCTTGATGTTGTACACACCTTGATTTCTCTCCCAACTCAAGAGCAAAATAGAATAGAATAAACCAGGTTGGAAGAGACCTTCAGAATAACCTGGTAAAACATACTGTATCTAGCAGCATCACTTGAAGTGGTTCTGGCTGGTAGCAGGACCACTTTATATGACATCTTGCCACAAGATGTTTATATAACACAAGTTCATTTACATAACACCCTGTATAGACAGGCAAGATGTCTTATGAAGACAACACTGCTATGCTTCTCTGCATTTGCAGGTATCAGGGCACCAGCCAGGACCACTTCAAGGGATGCCTCTAGACACAGCATGTTTTATCAGCTTACTGTATTCTTGAATCAATTTAACAACACAGGTAAACCTCACCCGCTTTACCAAAGCATACAGACTGCGCGGATTGCTGTATTATGGCAGCACCTAGAGGCCAAGGCAAGAATAAGGCCCACTCTCAGGCGGCATAAAATGAAACGAGCCCCATCTCGGAAGCATTCATAGACCATACGCTTTCTTAACTCTCCTCAACTAAACAGCGAATGGAGGAAGCAAGAGGTCTTCGTGCTATTTGTACACTACCACCTCCGTTAACAGAAGCACTTAACCTCAGCTGCAGACACTACTCAGCTCTGGTGAGACCCCACCTGGAGTACTGCCTCCAGTTCTGGAGCCCCTATTACAGGAGGGATCTGGAGGTGCTGGAAGGTGTCCAGAGAAGGGCCACCAGGATGAGCAGAGGGCTGGAGCACCTCTCCTGTGAGGACAGACTGAAGGAGTTGGGGCTGTTCAGTCTGGAGAAGAGAAGGCTCCGAGGTACCCTCATTGTGGCCTTCCAGTATCTGAAGGGGGCTACAAGAAGGCTGGGGAGGGACTTCTCAGGCTCTCAGGTAGTGATAGGACTAGGGGGAATGGACTGAAGCTGGAGGTGGGGAGATTCAGGCTGGAGGTGAGGAGGAAGTTCTTCCCCATGAGAGTGGTGAAGCCCTGGAATGGGTTATCCAGGGAGGTGGTTGAGGCCCCATCCCTGAAGCTGTTTAAGACCCAGCTGGATGAGGCTCTGGCCAGCCTGATCTAGCGTAGGGTGTCCCTGCCCATGGCAGGGGAGTTGGAACTAGATGATCCTTGTGGTCCCTTCCAACCCTGACTGATAACTATGATACGCTGCCCTCAAGAGAGAAAGGAACGGGTGAAGAGTCTGTGCCTCTGCCCGAGGGCAGCAAGTCGTACCCAGGGCAAAGACAGAGCACCATGGACCAGGAGAGGTTCCTGGGGCCCTTACCCCCTTCCAGTACGGCCCGGACTGCGCCCCGGCCCGCCGCCCTACCACTCGCTGGAGCCACCTCAAGGCCATGCTGCCTAGCAGGACAGCGGCAACCCGGCTCCGCGGCCCTGACCCCAGCGCGGCCTCGGCGGCCCAGCGCCCTCTCGCCCAAACGCGCCCCGCTCCAGGACCGAGGAAAGGGAAGCGGGGGGCGCGCTCTCCTGCGCCGGTACCTGCAGAGCCGGTGCCGGGGCTCCCGCTGCCACGCAGGGAGAGGTCGAGGCCGGGAGGGGGGCTCAGCACAACCCCACGAGGAGCGGCGGAGCCGAGCGGGGTAGCTCTCCCTGCTCCGCGGGAGACGGCCGGGCCGTCCGAACTGCTGCTGCGGAGCCTAGCAGCCGAGGCTGTGGCAACGCCGTTAGGAGAGTCGCCGCCATCTTCCCGCCGCGCCATTCAAACCGGAGCACCGCCCCGACGCGCGGCGGAGCACGCACCGCCCCTGCACGGCTGCCGGCTGCAGCGCGGCGCGGAGCGATGCCGCGGGGTACGGAGCGGTACAGCGGGGCGACCTCCCGAGCGGTGGCCTTGCTGCCGGCCGCCTCGGTGGTAGCGAGGAATCGTAGAATTGTTTTCGTTGGAAAAGGCCAAAAGATCATCGAGTCCAACCATTCTCTAACTGCCGGCTTGTAAGGGACCGGAAATCATTATATATGCGGCTCGGCATTGTTGGGAGAATCGTTTTGGGTATAGGGAGCTTGGCACTTTGACCCGCGTGGTCGAACGATGGGCTTTGGGGCTTGGGAGGCTCCGTGGCGAGGCTTTAGGACCGTGGGAGTTCCCTGGTGGCAGAGGTGACACAAAGACAGTTCGCAGCCCTGCCGGCAGGCACACAGTTTAGAGCCCCGGAGGCTGCATCGAGCCTGCGCCGCGCCGTCGAATCAGAGCGGGTGACTATCTTTAGCAACAGTGTAAAACTACGGAAGGCGCCACAGTGTGGCGGGCTAGGAGAACTGCAGGGAAAGAAGCGGATGGATTGCTTGGGGATGCGCTAGCGGGGAGTCACTGCCTGCCGAGAGGAGCCGCTGCTAGGGGAAAGCCGTTTGGCGAGGGAGCCGCATGCGAAGAATCGGTTGCTGAGAAGCCAGAGGCTAAAGACCGGGACCGTGTAGAACCACCCTGCTGCCTGCTTCCCTGCCTGCCGCAGAAAGCGAGCTGCCGTCCTGCCTGGCCCCGCTCGCCACCCCTGTTCGTGTCATCCGCACTTGACCACCGCGGTATTTATATCTGCAGTCTGTCAGATAAACCGGTTTGACACTTGACTCCGTTTGAATCTTAAGTCTGTTCCTGAGAGTGTAAAGGTCCGATTAGTTAACGTCTGAGGACAAACTGCCACGCAAGGCAGTTTAACTTCTGCCAAATTACCCACCGTTGCACTGACACGCCAGGCCTGGGGATTCAACCACCTCCCTGGGGAGCCTGTTTCACTCTCTGGGAACCCTTTCAGTAAAGTTTCTTAGAATAGCCGACCTAAACCTCTCCTGGTGCAACTTAAGACCATTTTTGCTTGTCCCATCACTTGTTACTCCGGAGGAGACCAACTCCCACTTCACTAACTCATTTTAGGGAGTTGCAGAGAGCAAGATCTCTTCTCCAGAATAAATCTCCATGTCCTCATCTGCTCCTCCCAAGTCCTGTTGTTCTCCAGCCTCATGTTCAGCTGTCAGTCAACAGCCCATCTTTCTCTGCTGAGCAGCTTTCCAGCCACTCTTCCCCCAACTTGGAGCACTCATGGGGGTGTTGTGACCCAAGTGCAGGACCCAGCCCTTGCTTTTGTTGAATCTCACAGAATTGGCGTCACCCCCATCAATCTAGCAGGACTCTCCATCAGCTTGTGGGGAGGATGATCCCATAGCAAACCAGGTACCTACAGCACTAAGATGTATGTTCACACTGCATGGCTACTTAAATTTCTCTACTGTAACTGTGATGACACTAACTTGTTTTTTTATACTAATTTCACAGATTTAAAATTACTCTTCTTTCCCAACACAGGATCAGCTTTTCAAGCACCACACCCACCTTTGTCATTAAATACAATGCCAAGACAGCACACTATTAACTTCTAAAATTGCATCCAAATCACCAGCTATTGTGTTTGTGAAAATACCTGGGGCTTTGTTTAGGCAATGCTCAGGAGGGTACATTGTTCATGTTGCACAGGTGACAGAAACATGAGCCAGCAGTGTGCACAGGCGGCCAAGAAGGCCAATGGAATCCTGGCCTGCATCAAGAATAGTGTGGCCAGCAGGAGCAGGGAAGTCATTGTGCCCCTGTACTCTACACTGGTTAGGCCACACCTTGAGTCCTGTGTCCAGTTCTGGGCCTCTCAATTTAAGAAGGACGTTGAGACACTTGAACGTGTCCAGAGAAGGGCAACGAGGCTGGGGAGAGGCCTTGAGCACAGCCCTGTGAGGAGAGGCTGAGGGAGCTGGGGTTGCTTAGCCTGGAGAAGAGAAGAGGAGGCTCAGGGGAGACCTCATTGCTCTCTACAACTAACTGAAGGGTTGTACCTGGTTGTAGCCAGGAAGGGGTTGGTCTCTTCTCTCAACAACCAGCACCAGAACAAGAGGACACAGTCTCAAGCTGCACCAGGGGGAAGTTTAGGCTGGAGGTGAGGAGAAAGTTCTTCATTGAGAGAGTCGTTTGCCATTGGAATGTGCTGCCCAGGGAGGTGGTGGAGTCGCCATTCCTGGAGGTGTTCAAGAGGGGGTTGGATGTTGCATGGTTTAGTCATGAGGTCTGTGGTGACAGGTTGATGATCTTTGAGGTCTCTTCCAACCTTGGTGATTCTGTGATTCTGTGAAAGAGGTAACTAATGTCGCAAGGCAATGAAGAAGCCTGCTTCAGAAAAACAAGTGTGCCACATCCACACAGGCCTACCTTGCATACCTTCTTTATCCTTAGAGGGAGATGGAGACGATAAGCAGGGAATGGTGCAAAGGACAAACAGCCCTTCTATTTTTAATGGCTCACCTAGCCAAAATAACCTCTTCAGATCCTGAAAGAGTAGGGCTAGTTTCATCCCTTCCCAGTGACACAAACGTCAGAGGCAGTATGTGGAAATTCTGCAATACCCCAAAAATGCAAGTCTTTGTCCATCACCTGCAGAAGTGCTAAGAAGAATCAAACACAACAGCTAACAGCAGAGGAGGACAATCAAGGATTTTCTAAGTTGTCTTCAAGTCAACTTAAGAAAACACACTTACCTTTCCAGAAAAGTTGACAACTAAGGCCAAACATTCAAAGTAGTTCCAGCAGCATGAACATGTGCCAGGGGAAGTTTAGGCTTGAAAGTTCTTCACAGAGAGAGTTGTTAGCCATTGGAATGTGCTGCCCAGGGAGGTGGTGGAGTCACCATCCCTAGAAGTGTTCAAGAGGGGAGTGGATGTAGCACTTGGTGCCATGGTCCAGTTGTCATGAGATCTTGGGTGACAGGTTGGACTTGATGATCTTTGAGGTCTTTTCCAACCTTGTTGATTCTATGGTTCTATGATATGCATTGTTTCCTTCTGTCTGTCCATCAAGAGCACTGTTTTGGGGAACACACACACACTCCAGTCTCAGAAAAAACTGTCTTCCTATTCTGTAGATCTCTACAGAGAAATAGATCACAGCTTAGGAGGCTGACTTCATGCAAAGCTCATATCTCAAACACACGTGTAGCCTCTCTGAAGAGCATGAGGCCCATGTCCCTCAGCCACTCATCTCAGGGTGACAATTCACTGGTGAAAACAGCTAGTGGTAAGAAGGACTTCGGGAGTCAGGTGTGGAAGCAGCCACCTTCTTGTCAGTTGTCTTCTTTCACACCAGCATAAAGCTCCTGCACACATCTTTGTCCTGAATAAGGAGTTTCTGGCCCACAAAGATGAGCATGCACTCTCATTCCTGTCACTAAAGCAATCTCTTTAGATTATATGGAAGTAAAATCCTCTAAGAATACTGCTCCCATTTCAGACAGTTACATCTAAGGAATGGGCTAATGGAACAGTCAACCTAGTTAAACCCTCTTCAAGCCAAGGAGCTCAAAACCCCTTTTGTGTGTGTGTGTTTGTTTTGTTTGTTTGGGTTTTAGTTAAAATGAAGTTTACAAAACCAGATGATGATAGCAGGCTCTTCCACACCTCGAAACACAAGCCCCAGGAAAGGACAACACAAAGTTTTTCTAAAGCAATTAGTTTAATGAATTAACACTCAGAAGGCTGTATCAGTCTTGCTACTCTCTAGATCAAAGGTTAAATGCATTGAAGAGAGGCATACTTAAATCCTTGGCTGAAGACTCTCTGCTGCAGAAAACAGTTCCCACAGCAGACCAAGCGTTGCCTGCGTTAGCGTTGAAAAAATAGGGAAGAAAATATTTCAGTCAATATTTCTACTCAGTAACAATATATAACTCTATTGCACCAGAAAACAGACCAGAGAAAGCATTGTTGGTGTCTGAAACAGTATCCTCATCTCTCAACACGTAGTTTCAGAACTGCAGCACAAAAGCTGTTACTTCTCCACCGCTTCGTGTCCAACGAAGTACACTTACTTCATGCACTCCTTGCAGCTTTCCAAAAAGCTATTAAGGGGACTTTAATCTCCCTTTTACACTTCTTTTTGTTTTTTTCCCCCAGGAGAAAAAGATGCCAAGTTCTGCTAACTGAAAATTTTATTCTCTTAAAAACAGTTGACTAGATTTGAGAACTGGCTGACTTTAACGGAGCAGGACAAGGGGCTAACTGGCAACCAGGCGAAGGATCTGATTCCGTAAGTACGTGCACAGCTGGTTCATCAAGTCTCTATTCTGTCCTTCAACCCAGTGCATTTCTACTACCACATCACTGCCCTCTTTCTTCACATTCATTAAACACTTAAAGAGAAAGCATCTACTCGTTTCTTTGGGACTTTGTTCTTTGTCAACTGTGAGATTGCTAGCTTCCTCTGAAGGGCAAGGTTCCTCCTTTGCATTAGTGGAACCTTTGCCAAGTGATGCTTCTTCCCCATTTGCTTCCATCTCCTCCTCCTCCTTCACATGCTCATTATGTTCTTCTTTGGCGGCAGAGCCTTCCTTTGGCTCATCCCCTGCAGTCAAGCAGACATCCTCCTCAGGGGCCATAAACCCTGTTTCGGAGTCTTCGGTCTTGGGGTTTTCACAGTCCAAATTGCTGCTGACGCTCTTCTGGCACTTTTTCCCTTCTTCCATTGCTTGCAGAGTGCCTTCAGAAGCTCGAGGAAGTTCTCGTAACTGCCTTACCCTCTCTCGTTTCTTTCTCCTCAGATGAATCCAGGAGTTTTCAATGGCAGTCACAAAGAGGCTGACTTCATCCTTCCCACAGGGAACACGTTTGTGCTGAACCTATTGCAGAAAACAGCAGAACTTCATACCATCCTCTCACAGTAATGCTTTCAAGTAGGATGGGGGTTCTTTTTAACCTATAATACTTAATACTGTACCTTGAGATCAGTGAGAATCTTCTCTACCCAGGCCCTAACCACAGCAATAGGTTCTACAGCATCCCAGCCCATAGCTGCAGCTTTGCTGGATAACTCTTTGACTGTAGAAGCCAAGACCATAAATGTAATTGGTTTTCTGGGTTTTTCCAGTTTTCTTCTTTTAGATGGAGGTGACTACAAGATGAAATAAAAAAAGGGTTACAAAGCTATGTAGTGTTAATGGCTGACTTCATACTCAGAAAACACTAGGAGTACAATATAAGCCACTAAACAGTCAATGACATGGCTTGAGTTTCACTTCACTCCAAAGAGTTTTAGATTAAAACCAGCTAAAAGGATAATGATTTTGCTAGCCAGAGGTACAGAGGGAGTTGACCTTCAGACACTAGGCAAAGAAATTTCATTGGGTCCTTCTTCTACCTAGTATCAGGCGATACTAGGCCTGCATCAAGAACAGTGTGGCCAGCAGGAGAAGGGAAGTCGTTTTGCCCCTATACTCAGCACTGGTTAGGCCACACCTTGAGTCCTGTGTCCAGTTCTGGGCCCCTCAATTTAAGAAGGACATTGAGACACTTGAATGTGTCCAGAAAAGGGCAACGAGGCTGGGGGAGAGGTCTGGAGCATAGCCCTATGAGGAGAGGCTGAGGGAGCTGGGGTTGCTTAGCATGGAGAAGAGGCGGCTCAGGGGAGACCTTCTTGCTCTCCACAACTACCTGAAGGGTGGTTGTAGCCAGGAGGGGGTTGGTCTCTTCTCTCAACAACCAGCACCAGAACAAGAGGACACACTCTCAAGCTGTGACAGGGGAAGTTTAGGCTGGAGGTGAGGAGAAAGTTCTTCCCAGAAAGAGAGATTGGCCATTGGAATGTGCTGCCCAGGGAGGTGGTGGAGTCACTGTCCCTGGAGGTGTTCAAGAGGGGACTGGACATGGCACATGGTGCCATGGTTTAGTTAGTCATGAGGTGTTGGGTGACAGGTTGGACTTGATGATCTTTGAGGTCTTTTCCAACTTTGTTGATTCTATGATAGGACAACAGGAAATGGCCTGAAATTGTGCCAGGGGAGGTTTAGATTGGATATCAGGAAAAATTATTTTATGGAGAGAGTGTAAGTTGCCCAGGTAGGGTGGTGGAGTCACAGACCCTGGAGATGTTGAAGAAACATGTGGACATGGCACTTTGGAACATGATTTAAAGGCCACAGTGGTGTTACGTTGATGGTTGGACTTAATGCTCTTTAAGGTCTTTTCCAACCAAAACAATTCTATGATTCTATAGAATCTACTAGCTCTCTATGAGCTGAGAAACTGCAGTTGATCTTGGGAATAGAGGTCAAGAGGTCATTTTGATCCATGTTTGCTGAAGGTTTACTTGCGTCTTCAATAAGGTCACTTGTTGTCTATACCTACAGAATAGACTAGACTAGACCAGACCAGGTTGGAAAAGAACTTTGAGATCATCAAGTCCAACCTATCACCCAACACCACCTAATCAACTAAACCATGGCACCAAGCACTCCATCCAGTCTCTTCTTAAACACCTCCAGTGATGGTGACTCCACCACCTCCCTGGGCAGCACGTTCCAATGGGCAATCTCTCTTTCTATGAAGAAACTTCTTCCTAACATCCAGTCTGAACCTCCCCTGGCACAGATTGAGACTGTGTCCTCTTGTTCTGGTGCTGGTTGCCTGCCTGGGAGAAGAGACCAACCCCCATCTGGCTACAACCTCCCTTCAGGGAGTTGTAGACAGCAAGAAGGTCTCTCCTGAGCCTCCTCTTCTCCAGGATAAGCAACCCCAACCCCCTCAGCCTCTCCTCACAGGGCTGTGCTCCAAACCCCTCCCCAGCTTTGTTGCCCTTCTCTGGACACCTTCCAGCAACTCAACATCTTTCCTAAACTGAGGAGCCCAGAACTGGACACAGGACTCAAGGTGTTGCCTAACCAGTGCTGAGTACAGGAGTACAATGACTTCCCTGCTCCTGCTGGCCACACTATTCCTGATCCAGGCCAGGATGCCATTGGCCTTCTTGGCCACCTGGGCACACTGCTGGCTCATGTTCAGCTGCTGTCAACCAGTATCTTTCTGCCTGGCTGCTCTCCAGCCACTCTGACCCCAGCCTGTAGCACTGCCTGGGGTTGTTGTGGCCAATGTGTAGAACATCTTACTGTATATGTACATCTGGATCAAAAAAAGCAATCATCTCACATTAGTTGAGATGAACAAGCTGCACTTTCATTCATGTAGGAAAGTCTGAGGTAGATATGTTCACATCTATTTGGTAATGGAATCCATATGGTAAATTAAAAACAAGTTCTCAAAGGAATGCTTAAAGTTCAAATCTAGTCCCAAACTTAGCATCTTTTTAATAGTACTAAACTGCTATTTGCAGTATGTCACAAGTGACCCTTACTTTCACTGAAACACACTAGAACAGAACAGAACAGAATAGACCAGAATAGACCAGGTTGGAAGAGACCTGCAAGATCACTGAGACCAACCTATCATCCACACCATCTAATCAACTAAACCATGCAACCAAGCACCCTGTCAAGTCTCCTCCTGAACACCTCCATTGATGTTGACTCCACCACCTCCCCAGGCAGCCCATTCCAATGGGCAATCACTCTCTCTGTGTAGAATCTCCTCCTAACATCCAGTCTGAGCCTCCCCTGGTGCATCTTGAGACTGTGTCCTCTTGTTCTGGTGCTGCTTGCCTGGGAGAAGAGACCAACCCTGACCTGGCTACAACCTCCCTTCAGGTAGTTGTAGAGAGCAAGAAGGTCTCCCCTGAGCCTCCTCTTCTCCAGGCTAAGCAACCCCAGCTCCCTCAGCCTCTCCTCATGGGGCTTGTGTTCCAAACCCCTCACCAACTTCGTTGCCCTTCTCTGGACACCTTCCAGCAAGTCAACATCCCACCTGAACTGAGGGGCCCAGAACTGGACACAGGACTCAAGGTGTGGCCTAACCAGTGCAGTGTACATGAGCAGAATGATCTCCCTGCTCCTGCTGGCCACACTGCAAGTCCCTGCACAGGGTTCTTTTTCCTCCCTAAACACGGGTAGTTTACAACTGACATGTAACAACTAACAGTCTGGCAGTCAGTTCAGACGTCCCACAGTCCACACAGCCCAGCGCATCCGTGTCCCAGTCTGAAGAACAGTTTGGTTTACAGCAGTTATAGCTTAACTAGGCCCTTCTTCAAATAAGGGGCACAATCACAAACAAGTCAAACTTAAGCAACTTACAGGTACTTGAACATCATCATAGAAACTCCATGCCAATGCCCATCTCATGGTGCGCCCTTGACAGAATTCAGTATGAGTAACCTTAGGAACCTGTGCAAAGAAACAACACAAAACTTCATCTTGTATCAATAAACAACATTGGTTTACTGCACATGTTTTCCATTTTAAAAGCATTACATAGAGTTCTCTTCTCATGACAAGAAATAGAGATTCTTTCTGACATGGCTCATGGATGCCAGGGCCACCTGAAGCTGGTCAGTGCCATACCTAGTACCCATGCCCAGGACTTCCCCTTCTGCCCTGCCATGTCCAAGGTTCAAGTCTTGAAGCCCTTTCAGAACTTCAGGTTCAGCATAACATGACCCTTTTTGTGCAGCCATCCAGCACACTTACAGCACACATGCATTCTGACTCTGCAAAAAGCACATCCTTCCTCCTTGTTCACAACATGTCCCTGATCAGCATTTGAATATTGAATCCACTGTTGTAGCAAAGGAACACAAAGGCAGCAAAGGGCTGGGAAGCCAAGCCACTCAACCTGTCTGCAGATGGCAGAAATGTGCCCAGAAACACTTGCCTATCTTTGGCCCCAGAAATCAAGCCTCAACTTACATTGCCTTTTAAATACAACACTCAGATCCAATGCTAGTGTTAACCAGGCCTTCCACAGGTGGATGCTCTACAGCATCAAATGCATGGTATGGAGAATGTGCTTAATACTAGTAAGGATAAATATCAACCATCCCACCTCACATTGAATTATCAGCTCCAGAGGAATGGAATGGAATGGACCTTCAAGATCATAAAGTCCAACCTATCACCCAACACCATCTAATCAACTAAACCATGGCACCAAGTGCCTCATCCAATTTCTTCCTAATCACCTCCAGTGATGGTGACTCCACCACCTCCCTGAGCAGCCCATTCCAATGGGCAATCACTCTCTCTGTGCAGAACTTCTTCCTAACATCCAGCCTAAACCTCCCCTGGCACAGCTTGAGACTGTGTCCTCTTGTTGTGGTGCTGGCTGCCTGGGAGAAGAGACCAACCCCCACCTGCCTACAACCTCCCTTCAGGGAGTTGTAGAGAGCAAGAAGGTCTCCCCTGAGCCTCCTCTTCTCCAGGCTAAGCAACCCCAGCTCCCTCAGCCTCTCCTCACAGGGCTGTGCTCCAAACCCCTCCCCAGCTTTGTTGTCCTTCTCTGGACACCTTCCAGCAACTCAACATCTTTCCTGAACTGAGGGGCCCAGAACTGGACACAGGACTCAAGCTCCAGGTCTGCACAGCAAAAAATAAATAAAAATCTTATTTTTGAGAAATGTGTTCAAAAAGAGAGAGGAAAATAACTTTCTCTGCTTTTAGATTCCTAACTCTCATCAAAAATTCAGATAAGCACAGCAAATTTCAAAACCATCTGAATAACAAGTGGGCTTTTTGGAACATTTTTCCTGATTCCTAACCTGAACCACACCACAGTGTGTGCTTGGTTACAGTTTCATAGTTTCAGTCAGGGTTGGAAGGGACCACAAGGATCTAGTTCCAACCCCCCTGCCATGGGCAGGGACACCCCACACTAGATCAGGCTGGCCACAGCCTCATCCAGCCTGGGCTTAAACACCTCCAGGGACAGGGCCTCAGCCACCTCCCACCACAACCCATTCCAGGGCTTCACCACCCTCATGGGGAAGAACTTCCTCCTCACATCCAGCCTGAATCTCCCCACTCCAGCTTCAGTCCATTCCCCCTAGTCCTATCACTACCTGAGATCCTGAGAAGTCCCTCCCCAGCCTTCTTGTAGCCCCCTTCAGATACTGGAAGGCCACAATGAGGTCACCTGGGAGCCTTCTCTTCTCCAGACTGAACAGCCCCAACTCCCTCAGTCTGTCCTCACAGGAGAGGTGCTCCAGCCCTCTGCTCATCCTCGTGGCCCTTCTCTGGACACCTTCCAGCACCTCCAGATCTCTCCAGGAATAAGGGCTCCAGAACTGGAGGCAGTACTCCAGGTGGGGTCTCACCAGAGCTGAGTAGAGGGGGAGAATCCCCTCCCTTGACCTGCTGGCCACACTTCTCCTGATGCAGCCCAGGATCTGATTGGCTTTCCGGGCTGCAAGTGCACACTGAGAGCTCCTGGTGAGCTTCTCCTCCACCAGCACCCCCAAGTCTCTCTCCTCAGGGCTGCTCCCCAGCCAGTCCCTGCCCAGCCTGGATTTGTGCCTGGGATTGCCTCGACCCAGATGCAGGACCCTGCCCTTGGTCTTGTTGAAGCTCATGAGGTTGGCTTGTGCCCACCTCTCCAGCCTGTCCAGGTCCCTCTGGATGGATCCCTTCCCTCCAGCGTGTCTGCTGCACCACACAGCTTGGTGTCATCAGCAACCTTGCTGAGGGTGCACTCAATGCTACTGTCCATGGCACCCACAAAGATGTTGAACAAGCCTGGTCCCAGGACTGATCCCTGAGGGATCAGTTACCACATTCCTATCTGTCTTACAACAAAGATTAAAACTCAGGAAGAAATGAAATTGGTAGTGTCAAGAAAAATACAAAACCAACCCTTAGCTTTTCCATGCAAGGCTTGCAAGGATTTCTCTCTCACTTTCCCCAGACTGAAGTGCAACAGTACATCAAGTCAGATACTTGAAACCTGCTACCTAGATGAGCATCTTCTTCTGTCCCGTAGTTTAAGGATTCCCTGTGGCTAATCTTTCTGGGAAGTGATTTCACCATGCATTCTCTGTCCTTCACCTCTCTACTGTATGTAAGGCCAGATCTCACAACCACTGTCTGTGTTTGGAAATCAGACAAGACTACACTTCCTCCAGAAAGCCATTAAAAAAATGTTCTTTGCACAGCCTTCTTGCATCAGAAGAGTAGCATAAGGTTCAGCTTCACTTGGTGCCAGAGCTGAACACAAAGAATTTCTGCCACTTAAACAATGTTACTATTACTTTTATCAAGGAAATCACTAGTTGCACATTAGCTAAAAGGAAACAGAGAGAGTTGTTTTTTTCAATAGTAGCCCTGCAAAGGCTATTCTAAAGCAGAATTCCTTATGTTCTGCAAAGGACAAAGAAATCCTTCTACCCCAGTAAAGGCAAAAGTCTGGAGAGTGTATGTGCTACTTCTCTATAAGCTTTGACTCTACATTCCATGCCAATTGCTTTGAGTGTCTCTCTAGCAAGGAATTGCAGTTTCTTCCTGTAAATAAACTCTGTAAAATAATTCAGTAATGATTACTTGCATGCACTGGAACATAATGTATAGAAGATATACACTGGCATCCTGGCCAGCATCAGAAATAGTGTGGCCAGCAGGAGCAGGGAGGTCATTGTGCCTTGTACTCAGCACTGGTTAGGCCACACCTTGAGTCCTGTGTCCAGTTCTGGGCCCCTCAGTTTAAGAAGGACATTGAGACTCTTGAACATGTCCAGAGAAGGGCAATGAGGCTGGGGAGAGGCCTCAGCACAAGCCCTATGAGGACAGGCTGAGGGAGCTGGGGTTGTTTAGCCTGCAGAAGAGGAGGCTCAGGGGAGACCTTATTGCTCTCTACAACTACATGAAGGGAGGTTGTAGCCAGGTGGGGGTTGATCTCCTCTCTCAGGCAACCAGCACCACAAACAAGAGGATAGAGTCTCAAGCTGTGCCAGGGAATGTTTACGCTGAAGGTGAGGAGAAAGTTCTTCCCAGAAAGAGTAATTGGCCATTGGAATGTGCTGCCCAGGGAGGTGGTGGAGTCACCATCCCTGGTGGTGTTCAAAAAGGGATTGGCCATGGCACTTGAAGCCATGGTTTAGTTACTCATGAGGTATTGGGTGATAGGTTGGACTTGATGATCTCTGAGGTCTTTTCCAACCTTATTGATTCTATGATTCTCTACACAAACTCACCCCCTGGATTCGAAGCTCTTCTTTCAACGGTGCTAAGCTGCATTTCTTCCCCAGCATGCAACTGTACCATCTGCAAACAAGATGTGAACAAGGCACTTTACAAATGCAGAGCAACTGAAAATTGTAACTATCTGAAATAAACTACTTGGATCAGAAGCCTGCAAGAACAATAGATTTAAAACCAAAACAACAACAAAATCACACTCTTAAACAGAAGTAGGACAAAGTAAAGCAAGAATTGGAACAGAAGGTTGGAAGACAGACTGAACAAGGGAGTCTGAGTTTTTAAGCAATACATTAAATCTGTTATTGAAAGAGGACCTAAACAACCAAGAATCCTGTTAAACACAGGGACTTCAGCTCTGTGGAAAATGTTACCTCCTACAATAGCTGGCTGAAAATGAGCCAGCAGTGTGCCCCGGTGGCCAAGAAGCCAAATGGCATCCTGGCCTGCATCAGGAATAGCGTGGCCAGCAGGAGCAGGAAGGTCATTGTGCCCCTGTACTCAGCACTGGTTAGGCCACACCTTGAGTCCTGTGTCCACTTCTGGGCCCCTCAGTTTAAGAAAGATGTTGAGACACTTGAATGCATCTAGAGAAGGGCAACGAGGCTGGGGAGGGGTCTGGAGCACAGCCCTCTGAGGAGAAGCTGAGGGAGCTGGGGTTGCTTAGCCTGGAGAAGAGGAGGCCACACCAACATTTCTCACCACTTTTGTGATTTCTGCCAAAGCAGCAGATACAAGGTGGGTTTGGGGTTTTGTTGTTGTTGTTGGTTGGTTTAGGTTTGGTTTTTTTAACGAATGAAGCACTTACCGTAACCTCTTTTTAAGTTGCAGACTGTCATGAATGATTCTTTTGACAAATTCTAGTTCTCCCCCCCTCAGCCATGATTTCTGTGATCCCTCCTGTATTGACAGAGCTGGGAGGGGGACGCCGTGGGTTCCGAGAATTCACTCCCTGCAGAAAGCAGAACATTAGAGAGGAACACGTAATGAAATGTTAGGCAGCTTTCTACACTGCTTCCTGCCTCAGCCTTTAGTGGGCAGCAAGTGTCACCACCTCTGGTCAACCTGTCTCTGTCAGAACCACAGATAACAGACCACAAATAGTAACAGGTATGCTCAAAATAAGTTAAACAGAGTGAATTCCCTAGTTTCAAACCTAGGTAATTTACTTGTCACTGTGGCAGTTTAGGCTGGGTGCCTCCTGCTGCTGCCACACAAGATACACCTCCAGTGCCCCGAGGGTCCAGCCCAGTGGGTGGACACAGGAAGCTGTGTATTTCATACCCACAATGTCCTGCTCCCTATACATCTATCAGCGAGGTCTCTCACTTCCTCTTTCTTCCCTGACTGCTCCCGTGGGAGATGCTCCCTATCTGGTAATGGAAGAGGAGTTATCTCAAGGCCTCTTAGGCCTGGCTAGTCCTAATGCCAAGAGGAGAAGGAGGAAGGGCAATCTCAGATCTGAACAGCTGAGATTATCCTAACAGGGAGGAGGGGGAAGAAAGAGCCCTGGGGGTTTTGGGTATAGCCTCAGGTAGGGAGAAGGGAAATGCTGGGATACGATACAATACAATACAATACAATACAATACAATACAATACAATACACCAGGTCGGAAGAGACCTTCAAGATCACTGCGTCCAACCCATGTGCTGTAAGGCACTCTGTAAGCTTTGGGTTCCTTTTTGTCACTGTGCTTGTAGCTCTCTGTAAAACACTCACTGTTTTCCATTTAAACCTTCCATCACTTCTGCAATCCCTTTGTGTGAGTCTCCTTTTTAATGCCCCAGTGGGAGGCAAGGGAGGATCTGCTTCAACCCGACAGTCACAAATCAGTATCCCACTACTATCATAGAATCAACAAGGTTGGAAAAGACCTCAAAGATCATCAAGTCCAACTTGTCACCACAGACCTCATGACTACTAGACCATGCCAATCCCCGCTTGATGGTGAGACCACCACCTCCCTGGGCACCACATTCCAATGGCTAACAACTCTCTCTGGGAAGAACTTTCTCCTCACCTCCAGCCTAAACCTCCCTTGGCACAGCTTGAGACTGTGGCCTCTTGTTCAGGGGCTGGTTGCCTGGGAGAAGAGACCAACCCCCACCTGGCTACAACCTCCCTTCAGGTACTTGTAGAAAGCAAGAAGGTGTCCTCTGAGCCTCCTCTTCTCCAGGCTAAGCAAGCTCAGCTCCCTCAGCCTCTCCTCACAGGGCTGTGCTCAAGGCCTGTCCCCAGTCTTGTTGCCCTTCTCTGGACACATTCAAGGGTCTAATGTCCTTCTTAAATTGAGGAGCCCAGAACTGGACACAGGACTCAAGGTGTGGCCTAACCAGTGCTGAGCACAGGGCACAATGACTTCCCTGCTCCTGCTGGCCACACTATTTCTGATGCAGGCCAGGATGCCATTGGCCTTCTTGGCCACCTGGGTACACTGCAGGCTCTTGTTCAGCCAGCCAATCAGTACCCCCAGGTCCCTTTCTGCTTGGCAGCTCTCCAGGCACTCTGACCCCAGCCTGTAACACCGCATGGGGTTGTTATGAAACACGTGGTCCCAATACATGCAAGACATGCTGGTTACATGCACCTACACTGCTCCAATCCATAGTTTAATTTCAATACTTACATCTTTTTCTGCTGCCCTATATTACAGAGTTAAGTTTTTGACTCTGTCCAGCAGGTACTGCAAGAACTTTCCTGAGCTACATGATACAGCCTAAATCACTAAAGCAAAAGAAATAATAGACAGGGACAATGCCAGAAACTATTCTGGTATACCTATACTGGTATAGGGGGAAATGTCACACACCCTGATTTCAGATTTACCAGCTGTCCACTTTACAGACTAATTCTCTAAGCCTGTAAGAGTACAATGGCAGTCAACAAGTCCAAGTGCCAGGTGCTGCACTTTGCTCACAACAACCACATGCAGCACTACAGGCTGGAGTCAGAGTGGCTGGAGAGCACCCAGGAAGAAAGAGACCTGGGGTTACTGGTTGACACCAGCTGAACATAAGCCAGCAGTGTGCCCAGGTGGCCAAGAAGGCCAATGGCATCCTGGCCTGCATCAGAAATAGTGTGGCCAGCAGGAGCAGGGAAGTCATCCTGCCCCTGTACTCAGCACTGCTTAGGACACACCTTGAGTCCTGTCTCCAGTTCTGGGCCCCTCAGTTTAGGAAGGACATTGAGACACTTGAACATGTCCAGAGAAGGGCAATGAGGCTGGGGAGAGGGCTTGAGCCTAAGTCCTATGAGGAGAAGCTGAGGGAGCTGGGGTTGCTTAGCCTGGAGAAGAGGAGGCTCAGAGAAGACCCTATTGCTCCCTACAACTACCTGAAGGGAGGTTGTAGCCAGGTGGGAGTTGGTCTCTTCTCCCAGGCAATCAGCACCAGAACAAGAGGACACAGTCTCAAGCTGTGCCAGGGGAAGTTTAGCCTGGAGGTGAGGAGAAAGTTCTTCCCAGAAAGAGTAATTGGCCATTGGAATGTGCTGCCCAGGGAGGTGCCATGGCTTAGTTAGTCATGAGGTGTTGGGTGACAGGTTGGACTTGATGATCTCTGAGGTCTTTTCCACCCTTATTGATTCTAAGAACTTGTGAAAAATGTCTCCAGTGTAATAGTTAGGTTTTTCAAAACTCCTTTAAGGTGGGGCTTGGGGAGGGAGAAGACTTAAATGCTCTTTCATTATGCTGGTTGAACATAAGCCACCCAGGTGTCCAAGAATGTGAAGAACATCCTGGTCTGTGTCAGGAATAGTGTATCTGCAGTACCAGGGAAGTGATTATCCCCCTGGACTCACCACTGGTGAGGCCACACTGAGTACTGGGGCCCTCACTACCAGAAAGACACTGAGGTGCTGGTGTGGGTCCAGAGAAGGGCAACAAAAGATGGTGAAGAGCATGTGGAACAGGTGTTGTGAGGAGCAGCTGAGGGAATTGGGGTTGTTTAGTCTGAAGAAAAGGAGGCTGAAGGGAGACCTCTCTCTACTGAAAGGAGGCTGGACCAAGATGGGTGCCAGTCTCTTCTCCCTAGTACCAAGTGACAGAACAAGAGGAAATGGCCTCAAGTTGCACCAAGAGAGGTTTAGGTTGGATATTACTATAAAATTCTTCATGGAAAGAGCTCTCAAACACTGAACAGGCTGCCCAGGGAGGTGGTTGAAAACCCATCTCTGGAGCTGTTTAAAAGAGGCAGTGTTTAAAAGTGGTGCTGAGAGACACAGTTTAGCACCAGACTTGGCAAAATGATTCCATGAATCTATGATTCTGTCTTTAAGGATAAATCACAAGTTTGCTTGCTTTTAAATTAAGATTTTTTTTGTTCATTATGTCAAAGCTGTTACCAGTCTTCTGATTCTTCCTACTGAAATGAATCTGTGATTGTGACTTGGGATTTTCCACTCAACCTTCCTCAAGGGAAGGGGTTACTCTTGTTGCCACCCTCCCCCTCACTGAAGTACCAGCAGCATTTAGTTTAACTTACCTTTGCTTCCAACTGGTTGGCAAAAAAGGGAGGGTTGCACATGCAGAAATCATAAACAATCCCAGATTCTTCTTTCAGTGCATCCATTAGAAGAGTCTTCTGTGGTACCTTAACCACTAATTAATTGAAAACAGAAGTTTGGTCAGTAAAGAACTTTTTTATTTCATCTAGCACACTACTGATGCTTCAGTGCTTGCTAAAACAATACACCACATAAAACCTGCCCTTTCTAAGCAGCATTTTCTTTCTATGAAAAAAGGTAACAAATAGCAGCATGCAAATGCAGACCTCAGCTAAGGACTAGCACACAAGCAGCTTGCATGTTTATACAGGGTAGTTTGTTATTCCAAAAGCAGGATCATTTACCCAGGGTGCAGCAGCCTGGGTAGACAGACACTGAGCAGAAGAGTTTTATTTATTCCAGTTCTGCAAAGAGTGCTAGGAGGTAGTTCTGCAAAGCTATCTGTGGTGGGCTGAAGTTTCCCCCCAGCATTAACTTTCAGCCAGACCAACTCAGTTAGAAGCAGATGAAGCTGTATTTACAAGCAAAAACTGCACTCTACAATGGGATGCAATCAATGTGTACAAAACATACAGGATCTACAATATTATACAGATATTTATAATTAGTTTCATAGTTACATAGTTACATAGTTTCATAGTTTCAGTTAGGGTTGGAAGGGACCACAAGGATCATCTAGTTCCAACCCCCCTGCCATGGGCAGGGACACTCTACACTAGATCAGGCTGGACAGAGCCTCGTCCAGCCTGGTCTTAAACACCGCAAGGGACGGGGCCTCAACCACCTCCCTGGACAACCCATTCCAGGCCTTCACCACCCTCACGGTGAAGAACTTCCTCCTCACCTCCAGCCTGCATCTCCCCACCTCCAGCTTCATCCCATTCCCCCTAGTCCTATCACTCCCTGATAGTCTGAAAAGTCCCTCCCCAGCCTTCTTGTAGGTCCCCTTCAGATACTGGAAGGCCACAATGAGGTCACCTGGGAGCCTTCTCTTCTCCAGACTGAACAGCCCCAACTCCTTCAGTCTGTCCTCATAGGAGAGGTGCTCCAGCCCTCTGATCATCCTCGTGGCCCTTCTCTGGACACCTTCCAGCACCTCCAGATCCCTCTTGGAATAGGGGCTCCAGAACTGGAGGCAGTACTCCAGGTGGGGTCTCAGCAGAGCTGAGTAGAGGGGGAGAATCACCTCCCTTGACCTGCTGGCCACACTTCTCCTGATGCAGCCCAGGATCTGATTGGCTTTCCGGGCTGCAAGTGCACATTGAGAGCTCATGTTGAGCTTCTCGTCCACCAGCACCCCCAAGTCTCTCTCCTCTGGACTGCTCCCCAGCCAGTCACTGCCCAACCTGTATTTGTGCCTGGGATTGCCTCGACCCAGATGCAGGACCCTGCCCTTGGTGTTGTTGAAGCTCATGAGGTTGGCCTGTGCCCACCTCTCCAGCCTGTCAAGGTCCCTCTGGATGGCATCCCTTCCCTCCAGCTGTCTGCTGCACCACACAGCTTGGTGTCATCAGCAAACTTGCTGAGGGTGCACTCAATGCCACTGTCCATGTCACCCACAAAGATGTTGAACAAGACTGGTCCCAGGACTGATCCCTGAGGGACTCCGCTTGTCCCTGGCCTCCACTGGGACATGGACCTTTGACAGCCGCTCTTTGGGTGCGGCCATCAAGCCAGTTCCTTATCCATCTGGTGGTCCATCCATCAAACCCGTGCAAACAACATGAAACCCCCACTGGTCAAAAGACCTGGGAAGCCATTCCACTGCCCCCCCAAATTCCCCTGTCCCAAGAGAGAGAGATGTTGAGAGAAAGCAGTGGGTTAGACTCATTCCAAGGCCAGCCAGAAGCACATTATCTTCTCCTGAGTGAAGCAAAACAGCCAAGATCAGAAGAGAAAAGCAATGGGAAATGTGAAGAATTGTTATGATACAGCTTCTCTTATCCCAGACATTTAACCAATGAATTTGTTTAGAAGCATCTTTTGTTTTCCTTTTTACACCCAACAGTGATTTAGTTCTATTTTTCTGCTTGAAATCTGTAGCTAAATTCTAAACTACCACACTATGCCACCATTAGCTCAAACAATAGCACTGTGCCCAGTTCTGGGCCCCTCAGTTTAGGAAAGATGTTGAGTTGCTGGAAGGTGTCCAGAGAAGGGCAACAAAGCTGGGGAGGGTTTGGAGCACAGCCCTGTGAGGAGAGGCTGAGGGAGCTGGGGTTGCTTAGCCTGCAGAAGAGAAGGCTCAGAGGAGACCTTCTTGCTCTCTACAACTACCTGAAGGGAGGTTGTAGCCAGGTGGGGGTTGGTCTCTTCTCCCAGGCAAGCAGCACCAGAACAAGAGGACACAGTCTCAAGCTGTGCCAGGGGAGGTTTAGGCTGAATGTTAGGAAGAAGTTCTTCCCAGAAAGAGGAATTGGCCATTGGAATGTGCTGCCCAGGGAGGTGGTGGAGTCACCATCACTGGAGGCCTTTAGGAAGAGACTGGATGGGGCACTTGGTGCCATGGTTAAGTTGATCAGATGGTGTTGGGTGATACACTGGACTCAATCATCTCGAAGGTCTTTTCCAACCTGGTTAATTCTACTTTAACAGCAGTTTATACACAGGTACAAATAACAAAGAACTATTACACATGACTTTGTATCACATCAATCTTTGTACATGTGCTCCATTCATTACCTAATTCATTATATAATTACCTAATTCATTATATAATTACCTAATTCATTACACTAAGGTGGTCCTACACTTACACCTAAATTTTCCTCCTAGACATGTGTTTTAGTATTAAAATCCCCACAGGTTATGTAGCAGAGACCTCAATGATTCAATCTTGGTCCAGATCTGTTTCTGGTTTCTGTCAGAAGCCATAACAAGGCATTATCTACAAAAGTTGACAGAATCTTACTGTCTTGTTTCTGCTTACTTCAACCTTCAAGGTCATCCTGTCTTAAGGGCCTGACATTCTTGTTATCCTGGCTTCAGACCAGTTCAGTGGAAGCTTATTCAGCCAATAATTAACTCTACCATTTCAACACCAACATGAGTCAGTTTAAAATAGGAACTACTTCAGTTGTAATGACTTCTCAGATGCAACTAGAAATACACTTTAACACCTTCCAAGAATTATCACAAGTGTCAGGTAATTACCTCTCTGGCTCCTCAGAGGGAAAAAAAAAAACAACTAAAGAATTATTTTAAGATACAGAACTCTAGAATGGCACTCAAGGAAATATACTGTTTGGTCTGTCTTTCTTTTTAATCTCTTTTAGAGTGCAAAGCTGAGAAAGATAACATAAAGGTATCTTAGCTGAGGTTACACAGGAACAAGATTAGTTTTGCACCCAATTCTACAATAAAACAGACACCCAGCTTTATGATAACACAGAATTCCTGTGTTAACAATAATATGCATCCTGCACAGGAACCACCTTATACAAGTCAAAAGAATCACAACAACAACAACAACAGAAGAGTTGCTTTCGGGACAAGCCTTCTGCTCACTTGGGTCCACCAAGTTATTACCCATTACAAGGATGAAGGCAGATATTCCACACAGATCTCAACTGTCTTTCCCCAAAGGTTATAAAATTCCCTTGGAAACTCTGGTCAAGGCAGTCCTGCCACACAGCTCCTGAAGACCACAGGAACACCAGCCCAAGGAGCAGGTGCTTTAATGTGCATGAAAGTCCAGTTAGAGCATACATAAAGGATACATAAAGCATACAAGGAGGATTTCTTGCAGACTTTACCAGCAACTCAAGGATAATGTATGTAGCACAGAGAATTTCAGGAGAGAGACAGAAGGCATGCCTCTCCTCCCAACACTTAGTGCTACAGTGCATCATTATCTTAAGAATACAAACTTGTTAGGGTAGCTGGCAATTACCAAAGGTCAGGTTATATAGACCAAGAACAACAGCTATAACAAACTAAAAGTAGTAATTGCTAATTATTCATTGCTAAATTACAATTACACATCACAGTCAAAGCCAAAAATTCTTTGGCTGGCATTTGGACTGATGGTCAGCACCAAAGTGTAAAACCAGCAGTTGCTGTTACTCATAAATGAGACAAATAAATGCTTTGAGATTTTCAGGCCACAGATACCAGAGTATTTCACTGCCTTTCCTGTTATCAATGCTTCTTCAATTTTATTTTACTTTACATTTTCAATGTTATGGAGGAAAAAAAAACAAACACAAAATCAAACTGAAGCACAAAAATCCCATGGAATTATTTTTGAGAGCAAGGAAAGCCCAGGACAGGCAGAATTCTACAAACAGATTCTGTTCATCTGAGCAGCAACACATGGTTTATTGCACATCCTTTCTAAAATTACTGTAAGGTTACTTAAAAGAGGACATCAAAGAATACCACATTGCTAGCTTGACAACATGTGGTTTCACTCTGAAATAAGAAAGGAAACAAAGCAAACAGGAAGCAAACAATGAACAATGTTGTGAAGCAAGATTAAATGGCCTGGCAAGCACTTCAAAAACTTCCAGAGTCCAAGCTGTTGAATACCTTTTAACCTACCATTACATAAAGGGTACTGACTTATTTAATACCAACAGACAATTCTGGCATCATCCCATTCCAATAAAATAAAATACAGAAGAATCATCAAATCCTTTCAGCTGGAAAAGATCTTTAAGATCATTGAGTCCAACCATTATCTAACTCTGCCAAGGTAGTGCTAAACTGTGTCCCTCAGCACCACATGCCAATGGCATCCTGGCCTGTATCAGGAATAGCGTGGCCAGCAGGAGCAGGGAAGTCATTCTGCCCTGTGCTCAGCGCTGGTTAGGCCACACCTTGAGTCCTGTGTCCAGTTCTGGGCCCCTCAGTTTAGGAAAGATGTTGAGTTGCTGGAATGTGTCCAGAGAAGGGCAACAAAGCTGGGGAGGGGTTTGGAGCACAGCCCTGTGAGGAGAGGCTGAGGGAGCTGGGGTTGCTTTAGCCTGGAGGAGGCTCAGGGGAGACCTTCTTGCTCTCTACAACTCCCTGAAGGGAGGTTGTAGCCAGCAGGGGGTTGGTCTCTTCTCCCAGGCAACCAGCACCAGAACAAGAGGACACAGTCTCAGGCTGTGCCAGGGGAAGTTTAGACTTGAAGTGAGGAGAAAGTTCTTCACAGAGAGAACTGTTAGGCATTGGAATGTGCTGCCCAGGGAGGTGGTGGAGTCACCATCCCTGGAGGTGTTCAAGAGGGGATTAGACGTGGCACTTGGTGCCATGGTCTAATAGTCATGGGATCTTGGGTGACAGGTTGGACTTGATGATCTTTGAGGTCTTTTCCAACCTTATTGATTCTATGATTTGCATACTCAGCTCTAGCTAAAAAAAAATCAGGCCCAGGAATTAAAACACATGGCAAGGTTTATCATTCCCAGGCAGCATCTGGCTACAGGTACCACCAGTGGCACTCCCTTGCCTGTGGCTCTGCTCACCAGCAGTCACTCACTCCAGCTTATCACCTTTGACTCTGCAGCCTCATGAGGCATTTGCCTTTCACAGAGGATTTTCCAGGATGGCCAAACACCACCACACCACTAAAAATCCTATGCTGGCAGAAAAACAATCAAACAAACAAAATGTCTTAGTTCTCCATACGTAGTTCTGCATCTGTAAGACTGACATGGAAGACAGACCAAGACAACACCACTTTGGTACAAAAGATGCTTCTGAAATCCAGCAGAAGTAAACTTCCACTTCAGACCTGAATAATGAACCTGTTGTTCTTTTTCACACAGAAAAATCTTCCAAGGTCACCCAGAGACCAAGTCTGACATACTGCTGTTATCACAAGCACTATTAAAACCCAATTTCCAAGTGAGGATGAAGGACTCTCTCTGTACAACTGACAGTGTGGCAGTGCCATGCAAATTACCTGTGGGGAGCAATCCAGGTCTCCCAGCAGCAGAAACAGCACAAAACCTAAAAAATGTTTCAGTAACAGGCAAAAAAAACCCAAAAAAACTTGGAGAAAGGAAAACATCCCAGGGTGAAGTTTAACTTTCAGATGTAAGGACGAGTAGCTCTCCATTCACACATTCCAGTGAGGACAAGCTGTTACTTCCTGTCCTGAGCATACACAGTAAACATTTAACTTCAGGCAGAACAACTGAGTGTGTATTTGGCTGGAAGGAGGTGCCACTGAAGGTGGAAAAAACAGGTGGCAGCATTTGCAGAGTAACTTATGTGGTGGGGTGAGAAAGTTCCCTCCCCACACACAAAGAAAGAAAACCACAGCTAGCTCAGTCGGAAAAGCAGATGCAAGCTCTATTTACAGGCATCAATGGAATGCAATGAATATGTACACAAATACACAATATTTACAATATAGACAGAAATACACAGCAATGAACGTAAGGCAGAAAAGCCTTTTCTCTCCAGCTGGCCAGGGGGGTTCCCTGAACCCCCCTCTCTCCCTCCCCACCTCCCCTTTTTCCCCAAAAAGGGTTAGAGAGAGAGAGAAAGGCAATTAAGGAAGACAAATTCTGTTAGCTCCAAGCAAATGCAAGAATTAGTTTTCTTATCTGGTTAGCTTTGTTAACCAAGGTCACTCCTGCTTCAGAAAGAGAGAAGCCGTCCAGCCCACAGGACAGAGAAGCACAGACTGAACACAGCCTGAACCCAGACCAGACTGAACTAACAGAACCCAAACTTAAAATTGCATTCTACAATCTACCAATGAAATTAGTTTAGACTATCTTGGTTTTGTTGAAATACCAAAAACAGTCAGCCAGAGTGTTCAGCAACTGTCTCTTTCTTAAAGGCACAGCCTCAACCGGTCACAACTTATGACATCCTACCTTTTATAAGATCAGACAAGTTGTTCTGTTCCACATTCTTCTTGGCATAATTGAAGCACATATCATCCACTTCTGTTGCAAGAAAATACCAGCCATTCAAAGTTGCCCCAAGTAATGGGTATATGCAAGATGCCCCTGTCCCTGCAGAAGTGAAAAGCCATGAGAAATGCCAATGAAGTCTCCGGTGTCATACACAGAGCTCTGCTAACAGTGCACTTCTTACAACAAAAAAGAACCAATTTCAAGGAAACACTGATCACTGAGCATCTATTATTCAGTGCTTTAGTGGACTTTATTTTCTCAGTTTGAAATGTGCCATTGTTAAATGCACACTTTAAGCAAATTTAATAACCTGGAATCAATTTGCTAGTAAATTATCAACTTCTGAGGTTGGCTTCCCCCCACCCCCCATATGACAACAACAACAAAAATCTGTTTAAAAATGACAGATTCCTCTGTCAAATGCACCTAAATCCACAGAATACATTTTCTTACAAGGAATGCTACAAAGCATTGTCATGCAACTCACAATCTCTTGTGCAGGCAAAACCTTGACAAGACCAGGGGGAATGGACTGAAGCTGGAGGTGGGGAGAGTCAGGCTGGACGCGAGGAGGAAGTTCTTCACCATGAGAGCGGTGAAGCCCTGGAATGGGTTGTCCTGGGAGGTGGTTGAGGCCCCATCCCTGGAGGTGTTTAAGCCCAGGCTGGATGAGGCTCTGGCCAGCCTGATCTAGTGTGAGGTGTCCCTGCCCATGGCAGGGGGGTTGGAACTAGATGATCCTTGTGGTCCCTTCCAACCCTGACTGATACTCTGATACTATACTATGAAAACCAGGCTGCTAATACAATGTAATTCAGTAATTGGAAGACTGAGAATACCATCTCTGTTTTTTATTTAAATTCCCTTACAGTGACACTTTGCATGCATCACTAACAGAACTTCTTTTCTTTTACAGCACAAAAAGCTTCGCTGGCACAGAGTTCAAGGCCATAAAAACTGAATAGAATAGGAATAGAATCGAATTAGCCAGGTTGGAAAAGACCTTCGAGATCATCAAGTCCAACCTATCACCCAACACCATCTAATCAACTAAACCATGGCACCAAGTACCCCATCCAGTCTCTTCTTAAACTCCTCCAGTGATGGTGACTCCACCACATCCCTAAGCAGCACATTCCAATGGGCAATCTCTCTTTCTGTGAAGAACTTCTTCCTAACATTCAGCCTAAACCTCCCCTGGCACAGCTTGAGACTGTGTCCTCTTGTTCTGGGGCTGGTTGCCTGGAAGACGAGACCAACCCCCACCTGGCTACAACTTCCCTTCAGGTACTTGTAGACAGCAAGAAGGTCTCCTCTGAGCCTCCTCTTCTCCAGGCTAAGCAACCCCCAGCTCCCTCAGCCTCTCCTCACAGGGCTGTGTTCCAAACCCCTCAACAGCTTTGCCCTTCTCTGGACACGTTCCAGCATCTCAACATCTTTCCTAACCTGAGGGGCCCAGAACTGGACACAGGACTCAAGGTGTGGCCTAACCAGTGCTGAGTACAGGGGCACAATGACCTCCCTGCTCCTGCTGGCCACGTTATTTCTGATGCAGGCCAGGATGCCATTGGCCTTCTTGGCCACCTGGGCACACTGCTGGCTCATGTTCAGCCTACTATCAATCAGTACCCCCAGGTCCCTTTCTGCCTGGCTGCTCTCCAGCCACTCTGACCCCAGCCTGTAGCACTGCATGGGGGTTGCTGTGGCCAATGTGTAGAACCTGGCACTTAGATGTCTTAAATCTCATGCCATTGGACTCTGCCCATCTGTCCAGCCTGTCAAGTAATTGCTTGCTATGGCCCTTCTTGTGTTAGTCCTGAGAAATCCCACCCACCAAGAAACCAAATGTCCCCACCCAATATAAACTGCAGCACTTATGGCTGTTACTCCAGAGTACAGGTTGATAGTTGCTGGAAGTGGTGTGTTTCAAACAACAGGTGCTGCAGCACAGCAAGGCACCCTCACCATCCCCATCAGTCTCACATGCTTGCAAGGTCTGGTGGATCCTGCCAAAGCTGCGCTCTGGGAACTGACTCCACTTTAAATGCAAAGCCACCACCTACCGAGGTCCAATCTGATCTAACCCACAACACTTCCACTGCTACTCCAGAGATCAAGCCAGTGCTGCCCCACAGCTGTGACTGACTGCTGCTCAAGTGTCATGTTTTAAAAAGCTGAGACATCCTACCTACCAAGAAGCCAAATGAAATCCCCTGGCAGTCAGATTGCCTGTTTTACCAGAACAGGCACAGCTCCTAACTTTTTTTCTGTTGTGTTTTGTTTCTTATACTTCACATTTCTCTCCAGAGGTAAGGCTATGCATGACCTCCTCTTCACGAATAGGGAAGGGCTGGTGGGTGATGTGGTGGTCTCTTCCAACTTGGTCTATTCTATTCTATTCTATTCTACTCTATTCTATTCTATTCTCTGTGGGTTAGTTATTTGGTTTTTTTTAAAGTATCTGCTAGTTTCCTTGACAGCAAATAAGGAGTTGCACGTTTTGCCGTTCCCAGTACCTATGTCAATGCCACGCCTCAGGACTTGCTTGTCAGCATCCTGGTGACCGATGAGATCCTCCACCCAGTGGATGTAGTTCAGCCTCAAGGGAACGGTAGGAATAAGCCTTTCCACGGGGATGTCAATCGTAAGACCGAAATCCTCCTTCAAAAGGGTACACGTCAGAGCTCTCACTGCCTCGGGGTCCTTGAAATTCAGGCTGAAACGTACAAGCAGCGGTTACGGTGCCAGCGCCGCCTCGCTCGCCGGGGGCGGACACGCGCGGGCAAGGCACTCTGGAGGCGGCGGGAGCCGCTCCACAGCCCCTGGACGCGGCCCGCCTATCCCTCCCTCCCTCTCTTCCTCCCATCCATCCATCCCTCCCTCCCTTTCTCCCTTCCTCCCTCCTTCCATCGGTCCCTCCCTCACGACGCTTCTTCAGCGGCCGGGCCCTACCTCACCCTGCCGGTGAGGGTGGTCTGCAGGTGCTGCTGGAACTCGGGGTATTTGGCGGCCAGATAGGCGAAGTCGGGCGGCTTGTCCTTGTAGCGGTTGCGCGCATGCATAGACTTGTTGAGGGCCATGGCGACACCGCGGGACGGAGCAGGTTAAGGAGCCCTCCCCGCCGCCGTCGCCCGCCCAGCTCCCAACGCGCACCGCGGCCCCCTCGGGCCGTACCAAGCCGCAGCAGGCGGCGGGGGAGTGCGAGCAGGGAGAGCTGAGTGCAGCGCGGCTTAGACCATCGACCGCCGCGGGCCCAGGGGAGCGGCAGCTACGTGACTCATTGACGAGTATCAGCGCTTTGGGGTGACACGGTCGATGAGTAATGAAGGCAGAGAAAATAAAACTGCAGCTCAAAGTTCGGTTTTTCTAGTGGTCTCTCTGCCCAGGCTCAGGCTGTGTTCACAGGCACACGTTACCTCGGAGAGAGCTTTAACATTCTCTGAAACTCCTCATAGTCAGGGATTGCTGTAGCGTTGTTTTGGTGCATCAGGTCACTGTGCTATCCAGGTGAGGGCAGGAAGGCTGTGTGCCCAAGTGGCCTGTATCAGGAATACTGAGGGGTTTGGAGCACAGCCCCACGAGGAGAGGCTGAGGGAGCTGGGGTTGCTTAGCCTGGAGAAGAGGAGGCTCAGGGGAGACCTTATTGCTGTCTACAACTACCTGAAGGGAGGCTGGAGCCAGATGGGGGTTCATCTCTTCTCCCAGACAATCAGCACCAGAACAAGAGGACACAGTCTCAAGCTGTGCCAGGGGAGGTTTAGGCTGGATGTTAGGAAGAAGTTCTTCCCATAAAGAGAGACTGGCCATTGGAATGAGCTGCCCAGGGAGGTGGTGGAGTCACCATCACTGGAGGTATTTAGGGAGAGCCTGGATGAGACACTTGGTGCCATGGTTAAGTTGATTAGATGGTGTTGGGTGATGAGCTGGACTTGATGATCTCAAAGGTCTTTTCCAACCTGGCTAATTCTATTCTATTCTACTGGGAGCAGGGAAGTGATTGGCCCCTAGCTTCAGCACCGGGGAGGCCACTCCTTGAATACGGGGTTCAGATTGGGGCTGAAAGACATTGAGGTGCTCGAATGAGTCCAGAGAAGGGCAATGAAGCTGGTGAGGGGTATGGAGAACAGGTCTGGTGAGGAATGGCTGAGGGAACTGGGGTTGTTTAGTCTGGCAATAAAAGAGGTTGCAGGCCAGATCTCGCTCTCTGCAAGTACCTGAAAGGTCAGAGTGAGGTGGGTTCTCCATAGTAACAAGTGACAGGACAAGAGGAAGTGGCCTCAAATAGCACCAGGGGTGGTTTAGATTGGGTGTTAGAAGACACTTCGTCACTGCAAGGGTTGTCAAACACTGGAATAAACTCCCCAGGGAGGTGGTTGAATCCCCATCCCTGGAGATGTTTAAAAGGTGCACAGATGTGGTGCTAAGGGACATGGGTTAAGCACCAGACTTGGTAGAGTTAGATAATCATAGAATGTTAGGGGTTGAAAGGGACATCCAGTGATCATCTAGTCCAACCTCCCTGCCCAAGCAGGGTCACCTAGGGCAGGCCATGCAGGAACACATCCAGGTGTGTTTTGAAAGCCTCCACAGAAGAGTCTCCATAACATCTCTGGGCAGCCTGCTCCAGTGCTTCATCACCCTCACAGTAAAGAAGTTTCTCCTCATGTTGCAGTGGAACTTCCTGTGTTCCAGATTATACCCATTGTTTCTTGTCCTATTACTGGGCACCATTGAAAACAGACTGTCACCTTCATCTTGACAGCCACCTCTCAGATATTTATAGACATTAATAAGATCCCTTCTCAGCCTTCTATTCTCAAGACTACAGAGCCCCAGTTCTCTGTCATTCTTCATAGGAAAGATGTTCAAGTCCCTTAATCATCCTTGAAGCTCTCCCTTGGACTCTCTCCAGTAGATCCCCGTGTCTCTTGGAATGGGGAGCCCAAAACTGGATTCAGTATTTCAGGTGTGGTCTCACCAAGGCAGAGGGGGAGGAAAGCCTCCCTACACCTGCTGGACACATTTTTCTTGATGCACCCCAGGACACTATTGGCCCTCTTGGCCACAAGGGCACGCTGCTGCCCCGTGGATAACTTACTATCCACTAGGACTCCCAAGTTCTTTCTCCACTGAGCTGCTTTCCAACAGGACAACCGCTGGCCTGTATTGGTGCCTGATGTTATTCCTCCCCAGATGCAGTCCTTTTTGAACTTCATGAGGTTGACCATCACCCAGCTCTCCACCCAGTCCAGATCTCTCCTTGGATGGCAACACAGCCTTCAGGTATATCAGCCATCCCTCTGAGTTTTGTCAGCAAACTTGCTGAGGGTACACTCTGTCCCCTCATCCAGGTTGTTGATGACAATACTGAACAAAACTGGACCCAGTACTCATCCCTGGGGAAGACCACTAGCCACAGTGGTGGAATGGTTTTTACTGCCTTAACACAGTGCTTGGTTCCTCAGACAAAAAAAAATCATTCTGTAAGATTAGCATTAAAGTATAATCTATTATAATTTACTCTTTCAAAAGCCAAATGCAAATCAAAATGACTCATTGTATCTGGTTTAAAACATGCCAGCATCCCTTTTAACTCTGGAATATCTGAGAAGACCTAAACCAGGGTTTAATTCCAGTGATAATTCCTGCCCTCAGCCAGCTCCCTGTGACCTGAGGGCAGCTAAACTTTACCTACAAAGTTCATAGAACTTGCTGCTCTCTTTGTTGTTTAAGTTCACCAGACCATCAAGCCACCCACACTTGCAGCCCACTCTTGCCACTTTGGCAGGTTACTCCCCTTTCTCTGTTCCCACTCACAGTCACAGAAGAGAAACTGATAATGGACAAAACCAGAACAGAAAGAGAGGTAAAAAATATGAATTTTAATTCATAGCAATTAGTGCATTTACAATAGAAAATTTCTCTCTAATAAAAGGATGAGAGACTAAAAAAGAATCCACATAATCAACGTGTGGACAACCTGCACCTGATGCAGGCTAATTGATTTTTGCTACTTCTGCTTCACCCAAGGTAATACGCATGAGAAAGTGACAGTAAGAGCCTGGCAATGGTACCAAAGAGCTCTCACACCTAAGCAGCAATCACAGAATGCAGCTCAGGAAGTAGTGTGAAGTTACTGAACAGTTCCTAGAGATGTATATATATGTACACATACATAGTCCCATTTGCAGTTAGACCAGATTCAGTGAATCATTCAAAGACAGATAAGCAGGTAGACACTAGCCTACTGACCTGCATGCAAGCACAAATTTGCAGAGGCACTCACACTGCCAAGTACACAGCCACTTTCTCACCCAGGCAGACATGCACACTCCTTTCCCCTCTGCAGCTGGACAAACACACAGGCAAGTGTTTTGTTAAAGCCACCTTACATGGGTTCTAGATACAGAAAAATAACTTGAGAAGAAAGCACCAGTCCTCTCATCTGACTCACTGGCTGAGAATCCTTAGTCTTCTTGAACCTCAGGGAAACGGGGGCGTAGAAAGAGTAACATACTCCCATTTCTCACAGAGCCACCACTTCTGAAGCTCCAGGACTCTTCTGACACAGTGATCACTAGCTGACACCGAAAGGGGGCAATCCTCTCCTGCTCCCAGCAACAGGCATGTCCTACCACTTCCCTTAAGTCGGATTTAGCTATTGAAAGGCTGCAATGTGAGCCACTTTGACTGTCTGATCTTGCAGACAAAAAGAGATCTGCAAGAGCTGAGCAAGTACTTTACCATCTGAACAGCCACCTTAACAAAGTCACCCTACAAGTTTACCCACCATGTGGTGGGTGGAGCACCCGTTTCAGCAGGTTTGTCCATAAAGTAGCTGATGATACCGGGTCACTTATTGTGGACAGAGCGCACAAAGCACTTCTTTTATGAGGTGCTTTCCCTCCTTGGGAAAGGAGTTGTTGCAGATGTCTCTCTTGGCTCTCGTTGTTCTAGACGCCCCCCTTGGCTCTCGTTGTTCTAGATGCCCCTCTTGGCTCTCGTTGTTCTAGATGCCCCTCTTGGCTCTCGTTGTTCTAGATGCCCCTCTTGGCTCTCGTTGTTCTAGATGCCTCCCTTGGCTCTCGTTGTTGCAGATGTCCCTCAACTATGTGGTGATTGTGAAACAATCCTCAACTTTACTCCAGCATCAGCTGCTGCTGTCTCAAATAAACCCAGCTGAGAAGTGTTAGAAAGACATGGGAAAAGGAGGACAGGAAAGGGAGTTATGGATCCTCTCTTAAGAGTCATAGCGAGAGCAACTAAACCAGACTAGATTAAAGATGGCTGTGGAGGCCACAAGGTTGAGGAGAGTTCTGGGTTAGCAAAGCCTCTTGAATAGCTTCGCTGCAGCCACTCAGCTCCATCTGGTTGAGCACACAGCTGATGTGCTCCACGGTTGCGGCGTGGCCCATCCGCAGCTGCCACAGTCTAAGCATTTCATACTGGGCGTCGCGTAAGTGCCGATGCTCCGCCTCAATCCGCTCCAGATCGTAGTCGCTCAGACCCAGACGCCTCACAAACTCTTTCCACCGAGAGAGCGGTACGTGATCCACCACGGTGTACAGAATGGGAGGGTCTGTGAAGAGAGAATAGATCAAGGGTGAGAACCAGGATCCTGCAGGGTGAAGCAATGTGAATAACCCAGGGCTGGAAGGTGCTTTAGGATCGTGCATTGCTCCCTCCTGTTTGTGTCTTTTATGGAGTAGTCGCACGGATTTACTATGAGTTATGGGCAGAGCTGAGCACACCTGCTTAGCTCTTTGATGCCACTCATTCCTGCAAAAAGAGTGCTCTTGGCCATCATGCCTGTGGCATTAAGAGTGACAGCATGTCATAGAATCAATAAGTTTGGAAAAGACCTCAGAGATCATCAAGTCCAACCTATCACCCAACACCTCAGGACTAACTAACCCATGGCTTCAAGTGCCACTTCCAGTCCCTTTTTGAACACCTCCAGAGATGGTGACTCCACCACCTCCTGGGCAGCACATTCCAATGGCAAATTACTCTTTCTGGGAAGAGCCTTCTCCTCGCCTCCAGCCTAAACTTCCCCTGGCACAGCTTGAGACTGTGTCCTCTTGTTCTGGTGCTGCTTGCCTGGGAGAAGAGACCAATCCCCACCAGGCTACTCCTTTCAGGTAGTTGTAGAGGGCAAGAAGGTCTCCCCTGAGCCTCCTCTTCTCCAGGCTAAACAACCCCAGCTCCCTCAGCCTCTCCTCATAGGGCTTGTGCTCAAGACCTCTCCCCAGCCTTGCTGCCCTTCACTGTACCACATAAGACAAACCATTGTGATGGTAGGGAAAAGGGACAAAAGAAGTGCCTTGAAGAGATGTTTAGCATATAGAGCCACACAGTCCCTGCCCATGCTTCTGCCATTGTACTGTGCCAAGCATGAAGTATGCATGAAGGTCATGTACAGTGGGTAAGGTGTCTCCAACATCCTCCTAGCATCACCTGCGTAATCAAGTTCTCATTTCCCTAGGGAATGAGGGAAGGTAGGAGTTTCACTTACTGTCTGGAAGCTGTGTCTTCCTGGCAGGGCTGACACAGTCTGGTAGCTCATGTGAACTTTGTGGCAGAGGTGCAGTTGGTGGAGCTGCATTCACTATGAATTCTGTTTCCTTCTGGGCCTCAGGGAGGAGGATGGAAATTTCATTTCTTTTCACTTCAACCTGAAAGACACATTTTGTTAGTCCAGAACCACCTGCAGCAGCACAATGCACCTATCTCCTGCAGAAACCACTAGCTTTATACACTAAAATATATCCAAGATAGGTGGGGAGCAGCTGCTGAGGTTTTAATTCTTCCCGTGTGTCTTGTTTGAACAGAAGTCACCAAACATTTCCTTCCAGCAGAACACAAGGAGTTTTTACTCACTTTTGGCATTAAAAAAATGGTAGTCTGGAAAAAAAGTTTCTTTACAAAATCAGCTAAGCCCAGGACTTGAATTGATGACTATTCTAGAAGCTCCACATGCCACTTTTGCCATCAGCCCACCTCAGCTACAATACAATACAATAAATCCAGGTTGGAAGAGACCTTCAAGATCATCGTGTCCAATCTATCAACCAATCCAACCCACCTAAACAACTAGATCATGGCACCCAGTACCCCATCAAGTCTCCTCCTGAATGATGGTGACTCCACCACCTCCCTGGGCACTGCTTGAGCCCTCTTAATTGCAGAACAACACTGGACCAGAGAGAATACTGTGAAGCAGCACTGAGAGGCTTGGGGTGGGGGCAAGATCTGCAGTGAAGTAAAATTAGTTGAACCCTCCATACTTGGGGCATATAGGGAGGAAAAGGGTTTAAGGACCAGCTGTCTGGGGGGGGAAAAAAAGCATCCAGAAAAGAAAAGAGCAAAAAGCCAGGAGTTTGAAAAGCATCCCCTAGAGAAGGAGATGTAAACTATGAATGGCTCAAGCCTCTACAGAAAAAGACTTGTGACTTGAACAGCCCTATTACCCAGCTCTTTTTAAAATACAAAGCCTGAAAACTGCCCATGGGGAAAAAACATTACTCTGGATTTCAGACTAACATAGTTGAGAGTATAAGGAAAGCTCTTATAGCCACAGGGTATAAGCCCTTGCTTACCTCAGATACTGGCTCCTTAGTTGTCTGTGGCAAAGACACTTTAAAAAAAGAGAAAAAAAAAGGAAAAAGAAAGCAGAAATTATTTTCACTTCCTCTGATCCCAGAGAAAAGAGGAAAGTAGCTATCATAGTTCTGCCCTCAACAAGAGTTTACAGCAAGGAGCTCACGTGCACTTTCAGTCACAGCTATCAGCACGGATGCAGAGCTCTAACAACTGCTCCAATAAGTTCAGCTGTCAAGTTCTCATGTTCCTCTGGCCTTACAGCAGAGTAATGGGATCCCACTTTTTCCCTTCACACATGCACAAACACACAGGGAATGATGTCTGTCCCAATTACAATCACTGCATATGCTGCTGTACTCACCACAGGAGTAGAAAGATGGCACTACCCCATTTTGCTGCACCAGCTTCACTACTTTGATTACAATGTAGAGGACAAAGATAACTCCAAATATTGCAACAATGGTGCCAAGGATAAGGTTCCCATCTGGAGAAAAGGAAGAGGGCAAATGAGTGACTGAAAAAGGAGGAGGTAAGTGCTAGAGAAAGAACAGCCAGTGCAGATGTGCAAATGGTAGTGAGAAAATGAATCGTGGCTTGAGAGAGTGGAAAAAATAACACTTTACAAGAAGACATTATCATAACAAAAGCCCACACTGAAAAGATTCTGCTGTCCCTCAGTTGCCTCAGCACTTACTCAGTCCAGATGAAGCTGGCAGGGAGGTCACTGGGCTATGACACTGCAAGCATTCTTCTTCAATGCAGCTGAAAGAGCAAATCAAGGGTAAGCAGGCATGAAGTGGAACACCAGCCATTTACAGAAATCCAAAGCAAGAGACAAGTCAAGATGAGCCTGCAATGCAATGTGGCTAGTGGCTTTAGCTTCTCAGTGGGCTGACACCTACACAGAGAAGACATAGGATGGCAAAGGGAAAGACTCACTTGTCCCAGAAAGGCAGAATATTGTAGCAGGGTCAAGATGGACAGAGTCTTGAGAAAAAATTCCTACCCCTGTGGGGCTTGTGTCTCCTGTCACTCCTACGCAGGGGAGGGGCACACAGGGAAAAAACTCTCACCTGTTGCAAGGCTTGCAAACATTACTAAGTGTCAGGAAGAATCCAGGCTTACACCTGCAAATTGTGTCTCTGTCTTTTGAACCTGTAGAGAAAAGAAGAAATGGTTGCCATGTTGGACAGAGAAGAAAACATAAGGAGAAAATCCACTCCAAGACAGGAGGAAGATTATCCCCCTTAGAGCCTGGGGAACTGCTACTGAAGAAGAGAGAAAGGATTCAGTCTACGTTTGAGGACAAGGTTGGAGGAGGATAAAAATACTACAAAATAAGGTCACCAGTATCTTGATAGGTCAGGGACCTCTGCAGAGATTTGGAAAGGGAATACAATCACAGTGCAGCTGAAAATGGTCTTTTGAATAATGACAGCTCAAGTGCCAAAGCAGGGAAAGTCATTTGAGTTCAACTGGGACAGGAAGGAGAAATCACATTAGTCAGGCAAACATGAGGAAGAAGTGGTCTGTGAGCAGCTGGGACTGGTGAGGAAGTCAGTTCTGGGCAGGGAGAAAACACTTCAAGCCGTAGGACACACATCCACTCTTGTGAACTGCTACGCTCTAAGTGGAAGGGCTAAGAAATTAAAGAGCTATTGCATCTAAGCAAGTCACGGTGTGGAGGCTGAATAAAACAGGTGTGGGAAGGAGCAGACAAGAACAGTGATGGAAGGACAAAGATGCATGAGGATAGGAAAAAAAGGTACTAGAACAAACAGCATGCATGCTGCAGCAAGTGAGGGGCAGGACCAAAACAGTTCTACATCAGCCATGAAGGAGGAAATTGCTCAAGGGCAGCATAGGATGATGACTCTTGAGGACAGGTCTAAGTGTGGAAACTGACAGAGGAAGATTACTGAGCAGAGGGAACAACACATCGCCCAGTGAGACAGCAAACCTCACTCTAGGCAGGGTAAGAGATGGGAGAGGAATCAGGAGAAGCAGAGGGAACAGCTTTAGAGTAACAAGGTAAGGAGCATTTAATGGACATGAACAGAATTAGATTACAGCACCAAGTGGAGAGCAGCAAGCAGTATTTGGTTAAGATCTTCAATTCCTGATTGGAGATGAGGCAGCCTGGGACAACTAACATGGGTACTTCTCCCAGACACCTGAAGCATCTCCAGGTCACACTCCATGCCACTGAGTGCAGTTCAGCATTACCTGAGCAGCTCTTTACTTTAAAACACTGCACAGTAGACTGTGGTGGTTCAGTAACTGACAAGCAGCTCAGCTGAGCACTAGGACCACTGGTATTTTCAGCAATTACACTCAAAGTACTTCCATCAGTTGGTGAGGGAAATGCAGTGTGCCTCAGGAGAAATATCCACACAAAGACAGAAAAGGAAGGTATGGGAGAATTCTGCTCTGGAGCACAAAGACATTGTTTCAGTATGTGCAAGGCAGAGGTACCAAAATCAAGTAGAAAGTATCTCTTTTACAACAGCCAACAATGATAAATCATTCAAGGACATAAGGAAGGTAGAAATCGTGGCAGAATGTAGGGATTGATGCCAGGGCAGGCAAAAATGCCATTTGTTTCTGGGGGAAGGGGGCAGACAAAACCAAGAGTTGCTCCAAAACTGCAGTCACTTCAGGGCAATGAAATGAAATGCACAGAGGGCTGTTAACATATACTCTAGTACAGTACATCTGTACTGGAGCCATATTTGTGCCATATTGAGTTGCTGGAGGTTGGTCTCTTCTCCCAGGCAGCCAGTACCAGAACAAGAGGACACAGTCTCAGGCTGCGCCAGGGGAGGTTTAGGCTGGATGTTAGGAAGAAGTTCTACACAGAGAGAGTGATTGCCCATTGGAATGTGCTGCCCAGGGAGGTGGTGGAGTCACCATCATTGGAGGTGTTCAGGAGGAGACTTGATGGGGTGCTTGGTGCCATGATCTAGTTGGTTGGGTGGGTTGGATTGGTTGATAGGTTGGACACAATGATCTTGAAGGTCTCTTCCAACCTGGTTTATGTATTGTATTGTATTGTATTGTATTGTATTGTGCCATACTCACAGCTGGCAATAATTCCATTGACACATGAGCTGCAGTTCCTACACTGGAAGAGCTCAAACGAGCCAATTTGATACTGGTTCTTCCGACAGCCACATACAGTATCTTGCTTTGGGGTGCAGGGGCTCTCTACTATCTGTTGTAATTCTAAGGAAAGAAAGAAGCAATTATTCCACCTTCAGCTGAGAGCACTGTTACAACGACAGATATTGTCATCCCCAATTCTTCCCAGAAAAAAGGCTGAAATGGCCTGCTGTGACCGGTTGAGGCTATGCCTTTAAGAAAGAGACAGTTGCTGAACACTCTGGCTGAATGTTTTTGATATTTCAACAAAAACAAGATAGTCTAAACTGATTTCATTGGTAGATTGTAGAATGCAATTTTAAGTTTGGGTTCTGTTAGTTCAGTCTGGTCTGGGTTCAGGCTGGGTGCAGTCTGTGCTTCTCTGTCCTGTGGGCTGGACGGCTTCTCTCTTTCTGAAGCAGGAGTGACCTTGGTTAACAGAGCTAACCAGATAAGAAAACTAATGCTTGCATTTGCTTTGAACTAACAGAATTTTTCTCCTTAATTGCCTTTCTCTTTTTCTCTCTAACCCTTTTTGGGAAAAAGGGGAGGTAGGGAGGGAGAGAGGGGGGTTCAGGGAACCCCCCTGGCCGGCTGGAGGGAAAAGGCTTTTCTGCATTGTGCTCACTGCTGTGTATTTCTGTCTATATTGTAAATATTGTATATTTGTGTACATATTCATTGCATGCCATTGATGCCTGTAAATAGAGCTTTCATGTGCTTTTCCGACTGAGCTAGCTGTGGTTTCTTTCTTTGTGTGTGGGGGGAGGGAACTTTCTCACCCTATCACACCTGCAAACTATGTCTCAGACTGATTTGTGTCCCAAATCCCTTCCCATATTCTGTCCTTCTGCTCATTCAGCTGCTTACTTTTCCAAGCTTCCTCATTTAGCTTGCTATCCCCTCCAGCTCATCCCCTTTTTGCTCAGGTCCTACAGACGGCTCACCTGCACGGCAGCGTGTACAGGGGAAGCATTTAGACATGGTGTTATCAACAGCTGTGAACGTGCCATTAGGACAGGGAGGACAGACAGGAGCCAGGCCAGGCCGATCGCAGTCTTTTTCCTTGTAGGTCCCTGCAAGAAAATAATTTAACAGAGCTCTGACAGGAAGGCAAATGCATTGTACAAGGGAGGCTGGGAATCACTGATTCCTCAAAGAAACCGTGGTAGTTGATGGTGTAAGGATCAAGTAGGCTTCCTCTCACCAGTGTGAAAGACACTGACAGCCCAGAAGTGACAACGAGTGAGAGTTTAGCTGGGTAGGGATAGGTACCATGGAAAGGGGGCACAGATGTAGCTGTAGGACAGAGACAGTTTAGGAGTGCAGGACAAGTGCCTCTAAGGTGAAGCTCACTATTACTGTACTTATTTTACATACCTGCATGGCACCTCATGCAGCAGTGGGGCTTTCTGGGGTGTAGGTATTGCCCCAGTTGACACTGCACCTGCCTCTTTTCTCTCCTCAAGGGGTTAGAGGGGTCTCTTCCATCAAAAGCTACCTGATGGACTTGCAGTGTATATGGCACTGGAGTAATTTCTACAGATTCCTTTGTCAACATGCAAACAAATGTTAGGATAACCTGTAAAGACAGAGGGAGAGGGAGAAAGAGGGAGAGAATCAAGGTGAGAAAACATTATATCTCTTTCAGACTGAACAGCTGACTTCAGCACTTGTAATCCAATCTTATTTTAACAGTGAGGTCAATTGACTTGATTGGTTGTGGTATCAGGACCCTTTTCTGACCAAAGTAAGGAGGGAGACAACCACCCCCAACACAATCTTCAACAAACCCATGCCTGTCATCTGTGCTTGTATATAAAGCAAATATAAACTGGTTGCATATAAAGCAAATACTTCCTGTGATGTGCAATGTATAGATGGAATGCCTTGAAAATGCTGCAGCTTGCCAGAACGCTACTCAATAGCAAAGGAGTGCTTTATTAAGGAAGGCAGTAGGACTGTCCCCATTTAGAAACAGCTCCAGAGAGAAGCATGCAGTTCTACTGAATAAATAAACCAGATGGGAAGCTTGGAATAAGAAGGCAGAGGAGAATCTCACTGCATGCGAAGTACAGAAAAGGTTCCAAAACTCTTCCTGAGCTAGCCAGCCCTAGAAACATCAGGGAGTTAGGTTTTCACATTCTCTCCTGTCAGACACACAGACTTTCTTTTACACTGCAGCTGTTAACACTGTCTGAGCAGTCTGCCAGAAAAAAACAGGCACTTTTTAATATTTATTTTTAATTCCTTACTATTTGTCATAGTGAAGATTATTGTTGTCAAGCATTTGAAGAGAAATAATAAGACCACCACGACTGCAGTATGACTGTAAGAGTGTGAGTATGTGGAATGTGTCCAGAGAAGGGCAACGAGGCTGGGGAGAGGCCTTGAGAATAAGCCCTACGAGGAGAGGCTGAGGGAGCTGGGGTTGCTTGGCCTGGAGAAGAGGAGGCTCAGGGGAGACCTTATTGCCCTCTACAACTACCTGAAAGGAGGTTGAAGCCAGGAGGGGGTTGGTCTCTTCTCCCAGGCAACCAGCACCAGAACAAGAGGACACAGTCTCAAGCTGCGCCAGGGGAAGTTTAGGCTCAAGGTGAGGAGAAAGTTCTTCACAGAAAGCGTTGTTAGCCACTGGAATGTGCTGCCCATGGAGGTGGTGGAGTCACCATCCCTGGAGGTGTTCAAGAGGGGATTGGATGTGGCACTTGAAGCCATGGTTTAGTTAGTGATGAGGTGTTGGGTGACAGGTTGGACTCGATGATCTTTGAGGTCTCTTCCAACCTTACTGATTCTATGATTCTTAAACACACACAGAGGAAGAGACAGCAGAATAAAGTGTTAAAAGAACAGCCTGTACCAGTAATTGAAGGACACTATTGCATGGACATTGTTTTCAGGACACTGTTCCCAGCAGTGAAATTGAGAAATGTGCTGTTTATGTTAGGGCCAAAAGGTCTACACTGTGGTAACACCACAACATGGATGACTCATAAGCAAAAGACCCTGCACCAGGAGGATTCTAACAAGACTGCAGCATATAACAAATGTGATTCCTTTGCCTGTTTGCCAAACAAAAAAACAAACCCTAGGCAAGTATTTCAAACATACACCTTGTGTCCTGTGTCCAGTTCTGGGCCACTCAGTTTAGCAAAGATGTTGAGTTGCTGGAACATGTCCAGGGAAGGGCAAAAAAGCTAGGGAGGGGTTTGGAGCACAGCCCTGTGAGGAGAGGCTGAGGGAGCTGGGGTTGCTTAGCCTGGAGAAGAAGAGGCTCAGGGAAGACCTTCTTGCTCTCTACAACTACCTGAAAGGAGGTTGCAGCCAGGTAGGGGTTGGTCTCTTCTCCCAGGCAACCAGCACCAGAACAAGAGGACACAGTCTCAAGCTGCACCAGGGGAAGTTTAGGCTGGATGTTAGGAAGAAGTTCTTCATAGAAAGAAGTTCTTCACAGAGAGAGTGTTTGGTCATTGGAATGTGCTGCCCAGGGAGGTGGTGGAGTCACCATCACTGGAGGTGTTTAGCTGTGCCAGGGGAGGTTTAGGCTGAATGTTAGGAAGAAGTTCTTCCCAGAAAGAGAGATTGACCATTGGAATGTGCTGCCCAGGTGTGACCGGTTGAGGCTGTGCCTTTAAGAAAGAGACAGTTGCTGAACACTCTGGCTGAATGTTTTTGATATTTCAACAAAACCAAGATAGTATAAACTGATTTCATTGGTAGATTGTAGAATGCAATTTTAAGTTTGGGTTCTGTTAGTTCAGTCTGGTCTGGGTTCAGGCTGGGTGCAGTCTGTGCTTCTCTGTCCTGTGGGCTGGACGGCTTCTCTCTTTCTGAAGCAGGAGTGACCTTGGTTAACAAAGCTAACCAGATAAGAAAACTAATTCTTGCATTCTCTTTGAGCTAACAGAATTTTTCTTCCTTAATTGCCTTTCTCTCTCTCTCTCTAACCCTTTTTGGGAAAAAAGGGGAGGTAGGGAGGGATAGAGGGGGGTTCAGGGAACCCCCCTGGCTGGTTGGAGGGAAAAGGCTTTTCTGCATTACGTTCATTGCTGTGTATTTCTGGATATATTGTAACTATTGTATATTTGTGTACATACTCATTGCATTCCATTTCTGCCTGTAAATAGAGCTTTCATCTGCTTTTCCAACTGAGCTAGCTGTGGTTTCTTTCTGTGTGTGTGTGTGTGGGGGGAACTTTCTCACCCCACCACACCAGGGAGGTGGTGGAGTCACCATCACTGGAGGTGTTTAGGAAGAGACTGGATGGGGTGCTTGTTGCCATGGTTCAGTTGATTAGATGGTGTTGGATGATAGGTTGGACTCTTGAAGTTCTTTTCCAACCTGGTTAATTCTATTCTAAAAAAGCTTTAAAAGGCAAAACAAAAACCAAACCACAAACAACAAAACAAAAAAGGGGATAAAAGTCAAGCCAAACAAACCAAAACAAAACCAAAACCAACCAACCAAAAAAGCCAAACACAAAAAAAAACCTCCAGGAAACAACTTGGCCCAAGATTTACAGAGCATGAAGTCAGCAAGTTTATCCAACAAAGGCCCAGCCCAGCTGTTAACTCCCAAAGAGTATGATGGACTTGTCTAAAAGCTAGGTTGTATAAAATGCCATGAAGGACCCCTGCAGTGCCATGAAGACCTGGCAGACAGCTTCCCTTGTTACCTGCATTGCACACTAGTGGCTCTGGACACACTATCTGGACGTGCATGTTGATGCTTCTGAGTGTGTTGCAGAGAGTGTGTGCCAGGGTAGCCTAGGTATCAAATTGTGTGAATGCATGAAACTCTGATGAAGTAAAAATTCAGCATAGTGGAAATGAAGAGTAGCTAACAAGGAGCAACAAACTGAATTTCCAAGGATAAGACACAGATGCTCTCATCATACACAACGGATAGGGAGGAACCTTGTGTCCTTGGTTGTTGTGGTTTAGGCTGGATGTTAGGAAGAAATTCTTCACAGAGAGAGAGATTGCCCATTGGAATGTGCTGCCCAGGGAGGGGATGGAGTCACCATCACTGGAGGGGTTTAGAAGGAGACTTGATAGGGTGCTTGGTGCCATGGTTTAGTTTATTAGATGGTGGTGGGTCATGGGTTGGATGCGATGATCTTGCAGGTCTCTTCCAACCCGGTCTATTCTATTCTCTTCTATCCTATCCTCTTCTATCCTATCCTATCCTCTTCTATCCTATCCTATCCTCTTCTATCCTATCCTATCCTATCCTATCCTATCCTATCCTATCCTATCCTATCCTATCCCTTAAGGTGAATGACAATTCAAGCCACCAAAGCACATCATGCACATTTTCAGTGAGGGGGGAACTGCCCAGGAAGAAAAAAAAGTCAATAGAAACTCGAGGGTTTACTTCTGAAACCTCTACAGAAATAAACAAAAATATGGCAGATGAAAACAAGAATGCTGCTTCTTTAAACCATCCCACCCCAACAGGTGACAGCTGTGTGCCCACACTTTCTCCTCACAAATGAGGCAACTCTCTCTCTCATGTCTCATACAAGCACTTACTGCCTGACAGCTACAGTAAAAAATAATAACCTGCACAAGCCCAAAAGGTTTTCTAAGCAATGTTTTGGTGGCTGAAACAGGAGTTATGAGGCCCTACACTATCTTCAACCTCAAATATTGTGAATTACTGCCATTGCTATAATTGACACCCTTGCTGTTTCTGTCTTACCAGACCATGCACAGAGAACCACAAGGCAAGCGGTATCTCCACAGAGCAAGGCACAGAAAGAAAGGAATCGCAATGATAAAAGTGAAGAACTCAGCAAGATGTAAGAAAAATGGGGGTGAGAGCAGGTGTGAGGAGTAGAAACAAGGGACATTTGAAAGCACTGCTTCCAGGCCAAAGATAAAGACAGTGGGACAGCATAGGGAAGTGCAGCATATGAGGGGAGCTGGGATTGTTTAGCCTGGAGGAGGCTTAGGGAAGACCTTATTGCTGTCTACAACTCCCTGAAGGGAGGCTGTAGCCAGGTGGGGGTTGGTCTCTTCACCCAGGCAATCAGCACCAGAACAAGAGGACACAGTCTCAAGCTGTGCCAGGGGAGGTTTAGGCTCAAGGTTAAGAAAAAGTTCTCCATAGAGAGTTGTTAGCCATTGGAATGTGCTGCCCAGGGAGGTGGTGGAGTCACCATCCCTGGAGGTGTTTAAGAGGGGACTGGACATGGCAATTGGTGCCATGGTTCAGTTAGTCATGAGGTCTGTGGTGACAGGTTGGACTTGATGATCTTTGAGGTCTTTTCCAACCTTGTTGATTCTATGATTCGATGAATCATTTAACAAACTCTTTCCTTCAACTGCTTCTCTCAAAAGAGGTTTCTGTTTTGCAAATTCCATTTTAAAACTACCTGCACATAAAGGCATTACAAGTTATTTGACTTTCTCAAACATTTCTTAATAGAAGCTTCCCTTTGCTTAAGAGTTCAGCAGGACACAGCAGAGTGCACAAGCAACCTACATATCAGTCATCTGTTAGCCTTTTTGATGAGCCATAGAGTATTAGCCAGCTTGGAAATTCAGAAGAAAACAGAAATCATGCTTAGAGTAACGAGCTACCAAAGAAATCAGGGTGCAAGACTACCCTTGTGCTCTTTAACTGATTCAGTCATTTCCATAAGCTGTTGAAGGTTTAGTTTGGGGTTTTGAGTTTGCTATAGAAAAATGCACAAACCCCAGAACTTCTGCTTTACAGACAGAGAAATGTCTATTAAAGCAACATTTACAGGAAGCTTTTCTCATTGCTCACTAAAACCTGGAAAGGCCAAACAAAGAATACCAATCCTATTATTATAAACAATCCTCCATTTTATGAGGATCAGATGGAGAAGTGCTGGACTTTTAGGCCTTGTCTAAAAATCAGAGGACTGATAACAGCTTTGACACAATGAAGAAAGGCCTCAGAAATTTTCATTTGAAAACAAGGAAACTTGTGATTTATCTTTAAAGACAGATTCATAGAATAATTTGGGTTGGAAACAATCTTTAAGCATCAGGTCCAGCTATTACTTAACTTTACCAAGTCTGGTGCTAAACCACGTCATAGAATCATAGAATGGTCTAGGTTGGAAGGGACCTCTGAAGGTCATCTAGTCCAACCCTCCCTGCAGTCAGCAGGGACATTCTCCACTGGATCAGGTTGCCCAGAGCCCTGTTGAGCCTCACCCAAGGAGGTGGTGGAGTCACCATCACTGGAGGTGTTCAGGAGGAGACTTGATAGGGTGCTTGGGTGCATGGTTTAGTTGATTAGGTAGTGTTGGATGATAGGTTGGACATGATGATCTTAAAGGTCTCTTCCAACCTGGTCTGGTCTGGTCTATTCTATTCTAATCTCCAAGGATGAGGCCCCAACCACCTCCCTGGGCAACCCATTCCAGTGTTCCACCACCCTCATAGTAAAGAACCTGTTCCTAACACCCAATCTAAATTTGCTCTTTTCTAGTTTGAAGCCATTGCCCTTGTCCTGTCACCACAGGCCTTTGTATATAGCCCCTCTACATCCTTCTTGTAGGCCCCCTTCAGGTACTGGAAAGCTGCTATTAGGTCTTCCTGGAGCCTTCTCTTCTCCAGACTGAACAACCGCAGCTCCCTCAGCCTCTCCTCATAGCAGAAGTGCTCCAACCCCCTGATCATTTTTGTGCCCTCCCTTGGACTCGCTCCATCAGGTCCATCACATCAGCATCACACCCTCAGCTTCACATCTCCACCTCTTTTAAACACCTCTAAAGATGGGGATACAGTCACCTCCCTGGGAAGCCTGTTCAGTGAAGAAGTATCTTCTAGTAGCCCCTAAACCTCCCTTGGAGCAACTTGAGGCCATTTCCTCTCATCCTGTTACTTGTTACAAGGGAAAAGAGACCTGCCCCCACCTGGCTACAACCTCCTTTCAGGCAGTTGTAGAGAGATTGTGGACTTCACATCATAAAATACATAAAGTTTTAAGTTTGTATTTCATATTAGTAGAGATAAAGAGCAGAAAGGACAGTAGGTGATCATAATTTTAAGAAAACAACTTTTTAGTTTGTCCTTAGAGGACACAGTGGTGAATACAACATCAGAGTCCCCAAATCACAGGCACAAGGCACCCCAGTATCTGCCTGCCTGTGTTCAGGGCTGAGTTTGAGATTGCAGCTGCACAGCCTCACATCAGAGTGCTGTCAGAGCAAGAGCTGCAAGGAGACTCAGCTGGGGCCCCCACCTTCAATCCCAAACTGATTTGCAGCTAGGCACAAGCCCTTGGGCCCTTGCCCATGCTGTGCCACAGTCAGTTGTGCTCAGGCCCCTTGTCAGTAGCTCGCTGAGTGAATTTCTTAAGGCTTCAGGTTAATTGTCACATAAGGAGTCCTACTCATGGAAACTGAAACACCCCTGGTTGCTTTAACAGAGAAATGTAGCAACAGTGCTTTCAGATCTGCTTTCTAGTGTCAGGTTCCTAAGACCACCATAGAAAGGCCTGTGCTACCAAGGGTTCAAAGGAAGCACTCATTTGTCTGGGAATGAGGCCAAGGTTATGGAAGAGAACACAAGACTTCTGCCTCAAATGAAAACAAAGCTCGTTTGTGATGATTAAAGAAGATGGATGAGAAGGAGTAGAATGACAAAACTGTTTTCACCCCAAATCAAATTGCTAGTGTAGAAAATGGATTACTTAACAAAAATGGAAAGGCATCCAAATTGACAGGACTTGTGAGATCTTAAATTAGCAGAAACTCAATACCAGCATCTTTTATTTGGCTAGGAGTGGATAGCCATCAAAAACAGAGATCAGAATTAGATTAACAAGCAGATTAAAAGGTCGAACGGATATGGTTGGAGAAAATCAGAGTTGCAATCAGATGCTCTGAATGATTAGGAAGAGATCTGAGGACAAAACTGAGAGTGTTGCTATGCCAACATATAAATTCACAAGGACTGAATCTGGCTCGTAGCTTTGGACCCCAATCCTGAGAATTTAAGATAAATTAGCCCTGACATGATACAGAGAAAGGTTAACAAGGATGATCAGTCACTGGCTGCTGTGAAGGGAATAACTGAAACAAAAACTGAGCAGAGGCTACTACAACAGGCCCTAAGGTCATGGATACCACGCAGAAAGTGGGATGGCTGCTCTCCATCTCTTCCAAAGCAAGGGCTATGAGGCATCACATAAAAGCAAGCAGGAGACAGGTTCCAAACAAATCCAGGGAGGAACTTTTATAGCCAACACTCAGATGAAGTGTAGGATGCGCCTGGGGATTTCGAAAGCAATCATCACACACATTAGCAGAAATAAAAATGCACTTGTGGGTCAGAAGTATTAAAGATGCAATTTTGTCTCTGTTCTTCATAAACCTGAACTTTTAATACATTTTTAACAAATGAAACTGCCTTTACATATACACACACATAAATATTTTCCACTGTGGAAGTAAGGAGTGCATGGGGAAAACATAGAGGACCTGGAAACAAGGTTAAAGAGTATAAAAGAAGAGAAAATGCATGGAAATAAGCTACAGGAATCTATGAAGAATCAGAGGAAACATAAAAGAGGTAGAAAATGACAAGGGGGCACGAGGGCAGTAAGAAAGGCCATCAGGAAAGGCACGCATGCAACAGAGTGAGGATTTTAACACTGAAATAAAAGTGTGATTTTGTGGACAAAGAAACATTCTCTCAAGTGAGTGTGGAGTTCTTGAGAACTCAAAATGATGTGTAAATGGAAGGGGGAAAAAGTCCTCAAAAAGAAAAAGACAACCCACTGGAAAACACACTTCCTCCAGCATATCATTCAACTGAAAGCAGCGTGATGAATTTGGGGAATCCAGGGATATTTTGTGCCAATAGTATGAATAATATAACATATAGCACCTGAATTACAAGGAAATAAGTGTACCACTATACTTAGAGTATATGTATATGTATGTATGTGCATGTGTGTGCATGTATATATATATATACACACACATATAGTGGCCACTATAGTGTGGCCAGCAGGTCCACTGATGTGATTGTCCCCCTCTGCTTGGCACTGAGGAGGTCACACTCCAAATACTGTGTTCAGTTTTGAGACAAGGACAAAGAAGAGGAACCAAGCTGGTGAAGAGCCTTGAACTCAAGTCTTACAAGGAACAGCTGAGGCAACTGGGGTTTTTCAGTCTTCAGAAGAGGAAGCTGAGGGGAGACCTTATCACCCTCTATAATTACTTCAAAGGAGGCTGAAGTGAGGTAAGGGTCAGTCTCTTCCCAGATGCAACAAGTGACAGGACAAAAGAAAGCAGCCTCAAGTTCTGCCAGGGGAGCTTCAGGTTGGATAGTAGGAAAAAATTCTTCACAGAATGGGTTATCAAGCATGGGGATGGCCTGCCTAGGGAGGCAGTCAAGTCACCACCCCTGGAGGTATTTAAAAGAAGCATGGATGTACTACTTATGGACATGATTAGCAGTAGTAGTTTAGCAGTAGTTGAGCAGTAGTGGTAGGATTATGACTTCTAGGTGAGTGGTTGGACTTGATGATCTCAAAGGTCCCTTCCAACCTCAACAGTTCTATGATTCTATGACTAAACCAGAAGAACACTTTTCCAGGTTTGCTACCAGCTTTGAAATCTCTATGCAAGTCAGTGTTTTTTGTAACCAACCTAGGCCCCAAGATGGTAAGTGATCCACAGTTCAAGTCAAGGTGTAGAGTGCTCCTACTCCACACTTTAAGTCATATTGTCCTTCCAGTGCTAGCAGTAAGTCTATTACCTGGTTTCCAAATGCAAAAACAAAATCCAGCTTCTGGAAGAAGGCAGCTTTCAGTCACATAGTCACAACTTTCTGACAGCACACTAACAAGTAACCCAACACTAAAAGTCCAGTTCAGTCAAGTGAAAGTATTTTTCACTAGTATGCTCAGGTATTCAGGGATAAACAGTTTGACCTTTTAACTTCTATACCAGAATTCATGGCTATGTCATGATGCTAAAGTGACATCACCCCTACTGTCACAGTTTTATCACATATCTGCTGATTCTGGATGATCACTCATCACTAGCAGCCTGATTATTCATAAAACTCTTTGATTTCTTTTACAAGTAACTTTTTCACCTGCAAAACTACAATGCACAGCTTAAAAATCTTGACCTACGATACCCAAGAAGGCTAAAGAAGATTTACCAGCAAAGGTAAACTTACTTTCAAACAAATTGCACTGTTAGGGGTATGGCTACAGCCCACAATCTTTGCCTAAATGCCTGCAGAGTAGCAATACAGCTTCCCTTGTTTTATGAACAGAATTAAGTCCACTTGGCAGCCACTCATTAGTGGAGTTCTCCAGGGCACAGTACTGGGGCCAGTTCTCTTTAGTGTCTTTATCAGAGGACTGGCCACAGCTAATTGTATGAGATTCAACAAGACCAAGGCCAAGTCCTGCACTTGGGTTGCAGCCACATGCAACGCTACAGGACTGGGGAAGAGTGACCAGAATATTGCCCAGCAGAGAAGGGCCTGGGGCTGTTGACTGATAGCCAGCTGAACATGAGCTAGCTGTGTGCCCAGGCAGCCAAGGTGTCCAACTGCATCCTGTCCTGTATCAGAAATAGTGTGACCAACAGGACCAGGGAAGCAACTGTGCCCCTGTACTCAGCACCAGTGAGACCACACCCTGAGTACTCGGTTCAGTTTTGGGGCTCTCACTACAAGTAGGACATTGAGGGGCTGGAGTAGGTCCAGGGAAGGGCAACAAAGCTGGTAAAGGGTCTGAGGGAACTAGGATTGTTTAGTCTGGAGAAGAAGAGGCTGAAGGGAGACCTTCTTACTCCCCACAGCTCCCTGAAAGGAGGTTGAGCCAGGTGGGGGGTCAGTCTCTCCTCCCGAGTAACAAGTGACAGGATGAGTTGCACCTGTCCTGAAAGGGTTCTCAAACAGTGGAATAGGCTCCCCCGGAAGGTGCTTGACTTCTCATCCCTGAAGGTGTTTAAAAGAGGCAGAGATGTGGTGCTGAGGGACATGGTTTAGCGCCAGCCTTAGTAGACTTAGATAAAGGTTGGACTCGCTAATCTTTTCCAATCGAAACGATTCGAGGATTCTAACAACAGCACTGCTTCTATCTCGTGCTTGGCAGCACAACCGCAGGCTCGGGACAACGCCACAGCAAATCGGGATGGGGTGAGTCAGCGGCGGCTCCTCCGCCCTCGCACACCAGCAGCGGGAGGAGAGCGGAGCCCAGCCCTGGAGGCTCTGTGCGCCCGGCAGGCGCCGGCGCCGAGACAGTCCCGCGCGAGTTAACGGCCGCGCCGCGGGCTCGGCTCCAGGAAACCCTCCACCGTTCCTGTAAATCCAGCTGCCTTTTCCCTGACTCAGAGATCAATCCCGGAAACGGAGTCGGCGAACCCGGCACTGGCCTGGCCCCATCTCACCTCGTCCGAACGGCCTCGCAGCGCCGCTGCCTGGTTACACAGCAGGCAGCCAGATGACGGCGGGACAGGCGCGGCTCTGCTCCCAAGCGCCCGTCTCCACTCCTGTGGGTCTGGCACCAGCCTGAACCTCCACTACAACACCCACATCATCCCTCTGCAGGGAGAAACTCACTCCCTGGCCGCTGCCGTGAGGGAGGCAGCAGTATCTATTGCCGTTCACCAGATCCGGAGCCATGGGGGTAACCCTGCGGCGGCGAGAAAGGGCGAAGGGAGCCCGGTCCCGAAAGCTCCGAGGCTTGCTGCAGCTCGGGGGGAACGGCTCGCAGCCGGAGGAGGTGGCATTCCCCGGTCCCGAAAGCTCCGCGGCTAGCAGCTGGACGAGGTGGTATCCCCGCCAGGGTACGACACGGTCCCCTCCCGTGAACGCCCAGCGAAGTCCCGGCCGTGACTTACCATCCCTAGCGAGCTGCAGGGCAGCGCCGGCCCGCGCATGGCTTCGCGGCCCCCTACGTCCCCATGGCAGGGTTCCTCGCGTCCAGAGTAAGCTACTCCAGCGTTTTCCCAGCCCCAGCCAGAGCAGCGAGGAGCGAAACTCCTCCGTCCTCAGCTTCCTGGCAGCGACAGAAGGCAAGAGGGCGTCAAGCGGGAGGCGGCCCGGCCCGGCGCCGCGCCCCGCCCGCCCTCCGCACCCACCCGGCACAAACCGACTGCCTGGCGGCAGCTCTTCATGCCCGTTGAGAGAGACAAACTGAAAACCGACCGACGGTGTCTACCGTGTAGCTAAAACTGCTAAAAAATACACGGGAAAGGAGTCAAAGGAGGTTCACTGTGATCTTAAAATTTCCTGACACGAGTGTCTCACCTGTCAGCTGTGCTTTTTAAAGTAATGTGAAACACAACCGTGTAATTGCCAGAAAATAACTCTCAGCATCCTAGCTGCCTTGTCAGCACCTAAATAATGTTATTTATCATCAAAACTGACATATTGAGAGTATGAGTGCCTATCCTGTGCTTTTCTTATTTAAATGCACATTTTCTTATACTCTCCAAGCTGTATTGACAGTGTAAGTATAATAGTACATAACATTCCGTGTGAGCTGTTTCATTTAATATATGGTCTTAACGATATTGCTTACAAAAAAACCAAGAAATAAGTAACCAAAGAACTCCCCTTTATTCGTTGCCCATTAAGACCTTGCTGTTTCAGAACTATTTCCACTCATGAAGTAGCAAGCTGCATCCATTCTCTACCGGGTCTTGACTCCTCACCTCCAAGGGTGATAGAAACTGGCAGATGGGTACCACCAAGTGACAGGCATCACAAACAGGAGGGACCATGGACAAAAACAGCAGCAGCAGGCATCTTCCACCTATCAGTTTATGACAGGGCATGCTCCTCCTCTGTTCTACAAGTCAATTGACCTACTAAGCATTGTTTTGGAAGAATATGCCTATTTCATACGTGTAAGCCCCAAAACACACACAGAGTTCACTCTATGCACTGCCTGAACTGCTGCTGCCAAACCAAACTCCCTATGGACTGTGCATACTAGAGGTATTCAAGAGGGGATTGGTCGTGTCACTTGGTGCCATGGTTTCGTTAGTCATGAGGTGTTGGGTGATAGGTTGGACTTGACGATCTCTGAGGTCTTTTCCACCTATGATTCTACTATGACATTCCCTATCTGCTGTGTGGAAGCCAGCAACACCATGTACACAGAAGAAGTGAATGAGCCATGCAGCCACATAGCTCTTTTCCACAACTCAGGCTTGGAACGGCTCTGACTTTCCAGCAGCAGGTTCCAGGAGGATATCAGGCTGCTGCCATGTCCCAGAAGAGAGAAGGAAACTATTTAGCAATTTTCGTCCAGTTAATTTCCTTGCCTTCAACAAGAACACAAAATTAGCTGATAGTGGAAAAATGCTCAGGCACCAACGAGTAGAGTCTGTGGAGAGGGAAAAGACATTTTTAACAGTCTCAGATTTATTGCACACCATCGCGTGAGTGGATGAGGCACACCACACAAGGAGCTTCAGCCTTCCAAAAAAAAAAAAGAAAAAGCGTTTATCTAGAACTACACAAGTGTCAGAAAATTCCCCACAAACCTTCACGTTAGACTCTTCCCGCGGCTCGGGTAGGGGTAAGTGATCTCATGGCCCGGCCACAGTTGACATTTACACTAATGTCAAACGCGTACAGCACATCCACTTTCTAACTTTCGGCAGAACTGCCAAGCCCACTCCTTCCTCCCTCCCCACCGTCTTCCTGTGGTCTGCCAGGTCTTCAGTGTTTCGCGAGGCTCTGTGGCTCTGTCTCCACGAGCACCGAACCCAGCTCGCCACTCTCTTGTCACACGGTAACTGCATCTCAGCTTCTCTGCAGCGGGGCTGCCTGGCTCCCAGCCTGCGGAGCCCTCCGGGTTCCCGCTTCTCGCCAACCATGGCGTAAGGGATGATTCGGTGAGGAAAAAGACTCTCGCCGCCGCTGAGACCTTTCTACCTCAGGAGCAACTTGCAGCTCGTCCTCCAGCCCCGAGGCTGAGCGAAACCCCTGCAGCCGGCGGGAGGGGGGGCGAAGCACCGAACGCAGACGGCGACGATTGGCCGGAGGGGAGGCAAAGGGCGGGGACTGGCAGGCGGGAGGGTCGGCAGCGCTCCCGGCAGGCGTTGCGCATTTCCCGCCGCCGCGTCGCCATGGTAATGTCGTGAGGCTTGCGCAGCCCGGTGCTGTCATGGCGGAGCCCAGTGCGGCGGTGAGTGACCCAGGGGTTTCCGGGTCCTTCCCGTCACATGGCGCTGAAGCACCGTTTCTCTGGTTCTCCCTAGGAGCAGCGCTGGCTGCAGGCGGCTCGGAACTTCGTCCACCGAGCACTCACTGCCCTGAAGGAGCCTGGCGAGTCGGAGCCGCCGCCACTGGATGCGGTGCTGCAGAGCCTGCGGAGAGCAAGTGGCGGGGACCTGCCACTCGGCTACAGGTGACCGCGGGGTGTAGAGGGAAGGAGAGAATGGGACGCGAGAGGAGGGACGGAGCGGAATGAGGGGATGGGGCGAGGGGAGGCTTGACCCTCACGCGTGGACGGCACGCTCCGGAGGAAGGCCGCGCACAGAGCTGTGCGGAGAAGGGTTGCAGCACTGGCCCGGGGGAGCGGAGCTGGTGGGGACTTCTTGGTGCCATGGTCTAGTCATGAGGTCTGTGCTGACAGGTTGGACTCGATGATCTTTGAGGTCTCTTCCAACCTTGGCGATACTGTGATACTGTAACTTCCTGGGAGCTCCGCATGGCTGCCAGGCGGGCGCCGCTCGTTCATGTGCGATATCTACTCCGGATGCTGGGTGTGGGAGGAATGTTGTCAGAGATGGGTAACCGCACGCGTTTTCTTGGCTCCTGTGGGCCTCCGCTGGCTCTTGCGGTATGATTAAGTCCCGTATCCACTAATCTGCGGTAGGTAGAATATGTAAACAAAAGTAGAGCATCACGCTGAGAGCGAGTTGCTGTACAGCACAGCTTGTGCACGGCAGCTTCCCGAAGGAGATCCTGTTAGTCCACTCAGGAGACTGTCCTGTGTATGGTCTCAGAAGCTGTTGGCCAGCAGATGACTACCTCTGTGAACTCTCAGAAGGGGGGAGTCTAGGGTGTTCAAGAGGGGATTGGACGTGGCACTTGGTGCCATGGTCTAGTCATGGGGTCTGTGGTGACAGGTTGGACTCGATGATCTTCGAGGTCTCTTCCAACCTTAGTGATACTGTGATAGGGTAGCGTGGTCCATACTGCAGTTGGTAAAAGGTGTTTAGCATTATGAAAAGCACACAACTTGCTGAGAATGATGTAGATGAGAAGGTCTCTCACTCTTGCTTATGGTAGGTGATTGCCTGCTAAAACCCCTGGCACAGCTGGTTTGGGGACAAAAGTCAACTGGTATTGATTAGGGATTTGTGGCCTTTGTACTAACAGCTTATAAACATAGATGGTAGGTCTTTCACAATAGTTAAACTGTTCTTATCAAAGCCTTTTGTGGTTTTGTTTTAGACTGTGTTTTATGAAGTTTAGCCCAGAGTTTGGTTTATATTTAGGGGAATTCATAACAAGTTCTAAGCAGTTGGCATTTGTCTTGTATGTGTTCAGGTTTAGAGCCCTAAAAGACAAGAAAGACATGGAGGTCCTGGAGCAGGTCCAACAAGTCTTGTGAGGAGAAGATGAGGGCACTGGGATTGTTTAGTCTGGAAAAAGAAGAGGCTGAGGGGAGACCTTGCTTTCTACAACTACCTGAAAGGAGGCTGGAACCAAGTCGGGGTTGGTCTCTTCTCCCTAGTAACAAGTGACAGGATGAGAAGAAATAACCTTGGGGGAGGTTTAGTTTGGCTGTTAGAAGAAAACGTCTTCACTGGAAGAGTTTACAAACAGCAGAATAGGCTGCCCAGGGAGGTGGCTGAATCCCCATCCCTAGAGGTGTTTAAGCATTGCAGAGATACGGTGCTGAGGGACATGATTTAGCACCAGCCTTGGTGAAGTTAGATAACAGTTGGACTCGATGATCTTGGAGGCCTTTTCCAGTCAAAATGATTCTGAGGCCAGTGGTCTGCAGCACACTATATCCACAGCTAATTATTAAGCTCTAGAGCAATGTAAGAGGGTCCAGTTAGTCTCTTTATGTGATAACCAGGATGCAGTGTACTGCTGTAGTTTTGGTTTCTCCCAAAGAGCAGTCAGCACGTGGTGAAAACATGAGCGGCACTGTGTTCTCCTTGAAGATCACAGATACCAGAATTATTCCCAGTGCTGCTGTGTCTCTGAGGATGCATCATTTTTCTCATGTGCTTTCCAGCTGATCTGTTTTTTTTTTCTGTTCATATTCCTCCTGGAGAGAGTGAAGTGCAGGGCCACTAATAGGATTAGGAGACTGGAATATCTCATGTGAGGAGAGGCTGAGAGAGCTGGGTTAGAGAACCCAGATTCCCTATGTTGGAGAAGAGGAAGCTGAGGAAGAATCTTATTAATGCTTACAAATGTCTAAGGGGTGGATGTCAAGAAGATGGGGCCAGAGTCTTCTCAGTGGTCCCTAGTGTCAGGACAAGAGGTAATGGGCATAAACTTGAACACAGGAAGTTCCATCTAAACATGAGAAGGAACTTCTTTACTTTGAGGGTGGCAGAGCACTTGAACAGGCTGTGTAGAGAGGTGGTGGAGTCTCTGTCTCTGAAGGCTTTGAAGGCCCAACTGGACATGTTTGAGTTTGTCATTTGTTCTTTTCTAGATGATGTTAACATGGAGACAGGACTTCAATTGGCTCTGTAGCACAGAGAGCCAAAATGATGGAGAAACAGCGGTGATGACTGCTGCCATGGTCATATAAACACTGAAAAGGCTTATAATCTATTGAGGATGCTGCTTTGTTCTTCCATGTTCAGTACTGTGGTCAGCCTAAGCACAATAGATACCAACCTGCAGGTGGCTTCACGTGTTGTTGGTTTGATGCTACACCTCCTTCTCCTCCCTCTTGTCAAAGCCAAAGGGACAGGTGGAAGGATTTAGGACTAACTTGGTTGTGTTCTTATAAATGAAGGCCCAGTCTAAGATTATTGGCTTGCAGTCTCTCAGCTTTTTATTGTGTAAGCTATCTGCAGGAGAAACTTTGTTTCAGAAGTGACACTAGAAGTTGTTCAACCTTGCTTTTACTACAGTTCAGTAATTTTAGCACTGAATGACGTCATTAGTCTGCATTTACCTGTGTTTATTATAGATACATAAACTGTGTTGAGCAACTGTAGTTTTCTCACAGTCTCCCATTCAAGCTAAAAATGTCTGAACTAGTAACTCTTTTCCCTCTCACCTCCCCCCATGTGTACTTGAAGCATTTTCCATTTTATTACCTCACAGTTATTGGTCTTTTTTCTTCTGTGTGCCTGCTCAGGTAACCATAGTAGCAAAGACCCTCTGCTTTCAGAGGGGATGCTTAAGCAGAACAGAAGCTGAGTGAGCTGAAAGAGACCATTGATCCCTGCCAGTGAATGAATTGGTTCTTGCCGTGTGGTATCATCTGAACATGCCAATAGCTAAGGCTCTTCTGACTTAGCCAAGCTTTGTCCACTCTGAAATGATCACTGTAATCCCCAAGTGCTGCTGACAGAGTTTTTCCTACATCCTTCTATATTTCTGCACTTTTTTCCCCCCCAGTTTCATCTCCGTCTCTGAGCTACAGCATCAGCAGGGCACACCATGCTGCAGCCACCTGACCTGGAGCACTAATGAATTTAAAGAATGGGCTCATCAAGGACAAGGTTCTTTACCCATGCACAGTGCTTTGCCAAGGACTTACCTGATCTTGGTTGGTTATCTGACAGAAAGAAGGCAAGAGAGCAAAGGAGAACTGGTAGATGGTTGCCTATATGTGAAAGACAATACCGGGACAATTCCATGTGAGGTATGTCCTCAGTCTGAGGGATTCTGTGTTTATTCCCATTTCTGGGGCAGTCTCACAGACCACCAAGTGCTTCAAATGGTGTGCCAAAGTCTGTAGCAAGGGAAATAACACATCTATGTAACAGGCAGGGAAACAACAAGCTCACATCCTGAGGAGAGGGTAGAACATGTCACATTTGTCATTGCTAGGAGAATGAATAGTGAATGCAGTGGCCTGGAAAAAAAAGACAGCCTAATATACCACTCAATTCTCAACAGGATGAAGTATCCTGAGAGACCTGCAGGTTATAGCACTAGTCCCTATGTATTGAATCCCAACTAGTGGAGCAGAAATAACCTTTTGGAGAATTGTACTGGGTATTCAGTAGTGCATTGGTGATAGACTTTTGGGAAAGAATAGCTTCCATGACAGTTGAATTAAAAACCCTGTGAAGGCCATTGCAAGGGGAGTCTTCGTAAGAGGTAACCCTTAGAGTGGTGATGAAAATGCCCTGAGGTTGTGCTTTTCAAGGAGGGGAAGGTTAGGAAAAAGTTAAACTTGTATAAACTTCTAACTGAAAACACAGGAAAAAGGAAAGCAGGTGAGAAAGTAACTAAGCTTTGCTTAGTTGAGAGGGTGTGACTGTAACACAGAAAATGCTGCCTGTAGAGGCCAGGGAATCTGTTCCAAAGTTGCATGGAAGGACAGAAGTTCTCCATGCAAGATACCAGAGTGGGCAGAAAACATTGCACTTACTTAGTAGCAGTAGAGCAAGAGTTTGTGATGTGCATGCAAGGGAAAATGAGCAATGAAGGTTGCAAACAGTGCTGAGAAAACATGTAGCTCACCTCAGGCTTTTGTCTTGTTCATGTCTTAGCTCTTGCATTTTGCACTCGAGTGGCTGGAGTCACTGTTCCTCTTCCCAAGCTGGTCATATATACCTCAGACAGACCAAAGCACAACAGGGTACTTAGAAATCCTGACGGATCCTGTGCCAATAAATCCCCCAAAGGAAGTAGCTGACAGCATTCCAGTTACCTACCCGGCATCAGCTGAGCCACTGCTTACTTCCAGGTAAACACCTAGTTTTTATGGAATGGTTTGACACAGCAAAACAAATTTTACTTGTTTCCAGTTGTAGTTTGATACTACAGAAAGAGCATGAGAACAAAGTGATGATTCAACTTTCTGAGGCTAAAATTTACTTTAGCAGTCTTTTTGAGCCTACAGTGAGCCAAAAGGAGTCTTGAAGGTAATTCTAGATTCTAATATTAAATTAATATACACCACCAGTCAGGTTCTTACCAGAATGCTAAGATAGAGGTGCCAGTTAAATGTTAGCTGATAAGAGTATCTGTTGTCTTCAGTGGAAATAATACTTACAGTGTGTGAAAATGCAGCCAGTGGAATTGCAAATCTTACTGTAGTTGATCATTTTAGGTTGTGCTAGATCATGTTGGATCTTCTTGAGTAGATAATTCAAGATAGATAATAGCAAGTAGATAATAACAACCAAATAAATAATAGTAGATAATAAGAGTAGATAATAATAACCAAATTCAAGTAGATAATAACAAGAAAATTACATTAGTCAGGCTCTTCTAGTTCCTTTTAAATCATGGCACCCAGTACCCCATCAAGTCTCCTCCTGAATACCTCCAATGATGGTGACTCCACCACCTCCCTGGGCAGCCCATTCCAATGGGCAATCACTCTCTCTGTATAGAACTTCCTCCTAACATCCAGTCTAAACCTCCCCTGGCGCAGCCTGAGACTGTGTCCTCTTGTTCTGGTGCTGCCTGCCTGGGAAAAGAGACCAACCTCTGCCTGGCTACAATCTCCCCTCAGGTAGTTGTAGAGAGCAATAAGGTCACCCCTGAGTCTCCTCCTCTCCAGGCTAAGCAACCCCAGCTCCCTCAGCCTCTCCTCATAGGGCTTGTGTTCCAAACCCCTCACCAACCTTGTTGCCCTTCTCTGGACACGTTCCAGCAAGTCAACCTCCTTCCTAAACTGAGGGGCCCAGAACTGGACACAGGACTCAAGGTGTGGCCTAACCAGTGCTGAGCACAGGGCACAATGACTTCCCTGCTCCTGCTGGCCACACTGTTCCTGATGCAGGCCAGGATGCCATTGGCCCTCTTGGCTGCCTGGGCACACTGCAGGCTCATGTTCAGCCTCCCATCAACCAGCACCCCCAGGTTCCTCTCTGCCTGGCCGCTCTCCAGCCACTCTGACCCCAGCCTGTAGCACTGCATGGGGTTGCTGTGGCCAATGTAGTTGTTTAGGTGGGTTGGATTGGTTGATAGGTTGGACACGATGATCTTGAAGGTCTCTTCCAACCTGGATTTATTGTATTATTGTATTTTAGTTTCCTTTTGGCTTAATTTGTTGTGGGTCCTGTGTTAACACAGCCTGCTCTCACAAGCTCCCCTCTCTCCTCACACAGATGGGAGGGAGAGTAACACACTCAAAACCTCTGGGTTGAGATAAAGAGTTTTTCTGAAGGACATTGAGACACTTGAATGTGTCCAGAGAAAGGCAACGAGGCTGGGGAGAGGTCTCAAGCACAAGCCCTGTGAGGAGAGGCTGAGGGAGCTGGGGTTGCTTAGCCTGGAGAAGAGGAGGCTCAGGGGAGACCTTCTTGCTGTCTACAACTACCTGAAGGGAGGTTGTAGCCAGGTGGGGGTTGGTCTCTTCTCCCAGTGTGAAAGGGATTTAGAATATAAAAGTTAGAGTTTTGTAGCCAAATATTGTTTTGAAAACTTCTCTGATAATCTTCATTACTTTGTTGGACCCTTATATTTCTAGAAAGTGCATCCTGCATATTAGTTTCTTTTGCTTTTGAGATACTTTTGAGTTCTTCTTTCATGCCTGATTTCCTTTACTTCTTCAATTGCCCTTCAGGATTCCGTGCAAGAGGAAATCAAATCTCACGGTGTCAGGTGAATTGACCAGACTTGGGTCTCTCCTTCATATTCACCACAAGACATTCTTCTTTCTGTTCCTGGAGTGCTTCACCTCAGCTACTAGTGTCCCTGTGCTAGTGCAGGTAGGTCCTTGGAATTTGCCGGTGTTCACTGTATCTGTATGTGCTAGTTGAACAATTCTTTGAAGTTTGCCCCTGACTTTCTCATTTGATTTGTGCTTCCTTTTACTGGTGAATCCTGGGTTTTAATTTAGTTTTTTAATATTCCATGCAACCTACAGTGGTCCTTGTAAGAAGTCTGATTCTATGCCCTGCAGAAACACAGCCCTCCTCCCTCATGCAGCTGCAGTGCCTCTGAACATCTTGCAGCTATCATCCTTTTGCTAAGAATGTGGGACATTCCTCTCAGAGGAAAGGGTTTTCTTGGATGATGTTGTTTGGATCAGGAGGAATTTTTTCCAGAGCAGGAAATGCTGAATACCACTTTTGGTTTCTCTGCTCCAGAATCCCAACCAGCTGGCATGGCATCATGTCCTCCAATTGGGACACAGGTACACAATAACAGGCCTGAGTATGTCCAGCCTGAAGAAAACTGGGCAAAGGATGTTCGTCACTGGTGCTTCTTCCTGCCTTCTGCCTGACTGTGCAGTGAAGGTGGGGAAGCAGCCCCTGGACAGGGCTTGGGGAGGAGAATCCACTCAGTCTTCTTCCCATGAGTCTGATGAGCTGCTCAGTGACTCCTTGGAGCTGGGAAGTGAAGAGGAGATGCCGACATCAAGCAAAAAGTCCAAGATCATCTCATATGTGGTAAGGATTCATGGGGTTAGCCTTATAGAACCATAGAATCAATAAGGTTAGAAAAGACCTCAAAGATCATCAAGTCCAACCTGTCACCCTTCACCCATTCATGCTTTTGTTTTAGCTTCTGGCCTGCAAAGTTTTCTCTTCACTATGAATTAATTTCTTAATTGCTCAAGCCTAGGAGTCTTTTATGTTTTGGGACTCTCTACATTCCTTTAACTTTCTGTTTGCTTTCCATTTAGGGAACTGTCACCAAAATACTCAATGTCCAAGCTGGTCTCTTTTTACTGGATGACAAAGTCTGTCTGTGCCTTGCTTACCTGCAGCTGTTGAACTCTGCACGTGGACTCCGACCAGGAGCATGTGTGGAGGTAAGTTGAGACTTAGGAGGAATGGACTTTGGTGGAAAAGACTCAGGCCCTGAGCTTGACTCATGAGTATGTGGGTCAACAGAAGACCACAGCAACATTTCAGCAAGTTTCTGGAACAGAATTGAGGATCTTACTGTCTAGGCTTGGTTCTGGGTGTCAAAATGATTATTGTCTGATTCCTCCGTAAGCAGTGCCAGTGGGTTTATATACAGTGCCCAGTGGGTTTCATACAAAACCCAGTGAAGTGCCAAAGGATTTAGCATGGGATGGTGGGTTTGGGGAATGGTGGCAGACTAGCTGTCTCTCTTAATCTGTATGTCTGTGTACCTCAGCTCATTGGCGTCCACATCCTGCAGAGGCCTCTGGTATCCTTCCCCTACGTTGTGCTTGGTGCTTGCCTGAGGAGCACCATTAAAATGCAGAGTTTCTCAAGGCTCAGCACCCCCTACCAGCCACCAGCTTCCTCAGGAAACCTCTACTTAGAGGTGCTTTTCCGCTACAACCTCGGTATGCCCGTCTACCTCTGGCTGGTGAGCCTCCTGGAGATGTTTGAGGAGAGGTAAGGACAGTTCTTCTCAAGTCAGGCTATGTGTATATCTGCTCAGCAGGCTACCTGGGTGCCTTTTACAGAAAGAGTTTGCAAAATTCCTGTGCTTGGATACTACCAGCAGTGGCAGTTGCTTCTGGTTTACTGGCTTGAGTAAGTGGGGAAATCATAGAATCATAGAATTGTTAGGGTTGGAAGGCACCTCAAGGATCATCTAGTGCCAAACCCCCCTGCCATGGCCAGGGACACCTCACACTACAGCAGGTTGCTCACAGCAACATCCAGCCTGGCTGCAAACACCTCCAGGGATGAGGCTTCCACCACCTCCCTGGGCAACCTGTTTTAGTGTCTCACCACCCTCATGGTGAAGAACTTCTTCCTAACATCCAATCTGAATCTACCCATTTCTATTTTTTGTTCCATCTCCCCAGTCTCCTATCACTCACTGACATCCTAAAAAGTCCCTCCCCAGCTTTCTTGTAGCCCCTTTCAGATACTGGAAGGCCACAAATAGGTCACCTCGGAGCCTTCTCTTCCCAGACTGAACAGCCCCAACTCCTTCAGTCTGTCCTCATAGCAGAGGTGCTCCAGCCCTCTGACCATCCTCATGGCCCTTCTCTGGACACCTTCCAGCACCTCCAGATCCCTCCTGTAATAGGGGCTCCAGAACTGGAGGCAGTACTCCAGGTGGGGTCTCACCAGAGCAGTGTGGAGGGGGAGAATCACCTCCCTCGACCTGCCTGGCTGTGCTTCTCTTGATGCAGCCCAGGATCGGATTGGCTTTCTGGGCTGCAAGTGCTCACTGCTGGCTCATGTTGAGCTTCTCATCCACCAGCACCCCCAAGTCTCTCTCCTCAGGGCTGCTCTCAAGCCAGTCACTGCCCAGCCTATATCAGTGCTTGGGATTGCCCTGACCGAGATGCAGGACCCTGCACTTGGCCTTGTTGAAGCTCATGAGGTTGGCCTGTGCCCACCTCTCCAGCCTGTCCAGGTCCCTCTGGATGGATCCCTTCCCTCCAGCCTGTCTGCTGCACCACACAGCTTGGTGTCATCAGCAAACTTGCTGAGGGTGCACTCGATGCCACTGTCCATGGCACCCACAAAGATGTTGAACAAGCCTGGTCCCAGTGCTGATCCCTGAGGGACTCCTCTTGTCGCTGGCCTCCACTGGGACATGGACCATTGACAACTACCCTTTGGGTGTGGCCATCAAGCCAGTTCTTTATCCACCGAATGGTCCATCCATGGAACCCATTCTGCATAAGCTTGGAGACCAGGATGTGCTGCAGGACAGTGTTGAAGGCTTTGCTCAGGTCCAGGTCAATGATGTCAGTTGCTCTGCCTTCATCTATTAATGTTGTGACCTTGTCATAGAAGGCCACCAGGTTTGTCAGGCAGGATTTGCCCTTGGTGAAGGTGTGCTGATTGTGCCCATTCACCTCTTCATTATTCTTCTGCCTCAGCAGTGTCTCCAGGAGGATCTGCTCCATGATCTTACCAGGCACAGAGGTGAGACTGACTGGCCTATAGGTCCCTGGGTCATCCCTCCTTCCCTTCCTCATCCCTGCTTCAGATACAAAACCATGGCAATATTAATACCTCATATCTACTGTTGTGCAGAATGCAGAGGGCGAAACTGTGCTCAAGCTGTTAATTCTGTTCACTTTCAAAAGCATTTAAGCCATTTAGTGGGACATCAGTGTAGGAATGAGCCTCCAGGCCCACTCAGTGGAGGAATAGGCCTCTGTCCTATCCACATTCCTTCTCAGTGACATACTGGGTGCCAGGCTGGCACAGTGAGAAAACACACAGAGGCACCTCAGAGATGTTGCAACAGCAATATCTGGCCTCTTTATTGAATACACATCAGAGCTTGAATACCTTTTCTCTCTTCCCAGGCCAAGGAAAGCTTTGTTACTCACAGCTGTGTGTTTTCCCAACACTGTTTACCTTTCAAGTTAAGGGGAGGATGTTCAGGCCTAGCTTCAAGGCTACACAAGCCTTCAAGGCTGCACAAGGGTTTGAGTAGCTGGAGAGCAGCCAGGCAGAAAGGGACCTGGGGGTACTGTTTGACAGCTGGCTGGACATGAGCCAGCAGTGTGCCCAGGTGGCCAAGAAGGCCAATGGCATCCGGGTCTGCATCACAAATAGTGTGGCCAGCAGGAGCAGGGAGGGCATTCTGCCCCTGTACTCAGCTCTAGTTAGGCCACACCTTGAGTGCTGTGTCCAGTTCTGGGCTCCTCAATTTAAGAAGGATATTGAGACACTTAAACGTGTCCAGAGAAGGGCAACAAGGCTGGGGAGAGGCCTTGAGCACAGCCCTGTGAGGAGAGGCTGAGGGAGCTGGGGTTGCTTAGCCTGGAGAGGAGGAGGCTCAGGGGAGACCTTATTGCTCTCTACAACTACCTGAAGGGAGGTTGTAGCCAGGAGGGGGTTGGTCTCTTCTCCCAGGCAACCAGCACCAGAACAAGAGGACACAGTCTCAAGCTGCACCAGGGGAAGTTTAGGCTGGAGGTGAGGAGAAAGTTCTTCCCAGAAAGCATAATTGGCCATTGGAATGTGCTGCCCAGGGAGGTGGTGGAGTCGCTGTCCCTGGAGGTGTTCAAAGAGGGGACTGGATGTGGCACTTGAAGCCGTGGTTTAGTTAGTGATGAGGTGTTGGGTGAGAGGTTGGACTTGATGATCTCTGAGGTCTTTTCCAACCCCATTGATTCTATGATTAATTAGCCTCACAGTACACAGTAGTGACATAGCAGCACAGGCCACTGGATCTTCACCCAGCCCCTGTGCTTGCTGTGCATGTGTATAAATAATGCTGTTTTGTGTTTCCATTGTTTTGTGCTTCCAACAACATGCAGTAGGCTCCTGCTCATGGAAAGCTGCAGCACTACAGAGTGTGTGCTCACATACTCCTGCCTAGGAAATACTGTCCTGGAATATGGAGGGGTAGGAGTAGCAGGGGTGTCTGGCCTGCCAACCTGGTTTGCTTGGCAATTCGAGATGGGCACTGAGCCTGGAGCTGGGAACTGCTGCCACAGCCAGATGGCAGATGATATTGCAGTGACTCCCAGGGAAGTGGTGGAGTCCCCATCCTTGGAAGTGTTCAAAAAAACATGTAGATATGGCACTGTGGGACATGGTGTAGTGGGCATGGTGGTGTTGGGGCGGCAGTTGGACTTGATGATCTTAGAGGTCTTTTCCAACCTTTATGATTCTATGAAGGCCCTTGTCCTCATTGCTCACAGGAGCAGCAGCAGCTGCTCAGCATAGCACTTTGAGACATTCCAAGTATTGCCAGTAGTGTTAGCATTCATTTGAGTGCCTCTGCCTTAGATTTTCCCACACATGCTTGTCTCAGGCTCTTCCAGATGGCTTCCCGCTCTCCCTGACAGCTGCACTCTCTGGCCATGACAGCTATGGGCCAGATTCTGTGTTTACTTCTGTGTTCTGTTAGTGAAAATGTTTGTGTTTGCTCTGGAATAGTTATGGTTAATCACTGTAACTGCTGCCTTGGTTAGAAACCAAAACATGTGTTTGACAGTCAAGTGGCAGTGGATGGGGTTCTCAGTCTTCCTGTGCTTTGCTGACACTGTGGAATGTGCAGTTTTGCCCAGGGCACGATGCTAGCTGTAAGTTTCAGGGTTTAGTGGCTTTTCCACTTTCTTTAAAAGTGAATGCTGTTGCTTGATCACTTATCTTAGTGAGTGAGCTGCTAGCTTTTTAATTATTATTATTATTATTAGAATTCACATTCTGTTAGTAAGTCATGTTTTGACTGGCAGTGTGATCACTTCCAGGCATTCGAAAACTGTCTAGGCCACACCTTGAGTACTGTGTCCAGTTCTGGGCCCCTCAGTTTAATATTGAGACATTTGAACATGTCCAGAGAAGGGCAACAAAGCTGGGGAGGGGGTTGGAGCAAAAGCCATCTGAGGAGAGGCTGAGGGAGCTGGGGTTGCTTAGCCTGGAGAAGAGGAGGCTCAGGGGAGACCTTCTTATTCTCTACAACTACCTGAAGGGAGGTTGTAGCCAGGTGGGGATTGGTCTCTTTTCCCAGGCAACCAGCACCAGAACAAGAGGACACAGTCTCAAGCTGCACCAGGGGAGGTTTAGGCTGGAGGTGAGGAGAAAGCTCTTCCCAGAAAGAGTAACTGGCCATTGGAATGTGCTGCCCAGGGATCTTTGAGGTCTCTTCCAAACTTGGAGATACTGTGATACTGTGACACTGATTTTTTTTGAAGGAATTATTGCTGCTCAGTCACCTGGACACCTACCTGCTTATGTTCCTCCCCAGTCTGGGTCGACACTGATTCTCTGAAGGAATTATTGCTATGAGGTGCCACCATGCCTGTCCCTGGCCATGGCAACAAAGCGCGGGGGCGCGTGGGGCTGGCTGCGCCGAGCGAGCACACGGGCTGAGATGGCAGCTGACTCAACAGTGAGGACTCCTGAAGCTTTTCATTGTTGGGATTTGTTTTTTTTTTCCAGATTTTCTTGTTTCTTTGGGCGCCTTCGACTGCTGCTTGGCTCTAGGCACAGGCGCCCAGGAGCTGCTGAGAAGTTTCTTGACCCCCTTCTGCAAGCTGTGGTGCCAGCCAGAGAGCAAGCAAGAGATATTTATGATGAAATCTTAGGAAAAATACACCAGTGTCCCCTGCAGAAGGTGAGTAAATGCTCTGCACAAGCCCTGTGAGGAGAGGCTGAGGGAGCTGGGGTTGCTTAGCCTGGAGAGGAGGAGGCTCAGGGGTGACCTTGCTGTCTGCAGCTACCTGAAGGGAGGTTGTAGCCAGGCGGGGGTTGGTCTCTTCTCCCAGGCAACCAGCACCAGAACAAGAGGACACAGTCTCAAGCTGCGCTGGGGGAGGTTTAGGCTGGAGGTTACGAGGAAGTTCTACACAGAGAGAGTGATTGCCCATTGGAATGGGCTGCCCAGGGAGGTGGTAGAGTCACCATCATTTGGAGGTGTTCAGGAGGAGAACTTGACAGGGTGCTTGGTTGCCTGGTTTAGTTGATTAGGTGGTGTTGGATGATAGGTTGGACACAATGATCTTGAAGCTCTCTTCCAACCTGGTTTGGTCTATTCCATTCCATTCCATTCCATTCCATTCCATTCCATTCCATTCCATTCCATTCCATTCCATTCCATTCCATTCTCTGCAAGCTGTCTCCTGTTTAGCTTCTGGGAAGAAACTTCACTGATTAATTCTTTCTTTCTTTCTTTCTTTTCATTCATTCTTCTTAGTATTTGCCCCTGAACCCCCCATGCCAGGCCCCATCTCTGTCAGCACTTTGCCGTTTGGCAGAAGAGAAGAGCTGGGAAGGCTTCAGTCCATCACAGCTGCTCTCCCGCTTGGAGGCTCAGCACATGGGCACCCAAGAGCTGAATCGCGCGCTGGCCTGGTCCTACAGCACATTCTCACCAGGATGTTTCCAGCCCCGACTGGTGAGTGCTTTATTCCCTTGACTGTCTGGGCTCTGAGTTCCCAGTTCTCCCCATGCCTTCCAGCACCCTGTCTGATGCATGCCTGTTCCCATGTTAGGGAATGACACTGCTTTTCTCACTGTGGTGTACTGAATACAGGCTGAATTCAAGCTGCTGCTCTGCACACTTTGATTTATGGCCTTCTGAGATGGGTAGTGTTTGATGCTCTCTGCACCTTCCTTTCTGTTCCAGATGCTACTGGGTGTGCTGAGAGTCTCCTCCAGAAGCAGTTCCCTCCAGCTGCAAGACAAGAGCAGCACACTTGCCTGTGTGATATGCCATAAGGATGGTAGCCCCTTTGCTCATACAGCTCTCCAAGGTATGTACCACTGAGCAAAATCTGAGGGTGCTGAGCTTTCTGTTTTACCATCCTGCTCTGAAACAAAGAAGAGGAGACTTTGTATGGAGATGCTGAACTGTCACTACCTGGCCTTGTGACCTTGAAATGAAGAAACTGAGCTTACTGCTCTTTATTAGCCCAGCTCCTTTCTCTGATGTGTTTGCAGGATCACTTTTGCAGGTGGAAAACTACCAGGTCGTAGTGGAGAGATTCCTTCAGACTGATTTCCCCTCATGGGAGCAGCTGGCAAATCTGGAGTATGTGAGGGAGAAAAAAAACAGGTGAGTCCCTTAGTTCAGGGCACAAGTAAAATCATCACTCCTCCAGTTCCACAGCTATTTTGGATGATGGTAAAACTGCTTATCAGCATAGTATTCCAGTGCCAAAGCGACTGCCCTGTGCTGTTGTCAGAAAAGGAGATTGTAATCAGCCATAAACCTACCATGTCCATTTTGTTCAGAATGCACCCAGCCTGTTAAGCTGCACTCTCCTTCACCCTTTCTGCTGCTCCTGCTGCATACCTGTGGGGCACTCACCAGAAGTTTTTGTTTGGGAGAGACATGTGTCAGGTACAGGGAGTTTCACTGCTGCCATTTGTCATTTCAGTGTTTATGTCCAGTTCTACTTTGAGGATGTTCAGGTTCTCCATGCTGCTGAAGGAAAAATCCAGAAAGGCCTCAGGAGTGGAAACAGCTCCTCTTTGAGCAAGAAGGATGATGGCAGCTTAACATCTGAGCTGGAAATCCCAGAGGCCAAAGTGCTGAAATTGGAGGATCCTAAGCCAGAAGAAAGTCACAGAGATGAGAACTGTCAGGGGGGGCAGAGCAGCCCTGGAGGAGCAGGCTGTGTGTCTCGCCTGTTTGTTGTTACCCAGAAGGAGGGTCTGATGTTGCGCAATTACCAACTCTCCACAGAAGATGGAGAAGGACAGAAGCTGCAGCACAGTTTCCAAGCCACAGTGCTGTGGCTGGGCAGACCTCGGCTCTGGAGCCACCTCGGAGAAGCTGAGAATCTAGCAGAGCTGGAGGAGACCAGCTGTGAGGGAGAAGAGGGCATGACACGGCAAGAAGTGAGGCAGAAGGCAGCTTTGGGGCATGTGGGGGTTGGTAAGGCTGGGAGCTGGCTCCTCAGGGAGTCTGTGTGATAATTAAGCATCTAGATTCCAAACCATTGGGAAAGTGAGTTTTGTGTTGGATACAGATGTATGTTTATGCAGGCAACCTCTTTGTGCTTCCTCAAGGGAGTCATCTCTCTGTCACCTTCCTGTAAATGTTACCTTCTTAAGAGAAGATAACCTTGATAACCTTATTTCTCAGTCAAGACATCCTCTGCTGGGCTTGCTCTCACCTTACTGTGTTTTTCATTTCCTACCTTTTCTCTATCGTTTCTCATCACCTTTTCCCTCTCTTCCCTCTCCTCCCCTGCCAGGCACTGCTGCTCTTCATGGGGAAGTCTCTACGATGGTTTCCATTCCTGCACCTGGATGGGCTGTATCGCTTCATCGTGCCCTGCTGCTCGGTAAGAGAGAGGCTGGCTTGCTGTTTCCTCTTGGAATCTTTTACTGTGTGTGGGAGTTGAGGAGTCAGAGGGTGACTAAGATATTTTTGGAGGCTTTGAATTCCCATCCTTCTTGCCAAGGAACTGCTTCAGTTCTTTGGCTAAAATTCTCATAGCTCTGAGTTCCGTGGAGTGTTTTTTTTTCTGTAAAGCACTTTAAACTCCTGTCCTTCCTTTCCCTGTATAGCTTTTGTCTCCATCCTTTAATAGGCTTCTTTCTTACCTTACTGCTCTTCTCTCAGGACTTGGAAGTGTTTGACAAGCTCTGTCTTCCATCTGTGCCACCAAAGTTCCTCAGCAGGTCATCCTGCCCCATGTGCCTGCTTGTCCAAGATACTTGGCACTTAAAGCATGAGACCTGGATCTCCAGACTGACTGAGCACCAGGTATGCAGTACCTCATTGCTTCAGGCTTTCACAGGAGACGTGTACATCTCTTCAGAGCTAGCTCAGAAAATTATCAACACAGAATGTCTTGTTGATGAGACTGTTCTGCTCTAAGCTCTGTCAGAGACTGCTGCTGGGCTTCACATTTTCCTGGCTCAGAACTGATCTGAGGAGGAAGCATCAGTTGCTTGACATAGCTCTTAAGCATGCAGAGTATGTCTTTACTGCTCTGGTTTGGAACAGTTCAAACTGCAATCCTTCTGAGGCTGTGTCTCACCCACTTTTAGCTGGCAGCCAGATCAGTGCTGACAGGCATGGACCAGAGAATTTCCTCCATTCCAGAAGTACTTAGCAACAGGTATGTTGGTCTGCCCCAAACTGCATGTCATTGTGTCTTAGGAGATGGGTCTGTGGTGGTCGGTCTTGGAGATAGCACCATGTTGAACAGTGATGAATCATCTGCTGTAGGAATATGGCTTGGAAATCTTTCCATATGCAAGCAGAGCAGATTGCCCCCATCCCATTTATCAAAGCTAAAGGGATTTCAGGTGACAAGGCTGCCAAATGGTGTCCAGAAAAAAACTGAGCTCCTACTGGTGTAGACCAATTCCCAAAGGTCTCTTCTAAATTCCTGTCAGAAGAGGAGATGGATGCAGCAAGGAAAGTGCAGCGAAATATGTGACATTTTGTTGCTTTTTGATTGTTTTAGTGTAACTTGCTCAAATCCTGGGGTCAGAAGCATTTCTCTTCAAGACATGTTTAATGTGAGGTGGTGTGCATGCACAATGAAGTCTTCACTCAGAAAACTGAACTTTTATTTGGCTGGCCTCTTCCTCTAATTAAGAAAAGGAGTTATGAGTTAAGCAGAAAGGAAGGCTGCACTGCCTCTCCCTTCTTCACTGCTGAGCCTGAAGAAACAGCAAGTGGGTTAAAGGCGACTCCTGCCCCTGGTTGGGGTAGGCTGCAGCAAGCTGCCCTCAATCCAGATTCAGTTGCTCAAGAGCAGGTTCCCCTGAAACCAGGATCAAGCAACAGCTGTCCTTTGTGGCAATCTTGAAGTCAGGCAGCATGCTTCTCCCCTTTGTCTTCAGGCTGGACAGAAATCCTGGTCTGCTTTCAGTTTCAGAGGTTCTCTTGTTTCTTTTGCTGGTGAGATAGTGGAGAGGACCTTGTGTGCTTCTTCCAAGAATGAGAAGCCATGTGTGACTGTTGGCCTCCAAAAGCAGAAGGGTAAGATTGTGACAGCCTGCAAGGCAACAACAGGTTGATTCTTGCTTCTTCCTGTTTCAGAGAGACCGTGCACTTGGCTAAATGAGCTCCTGTATCTGTGAATAGTGGAAATATGCCAAGATGCTGCATCCCATTGCATGTCAGAGGGCTGGGAGGCTGTACACTGCCATGTGTGTTGGGGATTGGAAGGAGAATACTATACTTGGAAAATCTGAAGTGGGACAGTAGTAGCCTCATTGCAATGGGAGGGAAAAACAACCTCTAGCAGGTCCAGGTCAGTGAGTGAGCTCATGGTGTGTGTGGTTTTGTGCCGCCTTAGGGAGACTACTAGCCAGCGATCACAGCGTGAAGCTCAGTGTCTCAGTTGCTTCAGACTCCCATGTTTTGATGGACATTTACATTGCTTCCACCTATCTGCAGCAGCTCCGGGGTTTGCTACCTGGAGCCAAGATCCTCTTCCAGAACTTGGAACGCAAAATCTCAAGGTACCCCTGTCTTTAGAGCCTTGATCTAGGCCACAGCTCAGACCCCTCTTGCTGTCTTTGAAACTAATTCTGGATCTTTCCTCTCATGTGGACATTCCTCATCCCTTTTCCATGCCTTTGTGTCTCCCAGTCTCTTACTGCAAATTATTTTCCCACCCAGCCATCCCAAGAAAACTGAGCAGTTTGGTTTCTAGGAGCTCTATCTGACATTTACTCTTTCATACTGCAGATTCCATAATGTTTATTGCACCTACATTGCCTCCAGCTGTGTGAGCATCATATCTCTGCCGGCTTCTTACCTACATCTTTCTTCCAGGTGAGCCCAGGGTCCGTTCCCACCTTAGAGAAACAAGAGAAGTTTCTATGGGCCAAGCCTTTCACATTCCTATTTCTTCCAGGCCTGCAAGGGAAGCCTCACCCCCCTCATTCGTATTCCTGTCCAGCTTGCAACCTCACCTGCAGAGCCTACCCCGGGCACAGATTTTATGCCACTTGTCCTGTGTACTGGTTCTGTCCATACAATGGGTTTGCTCACTCTGCAACAGCATCTTCAAAGAGGTATTCAAGCTTCCACACAGATAATTTGTGAGGAGCCTTGCAGATTTTCTACTCTGATACATCCCTTGCTGCCATGTAGAAGACATAAGAGTTCCTGTTCCAAATCCAAAACCTCTTTTTCCAGTGCCTGAAAAGAATGTGTATGTTAGAAAGGGGTCAAAGTGACAACTGATTAGAAATATGTATGTGATACCTGTCAGGCTGGATCTAGGGCTGGAGGTGAAGTGAGAGCAAGGAAGGGCAGATTACTACTCTGTTAATGCTCTGCTTTTCCCATCTTCATTGCTGTTGGGGGTTCAGCACCTTGTAGCAGGTGATTTTTCTTCCCATATAAACTCCACCCAAGACACTTACCAGAAATGCAGTGAAGTTCCTTAACCCTTGGTATCCTTGATTAGGGGAGGGTGAAAAGAAGCAGTAGCCCTTCCCTTCTCTCTCTCTCTTTCATACCCACCTATACATAGCTGTAACTTCACTCTTCCTCCAGGGCAGGTGCACTCGACACAGTCCAGCATGTCCATCACACACAGGAGTGAGGCAAGCCAGTGCACGGTAAGCACTGCAGAGATTGGGTATGGGAAGAGGTGGACAGGAGGGAACAAATCACACCACAGAGGCAAGGGGGGAAATCAGATCAAGGATGGGATGTAGACAGAATAGCAGATACAGAAGTCAGAATTGTCTTGTCTTCCTGGACGTGAGCAAACCTCCCTCTCCTGGGATTCATTGTTAGGATGTGACCCATGTGAGGGAGCCAGGCATTGTCCTGACCTCCCTCTGCATCCTAATGTGCCTGCTCTCTCCATAGGGTGCTGGTGGAGGATGGAACAGGTGAAGCTTTGGTGCTGTGCAGGAACCAGCATGTGGCAGCAATACTGGGCCTGAGCATTCTCGAGTGGGAAGCTCTGCTAAAGTGCGTGCAGAGAAGGGGCAGTGTGTGCATTCAGCACGGGGAAGCTACTGGCACGGGGGTGAGTGAGTTGTTCTAGTAGCAATTGTAGCATGCTGGCCTCAAAAGCCTCAGCTGGACTGGATTTTCCTTTGCTGTGGGTGATCCAGTAGGTCCAAGAGCTCCCTGCCTTCTTCACATTCACTGGAAACACACCCTTTGCTTCCTCAGTGTGCAGAGGAACCTGAGGATCTTGTTGCTTGCTACCTAAGGAGCCTGTGCAGGAGTCCTCTTATCTGTCGCCCTATCCTGCTGGATTTCAGCCTAGACAGGAAGCCCTCCAGGATCCTGCAGCCTGGTAAGCAAGCACTGTTGGCTTTTCTCCTACTTAGTGGGGGAAGCAAGGGAGAAGCTGTCTCACTGGAGCGGGGAAGGAGAGCTGCCCTCACTGTGCACGCAGCAAGGTCTCTGAATTGTGGGTTCTGTAGTGTGGAGCTATTTCTTAGCAGAACCACACTTAGTGACTTTTATAATATTATTTCTGTATTTTTCTATCTACAACAACATTTTTCTACATACTCAGAAGCATAGAGCTGCTTTAAAGAGCATGGCTCCCGTGGGATTCTGGCCAGACACAGCTACTGTGCAGACCTCTCAAATCAAGTGGGTTTTGACTTCAGACAGGAGAGCAGGTAGGGTCAGGAGACTCAGCCTGGAAATCCTCACCATTTCCACAGAATTTAAAGTGGCAAAGAGTTTTGAATTCATGGGTGCTGATACCTGAGCTCAAGCTGCCACAAGTGCACAGTTGCTGTATTAAGGGGATGTTGTTTTTAGCTGCTTGTGCTAACACTAGCACTTGAGTATGTGTCCAGGTCCTGCAGGGGTTGATTTGCTGAGCTCCCCAGAGGATGCTCTGCTGTGGAAACCTCTTTTGGATATCATATAATGCTGTCTACAAGGCCAGTTTGCTGATAATGAGAAAAGATATGAAGCCCAACACATCAGCCCTGTGAGCAGCACAGTTTGCAGCATTTCACGGCATAGAATGGCTGTTTCCCTTAAGCTGGAGGGATGCTGGCCAAATGCCTTCATCAGCTTACATCCTGGATTCATTAATCATTCTGTCCTTTGAGGTTTAGCAGATGCCAAGCAGCTGCTGCAAGGCCTTCCCTCCCCCAGGAACACCTACAGCTGTGTGCTAGGACAGAGCAGGAGCCTGTGCTGAGTTCTTATGGGTTATATCTTTCCCTTCAGCTCCACTGCAGCTAAGAAATTTTCGGTGCAGTGAAGTGGAATTTGTGTCACAAATGAGACCTCGACCAAGCCTGCTGTGCCTGAATGTGGAGGAAGTGAAACACAACATCCTGAGCAGCAAGAGGATTAGCAGGACATCAAGTCGCTGCTGAGTGGGAGCCATTGTCTAATGTCTCTCCCAGCACGAGAGGAATTAGGGAAATACCTCCTGGAATTGGGAGCTTTTTGTTTCATCTCCTTTGCTGTTAGGAGCACTCACCAGCCTGTGCCCACAGGGGAAAGGGTGCCAGCAAGAAGCTGCTGTGACTGGTGGAATTCTGCATGGTCATTCTGGACCATGGCCAGCAGGGAGACTGGGCTACATTTTGCAGAAGAGATGTTTGATTATTTCCTGCATGACAGTGACTGGGCCCAGGGCACACAATGTGTGTATTTTATGTGGTAGTATCTACTAAATAAAGCTATTACAACTCAGTTTAAATGACACCGTATCTGGTTTAGTTTTGGGGTTTACTTTCAGGGCAGAGCATAGATCCTTGGTTTGTGAACCAGAGCCAGGCATTTGGCAGATCATTCACTGTCTTCCATGTGAGACTGTAGAGTTGCCACAAGGGCTGGTCTTCTTATTCCAGCTGAGGAGGAAGGTGAAAAAGTCACTGTTTGGAAACCAAATCTTGCTACTCAAGCACAGGCCTAGGCAGGTACTGTTTTGCAGCTTAAACGGGGGCCTGAACATTTACATAGAGCAGCAACCTGTGGCACAAACACAACTTGCCTGTCTGTCCCTGCTGAGCAAGGGGATGACTGGATGACTGCACTGTCATCTGCCCATGGCAATGCCATGTCCATGGTGGCATGGCATACCAATAAAAAAGAGAGGAGACCCCACCTGGAGTACTGCCTCCAGTTCTGGAGCCCCTATTACAAGAGGGATCTGGAGGTGCTGGAAGGTGTCCAGAGAAGGGCCGCGAGGATGATCAGAGGGCTGGAGCACCTCTCCTGTGAGGACAGACTGAAGGAGTTGGGGCTGTTCAGTCTGGAGAAGAGAAGGCTCCCAGGTGACTTCATTGTGGCCTTCCAGGATCTGAAGGGGGCCTACAAGAAGGCTGGGGAGGGACTTCTCAGGATCTCAGGTAGTGACAGGACTAGGGGGAATGGAATGAAGCTGGAGTTGGGGAGATTCAGGCTGGACGTGAGGAGGAAGTTCTTCCCCATGAGAGTGGTGAAGCCCTGGAATGGGTTGTCCAGGGAGGTGGTTGAGGCCCCGTCCCTTGGGGTGTTTAAGCCCAGGCTGGATGAGGCTGTGGCCAGCCTGATCTAGTGTGGGGTGTCCCTGCCCATGGCAGGGGGGTTGGAACTAGATGATCCTTGTGATCCTTCCAACCCTGACTGATACTATGATACTATTTGAAGAGATTGCTCTCCTCTGCTTGCAGTGATGACCAAGAGTTCTCCACTTGCTTTTTGGCAACACACCACCCCCATCTTTCATCTTGTACTGTGGGCCAATACAGCCCACGCACAATTACTTTCCACTGTACTTTGTGTGCAGTGTGTTTGAACAGCTGCTCTGGTTTTGGTTTGGCTTGCTCAGAGCTTCCCCTCTCCCTTCCCCTTTCACTCCGTGCCTTGTATTAAACTTCAAGTGGTGGTTTTCTTGAGCACACAGAAAGTATCTTCCCTCTCCAGGCCTGCTGGCTGCTTCTAAGAACAAAGCAGGAGTGGCACAAGACCTGACAGGACACCATTCAGGCTCTGAGCCAAACCAGCTTAAAGCAAAGGTCTGCACAAGTGACAGACTTCTTTTTCTTTTCTCTTTTTTTTCTGTAGGTGCTTTTGGTGTAATAGGAAAGATTTTGCTAAGCCTTCCCAAGAAAATCCCCCAAATGAGTATCTCAGCCTGAGGAGAATGTTGACTGTGATGTAAGATGAAGAGATCAAAAATTTGTTTGCTTTTAGCAGTCTGAGTTTGAAGGATCAGTTCTCAGCTGTACTACAGGAAACCCTTTTCCTGTTGTGCCTCTGAGCTTCTGCCCCTTATCAGAATTCTGCCTACTGCCTTACTTCAGACAAGAGAACACATTTTATTCTTGTGACCAGAGGTTTTCCTTTAGTTATATAAATCCCCTTATCTTCCTGTCTCCCTTTCTGAAGCCAAACAAAATATCCTATTGTTGGCATGGGTAAGGAATAATAACCTAGCTGACTTCATGTTTGTGCTACTGTGAGCTCTGGAACTCGGAAGGGTTCTTAAAGTTCTTGGCCCAAGAGGGAGGAAAGCTCGAAGCATATCCTGCCACCAGCGTAGCTGGAGTAACTCTTCCACACAGAAAGAGAGAGATGTTCCTTTCAGCTGATTTCTGTAGCTTCTCCATCTCCAGTTTACAGCTAGAGCCTACCAGCCAAAGCCAGTGAATACTAAAGGCAGTTGTCCTGTGCTTTGACTGTCTACCACCCTCCTTATCTCAGGTCCAAGTGGGATTGCTCCTTTTGGCAGCTCCCTCTAGCCCTCTTCAATGTGTCCACAGTAGGTACTATTTACTGAAGGTACTGTGCTGTGCAGTTGTCAGAGTAATGTGAGTGCAAGCAAGGCTTGTACAGGCCTCGTGGAAAGGGAGGGGAAGCAGCCCACACCGCTTTGCAGCCATGAACTATAACCATGGTTCAGAGGGTGCACAAGGCACAAACTGTGCCAGGGGAAGTTTAGGCTTGAGGTGAGGAGAAAGTTCTTCCCAGAAAGAGTAACTGGCCATTGGAATGTGCTGCCCAGGGAGGTGGTGGGTGATAGGCTGGACTTGAGGATCTTTGATCTTTTCTAACCTTATTGATTCTATGATTGTAAGATTAGCAAGATGTCTAGCTTTTGGGTCAGAAAGTTGAGGAGGGAAGAAAAAGGGAATGGGGGACAAGTAAGGGGTAACAGTTGATGGTGTAAGAGAATAAGGTTGCAGAAAGTAATGAAAGAAGCCATCAGGAAGCCTGTGGGAGGGACAAGCCATGTGTCCTGCCTAAAGCTGGAGGTGGGGAAAGGATAGGTACAAGAAAAAGACATGTTGTCCCATTCTGGCAAGCTTGGTCTGCTTCTGTAACCAAACTCAGACAGATGGTCTGAATCTGCTTATACTGAGCATACATACTTAAGAGTTTTCATTTCCAAGCTTACCTCCAGGTCCAGCAGTGTTTCTGGTTGTTTTATAGAGATTTATCTCAACAGCAGATACAGGGGAAGCAGAAGTGTCCAGTGATAAGCTGGAAGGGAGTAAGACATTGACTTTGCATTCAGGTTCACCAGCTGCAAGTTGGTCTTCCTTGTAATGCTGAAATCTAGCAGAAGAAGAGTGAGAGGCTCCCAGAATTGGGAAGACAGCAGGGAAGGCAAAATGAGTGTGTGTATTTATTCCTCTCCACTGATAAAGACAGACCCTGCCTCTTATGCTGAAGACCCACTGCTGTAGAAGAGCATTGTCCCCCTCATGTAGCACAGGAGAGGATACCCAGGCTGTTTGGAAAGCTTGCTTTCCTGTGAGTAAGTTGGCCTTGTAAACAAAGGAGGTGGGCTGATGTCAGAGTTTATCCTTAGTAACAGCTAAGGGGACTTGCTGGTTTGGTACACAAAAGGGATCTACGCTGAACTGGCTAAAGAAAAGGTCAGAAGTTTGGAGGGTTGTTGATTGGGTTTTGTTGATTGCTTTGCTTTTTTCAAATGAATAGTTTGGATATGAAACTTCTCCACTGAAAGGGTTCTCAAGCACTGTAATGGGATGCTGAGGGAGGTGGTTGAATCTACATCCCTGAAAGGGTTTCAAAGACACAGATGTGGTGCTGAGGGAAATGGTTCAGCACCAGACTCGGTAGAGTTACATAATTATAGTGTCATAGTATCAGTCAGGGTTGGAAGGGACCACAAGGATCATCCAGTTCCAACCCCCCTGCCATGGGCAGGGACACCCCACACTTAGATCAGGCTGGCCAGAGCCTCATCCAGCCTGGTCTTAAACACCTCCAGGGATGGGGCCTCAACCACCTCCCTGGACAACCCATTCCAGGGCCTCACCACTCTCATGGGGAAGAACTTCTTCCTCACATCTAGCCTGAATCTCCCCACCTCCAGCTTCATTCCATTCCCCCTAGTCCTATCACTACCTGATAGCCTGAGAAGTCCCTCCCCAGCCTTCTTGTAGACCCCCTTCAGATACTGGAAGGCCACAATGAGGTCACCTGGGAGCCTTCTCTTCTCCAGACTGAACAGCCCCAACTCCTTCAGTCTGTCCTCATAGGAGAGGTGCTCCAGCCCTCTGATCATCCTCGTGGCCCTTCTCTGGATACCTTCCAGCACCTCCAGATCCCTCTTGTAATAGGGGCTCCAGAACTGGAGGCAGTACTCCAGGTGGGGTCTCACCAGGGCTGTGTAGAGGGGGAGAATCCCCTCCCTTGACCTGCTGGCCACACTTCTCCTGATGCAGCCCAGGATCTGATAATAGTTGGTCTTGATCTTAAAGGTCTTTTCCAAACAAAATGATTGTTTTCTGTGAATACATTGTTTTGAATTGTGTCCCTCTGCTCCCTCTTCCCCTTTCTTCCTCTCCTCTATTCCCTATCAGTTCCACCCCTGTGCTCAGGAAGCGATTGTTACCATGAAAGCCGTTTGAAGTGGCAGGACCAAAGAGTCTGCCCTTTTCTTCACCCCAGGGACTCAGAGAAAGGCTGGGGTTAACCATGGATTTTGGTCCCTCCCTTGACTGAAACTGCACACTGGCAGAAGGGAGGCAGTGCTGCAGGAACCCTCCAATGCACACAGGTGCCCTGTTTAAACTCTCCACTCCCACTAGCTTGTGGTCTCTGGGTGGTGTTAAGACTCTACCTGTCACTTGGCAATGTTCTCAATCACACAGGTGTAGGTGACATTGGTAGTAACATTGTGCAGAAAGGAAACCACTTTCAGAGTGATGTTCTCAGCGTTCAGCTGGTGTTGGCAGCCTGAGGAAGGTACTCCCCAGAGCTGCTGTGGGCTGTCCAGTGCACCGCAGGCTGAGGGAGCCAGCGTGGTGCTTCGCACTGTAACGTGTCCCCACCGCTGCTGTTCTCCATGTGTGCCTTGGGAATGCTGAAAGCTTTGGGAGGGAAAAATAGAATAGAATTAACCAGGTTGGAAAAGACCTTTGAGATCAAGTCCAACCTATCACCCAATACCATCTAATCAACTAAACCATGGCTCCAAGTGCCCCATCCAGTCTCTTCCTAAACACCTCCAGTGATGGTGACTCCACCACCTCCCTGGGCAGCACATTCCAGTGGGCACTCTCTCTTTCTGTGAAGAACTTTTTCCTAACATCCAGCCTGAACCTCCCCTGGCACAGCTTGAGACTGTGTCCTCTTGTTCTGGTGCTGGTTGCGTGGGAGAAGAGGCCAACCCCCACCTGGCTACAACCTCCCTTCAGGGAGTTGTAGACAGCAATGAGGTCTCCCCTGAGCCTCCTCTTCTCCAGGGTAAACAGCTCCAGCTCCCTCAGCCTCTCCTCACAGGGATTGTGCTCCAAGCCCCTCCCCAGCTTTGTTGCCCTTCTCTGGACATGTTCAAGTGTCTCAACATTTTGCCTAAACTGAGGGGCCCAGAACTGGACACAGGACTCATGGTGTGGCCTAACCAGTGCTGAGTACAGAAAAAGGTAAATGTCTAGGAGCTAGGTATGAAACACTCAACTGCATCTGCCAGTCACTTGGGTGTTTCTACTGTACTTGTTCCTCTTTATAAGATCAATTAGCTACTGCCATTCTTAGGGACTGTTTGTCATCCATTATGTAGCTGGTAGACTACATGTGGAAGAGACAACTGAGAGCATTAAAATCATAATTTCTTCTGGAATGAGGATTTTGAACATCTCCAGGGCCAGTGACTCCACCACCTCCCTGGGCAGCACATTCCAATGGCCAGTTACTCTTTCATTGAAGAACTTTCTCCTCACCTCCAGCCTAAACCTACCCTGACGCACTGCTCACACAGCCTCTAGCACTGGTGGGTAGATCTGGCCAAGCTGCACCACCCAATGTTTCACAGCAGGATGTTCCCCCCTGTGTCCCTCACCTCCCGTTCGGCACTGCAGCACTGCCGCTCCGCTCCCTCTGGCCGTGGTGACCGAGCACCGGTAGGTGCCGGCATTGGAGAGCTGCAGGTCCCTCAGCTCCAGCGAGGCATTGCCGCCAGTCACCCGGTCGCAAACACTGCCGTGCGGCCCTGAAAGGACACGTCTTGCTCTTGCAGCTGGTCCTTCCCGCTCCTGAACTCCTGCACCAGCCCGGCTGCCCCCGCCTCGGATCACAATGCTGCTCAGCCCGGTGTCGGGCTCCAAAGTGCAGCCCAGGAGGCCGCGCTGGTTGATGTTCCCGGGAGACATCAGCGTCCTCACGCTGATGGAGTGTTGGCCTGCACGGGGAAAGCAAGCAGTGTGAGAAAGGTGAGCTGGAGGTGCTGGGAATCATAGAATCGATAAGGTTGGAAAAGACCTCAGAGATCATCAAGTCCAACCTGTCACCCAACACCTCATGACTACTAAACCATGTCACCAAATGCCACATCCAATCTCCTCTTGAACACCTCCAGGGATGGTGACTCCACCACCTCCCTGGGCAGCACATTCCAATGGCTAACAACTCTCTCTGGGAAAAACTTTCTCCTCACCTCCAGCCTAAACTTCCCCTGGTGCAGCTTGAGACTGTGTCCTCTTGTTCTGGTGCTGGTTGCCTGGGAGAAGAGACCAACCCCCACCTGGCTACAACCTCCCTTCAGGGAGTTGTAGACAGCAAGAAGGTCTCCCCTGAGCCTCCTCTTCTCCAGGCTAAGCAACCCCAGCTCCCTCAGCCTCTCCTCACAGGGCTGTGCTCAAGGCTTCTCCCCAGCCTCGTTGCCCTTCTCTGGACACGTTCAAGTGTCTCAACGTCCTTCTTAAATTGAGAGGCCCAGAACTGGACACAGGACTCAAGGTGTGGATTAAACGACCCCAGTTCCCTCAGCCACTCCTCACAAGATCTGTTCTTCAGACTCTTTACCATCTTCTTGTCCTTCTTTGGCCCTACTCCAGCAACTAAATGTTCTTCTTGTAGTGAGGACCCCAAAAGTGAACATAGCACTCAAGGCATGGCCTCAAGCAGCATGCTTCAACAAGTATCTCCTCTTATTTGAGAAGAATTTGTGTGATGTTTTCTTGCTTACTTCTATGGACCAGGGTTCTTCTCTTGCAGCTGCCAGAAGAGTGTGATTCTTGTGTTGTTTCTTACTCAGGACCTTCCTTTATGCAATTATGAGCATGACTGCAAGGCTTAATGCTGGCAGAGAAGATGCTGCTCTTTCACCCTTACTGGAATCCACAACATTTTCATCTGGTTATGAAAAGTCAGCACTTTCCCAGGGATGGCCCTGGGGACACAGACAGTTTTTCAAGTCAAGCCCCCAACCAGGAAGCTTGAGAATTAGCTTCTACCCATAGCCAGGTCCTCTTCCCTGTGCATAGTATCATAGTATCAGTCAGGGTTGGAAGGGACCACAAGGATCAGCTAGTTCCAACCCCCCTGCCATGGGCAGGGACACCCCACACTAGATCAGGCTGGCCACAGCCTCATCCAGCCTGGGCTTAAACACTTCCATGGACGGGGCCTCAACCACCTCCCTGGACAACCCATTCCAGGGCCTCACCACTCTCATGGGGAAGAACTTCTTCCTCACATCTAGCCTGAATCTCCCCACCTCCAGCTTCATTCCATTCCCCCTAGTCCTATCACTACCTGATAGCCTGAGAAGTCCCTCCCCAGCCTTCTTGTAGGCCCCCTTCAGATACTGGAAGGCCACAATGAGGTCACCTGGGAGCCTTCTCTTCTCCAGACTGAACAGCCCCAACTCCTTCAGTCTGTCCCCACAGGAGAGGTGCTCCAGCCCTCTGATCATCCTCGTAGCCCTTCTCTGGACACCTTCCAACACCTCCAGGAATAGGGGCTCCAGAACTGGAGGCAGTACTCCAGGTGGGGTCTCACCAGGGCTGAGCAGAGGGGGAGAATCACCTCCCTTGACCTGCTGGCCACACTTCTCCTGATGCAGCCCAGGATCTGATTGGCTTTCTGGGCTGCAAGTGCACACTGAGAGCTCCTGTTGAGCTTCTCCTCCACCAGCACCCCCAGGTCTCTCTCCTCAGGGCTACTTTCCAGCCAGTCCTTGCCCAGCCTGGATTTGTGCCTGGGATTGCCTCGACCCAGATGCAGGACCCTGCCCTTGGTCTTGTTGAAGCTCCTGAGGTTGGCTTGTGCCCACCTCTCCAGCCTGTCCAGGTCCCTCTGGATGGATCCCTTCCCTCCAGCGTGTCTGCTGCACCACACAGCTTGGTGTCATCAGCAAACTTGCTGAGGGTGCACTCAATGCCACTGTCCATGGCACCCACAAAGATGTTGAACAAGCCTGGTCCCAGGCCTGATCCCTGAGGGACTCCGCTTGTCCCTGGCCTCCACTGGGACATGGACCCAGTGACAGCCACTCTTTGGTTGCAGCCATCAAGCATCCTCTTCCTAAGTGACATTGCTCAGCACACCCCAAGGAGGCTGCATTTTGGCCAAGGCATTTTGGTTGTCTCTGAGGGAGCAGGGGAATGTGCCTCATCCTGGCAGATGCTGCCTGACTTCCCAATAAATACCATTGTCTCCTCCCACCTGGGAGAAGCAGCACAGTGCATACAGGACTTTCTGCATGTGTTTGTTGAGGCTTCTAAGCCAAATGAAATTACAGCTAACAGAGCAGTACATCTCCAGCAGCACAGGCTAGAACAATACCTTGTTGAGAAAGGCCAGAACTGAGGTTCTTTGTGAAGTCTTGCACAGCTTGGACATAGGAAGTTCCATCTAAACATGAGGAGGAATTTCTTTACCTTGAGAGTGGTGAAGCAGTGAAACAGGCTGCCCAGAGAGGTGGTGGAGTCTCCATCTCTGCAGTCATTCAAAACCTGCCTGGACATGTTCCTGTGCAACTTGCTCTAGGTGAACCTGTTCTGGCATGGGATTGGACTAGATGAACTCCAGAGGTGCCTTCCAACCCCTATCATTCTGTGATTCCTAATTCAGCCATCTGATACCTAAGCTTTATAAAGCCAGCCTTCATTCATGGGCCTCAGGTGGTATTTCCACACAAGATCACACCTTAGCCCATGCAGGGAATGGAGACACAGAGGCAGGCCAGAAATTCACTGCCCCACAAGAAGCCTGAGCGGTTGCATACCTGAGGCACCAAATCCCATGAGCAGGACAATCGCTGCAGCCAGGATGACAATAGCTGCAGTCATGCTGTTTGGGGAGAAAAGAATCACAGAATGTTAGGGGCTGGAAGGGACCTTGAAAGATCCAACCCCCTGCCAGAGCAGGGTCACCTATCAGAGCAGGGTCACCTATCAGAGCAGGGTCACACAGGAACACACCACGGCAGGTTTTGAGTATCTCCATGGAGGGAGACACCACAAGCTCCCTGGGCAGCCTGTTCCTGTGCTCTGTCACCATCACAGTGAAAAAAGATTTCCTCATGTTTCCAAGGAACTTTCTATGCCTCAACTTCTACCCCTTGCCCCTTGTCCTGTCATTGGGCATCGCCAAGAAGAGCCTGGCTCCATCCTCTGGGCACTCACCCTTTACATCTTTATAAACATTACTGAAGTCTCCCTTCAGTCTCCTCCAAGCTGAAAGGCCCCAGCTGCCTCAGTCTCTCCCTGTAAGGAAGATGTTCCACTCCCTTAATGGTCTTTGTGGCTCTGTGCTGGACTCTCTCTAGTAGCTTCCTGTCCCTCTTGAACTGAAGGGGCCCAGAACTGGACACAGTATTCCAGATGAGGCCTCACCAGAGCAGAGTAGAGGGGGAGGAGAACCTCACTCGATCTACTAACCAAAGAAAGGAAGGACATTACCACACAGTTCACCACCCTCACACCCTGTGCCTGTGGTGCATGTCTGCAGAGCTGCTGGCAGGAAGGTCAAGGTGAGTAAGCCACAGACCTAGATCTACACAGACCAGTGAAGCACATGACCACAGTAGTGATGCACATTCAGGTGAGCAAAGTCATCAAAGGAGGGGGACCATGGGATGGGAGGAGAAGAGACCCAGGATTTTCCTCTGGGAGGAGGCAACAGGTCCCAGTGGGGGATGCTTCTCTGTACCTTGCAGTTCATAAGCAAACTGAGCAGTCCCTGGTGGCACATATGAGGGCCCAGTTGTTCAGAGGTGAGCAGAGCACTGAGACAGCTCCCTGGTCCCAGGAGACACCCAAAGAGGGAGCTGGAAACAGGAAGGTATGTGATGGGATGTTCCATGCATGAGAGACTGAAGAGAGGACCACCTGCCAAGCCATGCAGGTGGAGCAGCCCCAGTTGAGGAGACGACAGGCAGCATGGCACAAAGCAGCACAGCTGAGGCCTTGCTGAGTGCAGCCCACCTCCAGCACAGCCCCAGCTTGGGCAGACCCATAAGCATGGCTTAGGTTCAGGCTCCCACCACAGCTGGTGAAGCTGTCACACACTGTTCCTGGGCACATTTTCATGTGGACTGGGAGGTTGTGGCAGTGACCTCAGCTCCCTACCAGAGCAAGCCCTGAAGCAGCTCCTCTTGAGAGTCCACTGGCACATCTCGGCAGCTCGCGTGCTCATGCCTGGCAGTCTCACAGGCACGCTGGGCTTCTGGATTGTCAGAGCAGAAGCCCAGAGTGCCACAGGAGGTCCTCTCAGGAGACTGTTCCATTCCCAAGCCCCCAGGGTGCTGGAGAGAATGCTGCTGCCAAAGGCATAGACACCAACAGTGGCCACTCTGCACCGGTGTCTGGGACTGCCAGCCCAGGGCCTGTTTTCTCCCACTGCACACAGAAATTCTTGAGCTGCTGCTTCCCATCTTGTTGCCAGGCAAGATGGGCTGTGAGATGTCATGAACCTTCTGCCCACACAACATTAGCTGTTGTTCCTCTTCAGTAGTGTTTGCTGGCTTGCAGCACACTGTTTCCCAACACACTGTCAGCCTCCCTCACGAGACCCCATCAGTGTCTGCACAGCCACGAATTCCTCCCACCATTAATGTGCCTGCATCAGCTGCTTGCACAACTGCACCTCAGCCACTGCAGATGCCACAACCACAGGGTTGGTAGGGAGCTCCCAAGAGTTGCATCATGTGAACAAGCCTCTCCTGCAGGGAGCAGCAGGGAAGGAAGAAAGGGAAGATGGGTTCAAAGAGGGTATGGAGCAGAGGGAAGATGTTGCAGCAAGCTTGCTTGCCTTCCCACTGTCCCTCTTCCAGCCTCATCCTTAAAGCCAGTGGAAAGCTGTCTGAAGAAGTTCTGTCTGCACACACAGGCATGCTCAGGAGAAGGGATCAGCATGAGTATGTGGTAAGTCACAGTATCACAGTATCACCACGGCTGGAAGAGACCTCGAAGATCATCGAGTCCAACCTGTCACCACAGACCTCATGACTAGACGATGGCACCAAGTGCCACATCCAATCCCCTCTTGAACCCCTCCAGGGATGGTGACTCCACCACCTCCCTGGGCAGCACATTCCAATGGCAAACGACTCTCTCAGTGAAGAACTTCCTCCTCACCTCGAGCCTAAATCTCCCCTGGCACAGCTTGAGACTGTGTCCTCTTGTTCTGGTGCTGGTTGCTAGAGAGAAAAGACCAGCCCCCTCCTGGCTACAACCACCTTTCAGGTAGTTGTAGAGAGCAATGAGGTCTCCCCTGAGCCTCCTCTTCTCCAGGCTAAGCAACCCCAGCTCCCTCAGCCTCTCCTCACAGGGCTGTGCTCAAGGCCTCTCCCCAGCCTCGTTGCCCTTCTCTGGACACGTTCAAGTATCTCGATGTCCTTCCTAAACTGAGGGGCCCAGAACTGGACACAGGACTCAAGGTGTGGCCTAACCAATGCAAGTCCATACAAATGTTCACACAAGTCCATATGTAAGTTCACATCTATGCAAAATCCTTCCTGCCAAGATGCCCTCAGAGCTGGGGAGGGTCATATGATTGGCTTTCTCCCCACTCTCCCCAGCTTTCACTCATGACCAGGGGGGACAGTAGCTCTCCCCTTGCCCCCTCCTGGTGTCCTGCAGGTGTGGTCCCAGCTGACTCTATCAGAAAGGAAAGCAATGGATATCTTCCAGCCATGGGCACTGGGCAGATCACCATCCATCACCAGCCACTGCCTGCCCCGGGGGCATGTATGATGGGCACTTTGTTTCCCATGTGGATCCTGCAGTGTGAACAGCTCCCACGAAAGACCTGTCACATCCCGCAGGGCTTAAAGCTGGTCTCAGCCAGGCTCACTGGGGGCAACCATGTGCTCTTCTGTTCCAGGGTAGACACCAAGCTTCTCCTGTGTGCTGGATAGCATCTACCTCTTTGAGAAGTTCCACCAGTTTCCACAGAGCTGATCCTGGAGCAAGATAGTTGCCATAAACGCAAACAGGGTTGCCTCGACCAGGCTCAGCTCTCACGCCTGGGAAGCATGGAGCAAGAACCAGCTGCACTGTGCTGTCACGTGGCGGCTGTGACTCACATCCCTGTGGATTAAAATCCTCCTTCCCAAGAGTGGGCAGGGAAGAAATTGTTGGAAGCTGAGGGATGCTGCCTGCAGGGTACAGGGGATTTCATCCACGAAGGGAAAGCAAGGGAGGGAGAATAGCAAGGGACAAGCACCCAGGACACCCTCCTGTGCAATCCTTGAACACTTCAGCTGTCACCACACTTGCCTCCAGTCCTTGAAAGGACCCTCTGGCATGAACATCACTTCTGCCCTGGCAATCTAGCAGGCAAACCCCTCCTCAGCTCACTCACACACAGACACAAACCAGCACAAACAGGCCAGCACTAAGCGATTCTGTCCCCTATAGCTGCAAAGCCTTGCTAGCTACACATCCAGAGAGGTGCTCCCCTAGCTCTGGTTCAAGGCAGCAGGAGGGCTGAGAGAAAAAGCTACTTCTTTGTCACAGGGTGGGGTGGCAATTTTGGGTAGTAGGATGCTACTGCCCACTTCAACACCCCAAAGGGTAATTAGGGACAAAGGGAAATTAGGCCCTTTGGAGTTTCCTCCACAGAAACTGTGAGATCCAAGAATCACAAGGGCCTTCAAAATATTTGTCTGCAAGGCCCCAGTGCATGCTGAGTAGCTCCAGAGTGCAGGAGAACAAGAGGAAGCTGGCAGCCCAGCCACAAGCTGAGGGTGGCTGTGTTTCACAACAGTCCTGACCAGCAGTCCCAGTGAAAAGCAATTTCCTGTTCACCAGCTCCCCTCAGACTTCCAGTGCCTCCCAGGCATGTAAACAAGACTGGCTCAGACAGCTGGGGCTGCACAAATCAGAGCCCTGATGCCACCCTTTGTTCCTGGTGCTGCTTTGGCAGCCTGTGGGATGTCACTTCATGCATCCCACCATCTTGTCTGGGCTCCAGTTCCTCATCAGCCAAAAAGAACTTGGCATGAAGTTCACTCATTCCTCATCTGAATGCTGCCAAGCACAGCATGTCGACAGAGAGGCTCACAGCCCTTCTGTGACAGGTGGCAGTGGCTTAATCTTCTGGATCTCCAGCTCTGCCCACAGCAAGCTGTCCCTTGAGAATGGGCTCAGAGGTGTGAGGATCAAAAAGCCTGGAAGAGTCAGAGATTGAAGGTCCCCTGCCTTCCTTCAAAGAAATAGCGTGACAAGGAGAACCCAAAAGGAAGGATTTTCCATTCTAATGAGCAAGTTAATGACTGCAGAGCTCAACTCTTCCCAGCACTTCAGTTTTATTTTTTCAGAGTTTTGGGTTGGGTTGGTTTGTTTTTTTCCCCTCTGAAAGCAGTAGAAACCTACCAGTGCTCCTATGAAGCTTCCTGGAAAATCCACCCCTCCCTCTGGGCTGTTTGTGCATTTGCCTGAAGAGGCCAATGTCCATGAAGAAGGACACTGCTTCCAGTCACTTGCAGCCCCCTGGTGCAGGCAGAGACACTGCAGAGCAGCAAGGGGCAGTTGTGCCCCTTTGTACCCGTCAGTCCTTGCCAAAAGACAGCTGGACTGACTCACAGAATCACAGAACCACAGAATGTTAGGGGTTGGAAGTGATCCTAGAAGATCATCAAGTCCAACCCCCCTGCCAGAGCAGGATCACCTAGAGTAGGTCATACAGCAATGCATGCAGGCAGGTTTTGAATGTTTCCAGAGAATGTCTCCACAACCTCCCTGGGCAGCCTGTTCCAGTATCCTGTCACCCTCACAGTGAAGTTTCTCCTTGTGTTCCTGTGGAACCTTCATGCTCCAGCTTGCATGTGTTGCCCCTTGTCCTGTCACTGGACATCACTGAGAAGACCCTGGCTCCATTCCCCGGACACTTGCCCTTCACATGTTTATGAACATGAATGAGGTCACCCCTCAGTCTCCTCTTATCCAAGCTAAAGAGACCCAGCTCCCTCAGCCCTTCCTCATAAGGGAGATGTTCCACTCCATTCAGCATCTTTGTGGCTCTGTGCTGGACTTCTTCAAGCAGTTCCCTGTCCATCTGGAACTGAGGGGCCCAGAACTAGACACAATAGCCCAGCTGTAGCCTTACAGGGGCAGAGAGGATGGGGAGGAGAATCTCTCTGGTGCTGCTAACCCTATCCCCTCTAATACAGCCCTGAATGCCATTGGCCTTGGCCACAAGAGCACATTGCTGGTTCATGGTCATCCTTCTGTCCACCAGGACCTCCACAGGTCCCTTACACTACTCTCCAGCAGGTCAGTCCCCAGTCTGTACTGATCCATGGGGTTGTTCTTTCCCAGATGCAAGATTCTATACATGTCCTTATTGGATGTCATTAAATTTCTCCTTGCCCAACTCTCCATCCTGTCTAGGTCCCACTTAATGACAGCACAGACCTCAAGCCTGTCAGCCCCTCCACCCAGCTTGGTGTCATCAGCAAACTTGCTGACAGTGCACTCTGTGCCCTCACCCAGCTTGTTGATGAATACCTTGAACAGCACTGGTCCCAGTACTGACCCCCTGAGGGACTCCACTAGTTACAGGCTTCCAAATAGACTCTGTCCCATTGACCACAACTCTCTGACTTCTTCCCTTCAACCAGTTCTCAATCCATCTCACTACCTGATCATCCAGACCACACTGCCTCAGCTTAGCTGCAAGGATGCTGTGGGAGACAGTGTCAAATGCTTTTCTGAAATCAAGATAAACCACACCCACTGCTCTACCATCATCTATCCACCTGGTTATGTCCTCATAAAAGGCTATCAGGTTGGTCAGACATGACTACCCCTTGGTAAAACCATGTTGCCTGTTCCTAATGACCCTCTTGTCCTCAATATGCTTAAGGACAGCACCAAGGATAAGTTGCTCCATCACCTTTCCAGGGATGGAGGTGAGGCTGACTGGTGCATAGTTACCTGGATCCTCCTTCTTGCCCGTTTTGAAGTCTGGAGTGACATTTGCTTTCCTCCAGTCCTCAGGCACCTCTCCTATTCCCCACAACTTGCCAAAGATGTTGGAGATGTTGGCCTACCAATGATCCCTAGCACCCATGGGTGCATCCCATCAGGACCCATGGATTTATGGATTTCCAGATTGCTTAACTGATCCCTAACAGAGTCCTCATCAACCAAGCTAAGCTCTTCCTTTATCCTGGCTTGCTCTGGGGCATCAGGGTTCTGAGGCTCCTGAGGACAGTCTCCAGCAGTATAGACAGACAAAGAACATATTCAGTAGCTCTGCTACTGAATACCTGAATATTAGATTCAGATACCTGAATGTAAGATCCAGCAGTGCTGCTCTCCTAGTTGGCTCATTCACCATTTGCATTAAGAAGTTATTACCAGTGCACTGGAGGAATCTCCTGGACTCTGGCTGGCTGAGGAGGCCTTCCAGCAAATATCTGGGTAGTTAAAATCCTCCTTGAGAACCAGGCCTGTGATTGTGAGGCTGCTGTCAGCTGCCTCATCCTGATCAGGTGGTCTGTAATAGACACCCACAGCAGTGTCACCCATGCTAGCCTGCCCCTTCATTTGCACTCACAAACTCTCAGCTCGCTCCTCATCTGCTCCTAGGCGGAACTCAGTACATTCTAGTTGCTCTCCCACATGAAGAGCAGCTCCACCACCTCACCTGGTTGACCTGTCTTTCCTAAAAAGGACATAGCCACCCACGACCACATCTCAGTCATGTGAGCTGACCCACCACATCTCTGCCACCAGGTCATAACCCCTGCACCACACAGAGATTTCTGACTCCTCCTGTTTATCCCCTGTGCTGTGTGCATTGGTGTGCAGGCATTTCAGGGAGCAAGCTGGCCACCCTGATCCCACCCTAAGGGGCTGGGAGGCCTTCTGGACTTCATTAATACTAGGAGACTGCCCCACTGGTGCAAACCCAGCTACAACCCCATCCCCTTCAGATCTAGTTTAAAGCTCTGTGTATGAGCCCTGCTAATTCTTGACCTAGAACCCTCTTCCCCCTGCCAGATGAGCCTTTCCCACTTAATACCACATAAAAGAAGTATAAAAGTATAAAAGAATCTGTACCAATATTTAAGTAGCTTGGGTGAGTGCAGTATAGAGGCAAGCTGCAATGAACTCTTGTCTTGAAAGCTCCCAGCAGCAGGGTGATATAGCTGAGGATCTGGGAAACACAATTCCCTCCCTCCCCTCTCCCCAGGCAGATGCAGATAATAACTTACCTCCAGAAAATGGCCTGGCCTTGGGATGCCATGGTCACAGCACCTACGAAGACAAGCCAAACACCAGGTGCCTGAAGGTCCCACACCACTCAGCACAGCCCCTGTCCTTTTCATCAGTCCTGCTTAAATAACTGAACTCAGCTAAGGAGTGGTGAGCCCAAGCAGTGAACTCTCAGGAATGAGGAAGTACTGAACATCTCACCTCTCCCCCATCAGGGCAGTCAAAAGCAGGGAAGTCTGGTTAGTCACTGGGATAACAGGAGAGACCACCATCCATTAAAGAAACATGTCTGACGTAAAAGGAAAAGTAGCACAGCTTGTGGCTTGGTAGCCAGCTAACCCTGGGATCAGAGTCCAACAGCCTCCCATGCAGATTCACAGTTTACTAGCTCAGGTCTCCTTACTAAAATCTCCAGTCCTGCTGTTGGCACTGGGCAGAGAGGTCCTACCCATGGATCCACTTCCTGGCCCCATTCACAGCGTGCATCCTCCCCTGCCTCTCTGTGCTGTGCCAAGAGGCTCCTCCAGGCTCAGCCATGCCACCAGAACCACACAGATTCAGCAATGGCTTCTTTTCTGACTGTTGTTTTCTTCCACTGAACTCCTCCAGATCAAACTACTCCTCCCCAAAGCCAGTTCCTGCTGCCATTACCATGAACATCAGGGCATGCAAAGGAAAGAAACTGGTACAGACCCTGCAAGCCTTCCTCTCTGTGCTTGGGGACTGGATGAGTAGCTCTTGGGCATAAGAGGTTGAGAAGGGCAGAGAGGTTGCGGAACAGCAGCTAAGGGAAGGCACCTTGCCACCACCACATGTGGTTTCCCAGAGGGGAACCTGTATATCCTGTCATCTATGTCTGGACTGTATTCCAGGGAGGATGGGAAAAGGGGAATTTCTGACAGTCCATAGCCACCTCTGGCCTTTAAGTTCAAAGTGTCCAGAGAAGGGCAACGAGGCTGGGGAGAGGCCTCAAGCACAACCCTGTGAGGAGAGGCTGAGGGAGCTGGGGTTGCTTAGCCTGGAGAAGAGGAGGCTCAGGGGAGACCTTCTTGCTGTCTACAACTGCCTGAAGGGAGGTTGTAGCCAGGAGGGGGTTGGTCTCTTCTCCCAGGCAAGCAGCACCAGAACAAGAAGACACAGTCTCAAGCTGTGCCAGGGGAGATTTAGGCTGGAGGTGAGGAGAAAATTCTTCCCAGAAAGAGTAATTGGCCATTGGAATGTGCTGCCCAGGGAGGTGGTGGAGTCCCCATCCCTGGAGGTGTTCAAGAGGGGACTGGATGTGGCACTCAAAGCCATGGTTTAGTTAGTGATGAGGTGTTGGGTGACAGGTTGGACTTGATGATCTCTGATTCTACTGATGATCTATTGATTCTATGATTCTGTGATTCTAACAAAAGGAAAAATCAATACAAGGGCTTGACCCTTGCAGGGTGCCATGGTTTAGTTGTTTAGGTGGGTTGGATTGGTTGATAGGTTGGACGTGATGATCTTGAAGGTCTCTTCCAACCTGGTCTATTCTATTCTATTCTATTCTATTCTATTCTATTCTATTCTATTCTATTCCATTCTATTCTACTCTACTCTACTCTGCTCTGCTCTACTCTAATTAGTACCCCATTCTGTCTGAAAAATTCTCTCCCCATGTCAAACCCTGAGCTGACTACAGTTCCCCGAAGGGTTTGTAGGTTCACTGTGTAATCATCACAAACAGCTTCTTGGAAAACATCAGCAACAGTGTGTGTAAGGGATGCCTAACACAAGGAGAAAACACATTCCTCCATCTGAGAGGACTAAGATGTTTTCAGACAGAAATGGTGTGCCTACAAGCTGGTGCTGTCCTTGTGTGTTCTTTCTGCAATGCAGGATATAAGCTCTGAGGAAAAAAAACAACATGCGTGGGGCTGGGAGTAGGGGAAGCCCCCACCTGGAGTACTGCATCCAGTTCTGGAGCCGCTATTCCAAGAGGGATCTGGAGGTGCTGAAAGGAGTCCAGAGAAGAGCCAGGAGGATGATCAGAGGGCTGGAGCACCTCTGCTGTGAGGACAGACTGAAGGAGTTGGGGCTGTTCAGTCTGGAGAAGAGAAGGCTCTGAGGTGACCTCATTGTGGCCTTCCAGTATCTGAAGGGGGCCTACAAGAAGGCTGGGGAGGGACTTCTCAGGCTATCAGGTAGTGATAGGACTAGGGGGAATGGAATGAAGCTGGAGGTGGGGAGAGTCAGGCTGGATGTAAGGAAGAAGTTCTTCCCCATGAGAGTTGTGAAGCCCTGGAATGGGTTATCCAGGGAGGTGGTTGGGGCCCTGTCCCTGGAGGTGTTTAAGCCCAGGCTGGATGAGGCTGTGGCCATCCTGATCTAGTGTGGGGTGTCCCTGCCCATGGCAGGGGGGTTGGAACTAGCTGATCCTTGTGGTCCCTTCCAACCCTGATACTATGATACGATGATACTATGAAGCAAGAAAAGAGGCATTTGGCTTCACGCCACATTCTGTACCGAGCACTGACTGCACACGGCAAGGCCAAGAATGAGTTACTGTTTGGTCTATGAAAGGTGAATTCACATTAAACTTTCACTTTGAAATGTCAGAGTCAGCAACTTGGAGACTTGAATTGCCTAACTTGGAGATTTAAACCTTCACCCATTTGTTTGACAGCCCTTTCTGGATGATTAATGAAGAGCTATAAACAGCATTCGCTCAAGGATATTTATCTGCTCTGCTGGGAAGAAGGTGTTCCAAAATAGGCTTTGTAAGAGGAGCCCTCTAGTTCTCAGCAAGCAAACAGCCAGCATAGGTTTCTGCTATTTACAAGCCAGCTATCATCAGCCAGAAGGCAAGAACCAGCCCTTGCTGTTGATACTGGAGCAGCATTCCTCTCCTCAAGCGACCAACAGTCACACCTTTGTCCCCAGCTCCTCAGGTAGTATTAGAAGCCCCTAGCAACACACACCTGCTAGCAATGTCACCCCCAAGGCAGGAGCATTCCCAGTCTCCATGACACCAATGTGTTTTGCAAAGGAAGGTGCCTGGGGTGCCTCCTTCACCCAGGCAAGTGGCAGGCGGTAGGGGGCAGGTTAGCAGATGCCCTTCCAGGAATGTGCCCCTTCCTCCCCATCATTGCTGCCACCATCAGCTGACAGCAGCCTCTCAGTCACAGGCCCTGGTTCTTGTGGAGGATTTCAACTACCCAGATGTTTGGTGGAAGGCTTCCTCAGCCAGCCAGCCAGAGTCCAGGAGGTTCCTTCAGTGCATTGATGATAACTTCTTGATGCAAATGGTGAATGAGCCAACCAGGAGAGCAGCACTACTGGTTAAGAGAAAGGAACATCTTCCTTATGAGGAAAGACTGAGGGAGCTGGGGCTCTTCAGCTTGGAGAAGGCTGAGGGGTGACCTCATTAATAAGTATGTAAAGGGTGAGTGCCAAGAGGATGGAGCCAGGCTCTTCTTGGTGATGCCCAATGACAGGACAAGTAGAGGCATAGGAAGTTCTAGGAAGAAACATTTTTTGACTGTGAGGGTGATGGAACACTGGAGTGGGCTGCCCAGGGGGGTTGTGGAGTCTCCCTCTCTGGAGACACTCAAAACCCTCCTGGATGCATTCCAGTGTGATCTAGTATATGTGATCCTGCTCTGGCAGGGGGCTTGGATTAGATGATCTTTCAAGATCCTTCCCAGCCCCTAACATTCTGTGATTTCCCCAGCTATGGGTTGACAGCACACATACAAGCCCAGAAAATACATTCTCCCTCCCCTGTGGAAAGTGGGACAAGCTCTCCTAAAAATATAACTTTGACAAGACTGTTCAAACCAGACCTAGGAATTTTTCTGCCTTCTGTTTCCTGCTGCTGCTCTTACCTAGGTGCTGCACTTTGGGACAGACACCTGCAAACTTGCACCCATAGCTCCTAATGACACTGAAAACGTCCCCAAATCTTCCCTTGGTGAACTGGGTGGTCTCCCAGATCCTGCATCACCCCCAGCAGCACTATGTCATAGAATCGTAGAATCAATAAGGTTGGAAAAGACCTCAGAGATCATCAAGTCCAACCTGGCACCCAACACCTCATGACTACTAAACCATGGCACCAAGTGCCACATCCAATCCCCTCTTGAACACCTCCAGGGATGGTGACTCCACCACCTCCCTGGGCAGCACATTCCAATGGCAAACGACTCTCTCAGTGAAGAACTTTCTCCTCACCTCCAGCCTAAACTTCCCCTGGTGCAGCTTGAGACTGTGTCCTCTTGTTCTGGTGCTGGTTGCCTGGGAGGAGAGACCACCTCCCTCCTGTCTACAACCTCCCTTCAGGTAGTTGTAGACAGCAATATGGTCTCCCCTGAGCCTCCTTTTCTCCCAGGCATGAACCAGCACCAGAACAAGGGGACACAGTCTCAAGCTGTGCCAAGGGAAGTTTAGACTTGAGGTGATGAGGAAGTTCTTCCCAGAAAGAGCAATTGGCCATTGGAATGTGCTGCCCAGGGAGGTGGTGGAGTCACCATCCCTGGAGGGGTTCAGGAGGGGATTGGATGTGGCACTTGATGCTATGGTCTAGTCATGAGGTCTGTGGTGTCAGGTTGGACTTGATGATCTTTGAGGTCTCTTCCAACCTTGGTGATACTGTGAAAAGCAGCAGCAGTTTCAGGAGGATTTTCCAATAAAAAGAGACACCAGAGGAATTCCCCTGTGGCAGTTCAGGCTGGCTGCCTCCTGATACTGGCACATAAGTTACACCTCCGGTGCCCCGAGGGTTCAGCCCAGCAGGTGGACAGAGGGAGCTGTGCATTTCATACCCACAGTATCCTGTGCCCTATAAATCCAGCTGCAAAGTCTTTCTCTTCCTCTTTCTTCCCTCTCTGCTCCCGTGGGAGATACTCCCTATCCCATAACAGTGGGGGAGTATCTCAAGGCCTCTTAAGCCTGGCCAGGCCTAATGCCAGGAGGAGAAGGGGGGAGGGGGCAGTCTCAGACCTGGCCAGCCTGAGACCTGGCTAGCAGTGGAGGGAGAAGAGCGAGCCCTGGGGGTTTTGGGTGTACCCTCAGGTGAAGAGAAGGGAAGTGTTTGGGAGGCTTTTCGGTGTGCTGCTTTTGGGTATACCCTCAGGTGGAGAGAAGGGAAGTGTTTGGGAGGCTTTTGGGTGTGCTGCTGGGACTCCTTTGTCACTGTGCTTTGTGGTTTCTGTACAACACTCACTGCTTTTCCATTTAAACTTTCCATCACTTCTGCAATCCATTGGTGTGATGAGTGTCATTCTTTTGCCCCCCTCAAGGGCAAGAGAGGATCTGCCTGGCCTCAACCCAGGCCATTCCCACAAGCAGCAGTGTGAGTACACTGATACGTATTCCTAGAGTCTCTGGGAAATACCTGCCTTTTGTTAGGAGGGGTAACATCTGCCTTTGGATCTATCTTTTCCAAACACTGTTTTCTCAAGCTGTTTCTAACCACTCCTATATTCTGAAGATATTCTTAACCCAACACACCAAATCTGTGCAATATTTCCTAACTTTTGCATATAGTTATGTGGGAGGCAGAGCCAGATTAATAAATAATCTGTATTTTTATTAATTCCCTGCCTTATGCCTCTTTATTCATAGCAGTAGGCAACAGTTCAGTGCCCAGTTTGCTCCTGCTCAGGCACAAAACAACTCTGCATACACAGCCTCAGGTGGAAGCTAAGTCACAGTTTTATTTTGCCTCATTCCCCTTTCTCAGTTTGCAGCCAGCATGCTGCCATTGTGATCCCAGTGACCACAGGGATCCTCATGGTTTGCACTCATGCAGCAGCCAGCATCAGTGCCCCAGGCTTGCAGAAGCTCACCTGGCTGCTCAGAGGGCTACTGTCCTGAGCAAACTTCTCTGTGAGGTGTCACTGAGTAGCCCATCCAAACATTCTGAGCTCTCCTTCACTTGTCCACAGCATGACCAGTGAGGGTATCCAGGGTGACCTTTGTGCCCATGACCACAGCCTTGGTATCCACCTGCAAGGGAAGAGGCAACATCAGCAAAACCAGAAGTGAGCCAGTAAAGCCCAGTATGTCAAAGGCTTTCAGTGAATGCTTCAGCCCTAAGGCATCTCTGAGATGGGGAGGCATGTGCTGATGAGAGGACAGACATTCAAGGCCAAAACTGCCAGGGTTCCATAAGGAAAGGAGAAAGACCGAGAGGGTCCTCTCCATTCCAGCAGCTTGGGACAGCAGAACATTTCTGTCCCCTCAGTTGTTGAGTAAAATAAGGCACAGGGCTGAGAACTCCATGCCAGCTGCTGGTGCCTATGGCCAGACTGAGAACACAAGTTGTGCACTAAAACCATGCAAAACACTCAACAGTACATGCAGGTTAAGGACAGGGAAGCTGGTTCACAGAATCACAGAATGGTAGGAGCTGGAATGGACCTCTGAAGTCCAACCCACCCTGCTAAAGCAGGATCACCTAGACTTGGTCCCACAGGAACATGTCCAGGCAGGTTTACAATGCCTCCAAAGACAGACTCCACAACCCCTCTGGGTTCCAGGGTTCAGATTAAACAAATAATGAAGCTGAACTTGCATGCTTAAAGAGGAGTGAAGCTGCTCTACAGGATATCATTGGGCACAGCCTGGAAGCCCCCAACCGGCCAGCCCCGGAAAGGGAAGCGTATAGACACAGGCTGCATAGCCTCACTGAGGACTGAAAGATAGAGGTGCTCTGCCCCAGCTCCTGCACAGCTGGTTCAGGTCTTTTTCATAGAGTCATCAAATCAGTAAGGTTGGAAAAGACCTCAGAGATCATCAAGTCCAACCTGTCACCCAACACCTCATGACTACTAAACCATGGCTTCAAGTGCCATGTCCAATCCCTTTTTGAACACCTCCAGGGAGGGTGACTCCACCACCTCCCTGGGCAGCACATTCCCTATGGGGTGTGCTACAAAGCCCCTTAATGTGTCCTGCTGCATTTCTCACTGCTGCAGTCCTATGGGGAGATTCAGGCTGGACATGAAGAAGAAGTTCTTCACCGTGAGAGTGGTGAAGCCCTGGAATGGGTTGTCCAGGGAGGTGGTGGAGTCACCATCCCTGGAGGTGTTCAAGAAGAGAATGGACGTAGCACTTGATGCCATGGTTCAGTCATGAGGTCTGTGGTGACAGGTTGGACTTGATGATCTCTGAGGTCTCTTCCAACCTTGGTGATTCTTTGATTCTGTAATACGTACACACAGGTTATCACAGTCCTGCTGCAAGGGCAAGGCAGGAGCTGGGCTGGAGTATCTACTCACAACTGTCTACACTGGGGAGGACCAAACACAACAAACCTTCCTGACACCAGCAGCACAGGGGAAGCTGAGCACTCACCTGGCATGGTCCCACCACAGGCACAGCGAGCAGCTTTCTGGCCTCCGCTCGAGCAGAACGTGCAGCAGTGAAACACACCCTGGTGCTCACGGAACTTGCCTTTCACCATCAGAGTGAAGGGAGAGCCCTGCAGGGGACAAACCAGCAGAGAGGCTGCTGTGGTGGATGCTATGAGATGTTGTGTCTGTGTTTTCAGAGCCCAGCTGGGTGATCCTGTCAGTCACAGATCACTAAGCCCAGCTGTAAATTGCTAAGTAGCAGAGGGAATCCTCAGAAAGATTTAAAGGAACTATTTAGCAAACAAGCAGCAAGGAGAAACAAGAAATGCTACCTGGATGTGCTGCCCTTTCACATAGATGCAGACAGCATACAAGCCTGGCTCCTCAGGGCTGTAGGAAACATGGTAGGTCCCATCACCGTTATCACACACAGTTGGCTTGAGTGAACTACAAAAAGAGAGAAGTCCAGTGACTGGCAGAAAAATGCCCTACTTGTGAACCACTGCCTGGCCTCAGTTTGTGGTTGGCTCCTTATCCTCAGCCCTGTGTCACAGCTGTGGGTCTCAAGTGAGCTCAGCAGGATGCAGAAGCAATGCTCAAGCACCCAGTAGCTTTCACACATACCTGCTACTGGGAGCTGCAATAACCCTGCAAAGGAAGTCACACAAAGTGAGCTGCATTGTGAGGATCTGCAAGCAACCCTGAACACTCAAAGAGCAGAATGTGCCAGACAGCACACTTGCAGGGCAGATTATTTCACCAGATAAGAGTCCACAGACATGGGGTAAATGCACAGCTTCAGAGAGCAGTTACCTCCAGAAGAGCCCAAGAATAAGACAGGTCATAAATGAGGAAGTTTTGAATCACTTCAACCACTCTCCCAAACTCACTGATCTCAAGACTCCTCTCTTCAGTGCTCTGAGGGGCTCTAAGTACCTGCTGGTGAACTTTCCCTTTCCAAAGTGATGTTCACTGAGTTTCACAAGGAACCCAGGTGGACATACAATACAATACAATAAATCCAGGTTGGAAGAGACCTTCAAGATCATCGTGTCCAACCTATCAACCAATCCAACCCACCTAAACAACTAGATCATAGCACCCAGTACCCCATCAAGTCTCCTCCTGAATACCTCCAATGATGGTGACTCCACCACCTCCCTGGGCAGCACATTCCAATGGGCAATCACTCTCTCTGTATAGAACTTCCTCCTAACCTCCAGTCTAAACCTCCCCTGGCGCAGCCTGAGACTGTGTCCTCTTGTTCTGGTGTTGCCTGCCTGGGAAAAGAGACCAACCTCTGCCTGTCCACAATCACCCTTCAGGTAGTTGTAGAGAGCAATAAGGTCACCCCTGAGTCTCCTCTTCTCCAGGCTAAGCAACCCCAGCTCCCTCAGCCTCTCCTCATAGGGCTTGTGTTCCAAACCCCTCACCAACTTTGGGTCAGGGAGAAAGCATCAGCTAGTTACTTAGGGATTAACTGCCTGCTTCACAGGAACATGGGAAGAGCTTTCTGCAGACAGTTATCATGCAGTTCTGTACAGGGAAACTGTTCTTCTTAATCCCCACTAATTGGTTTCTTGTGCCCCATGATGTAACAGTTTACAATCTTCCAGATTCTTACAGACTGTACTCCCCACCCCCCACCACTGCTCATGCATACTGCTGCCTACATCATTTCCTGCCATGAACTGCGTGGTGGTATTTCACACTCTTCGGTAGCTGCCGTGCCTCAGCCCAAAGCCAGACAGCTCTCAGCAACAGATGTAGCAACTGCGTACAGGCCAGAACAAGGAACTGAGTTCATGTGGCCACAGCGACCTCTACCCCCACCAAGCAAAATCCACACAACCCCGACGTGTGCACCTCTCTGCATCAGATAGAATCAGAGAATCAATAAGGTTGGAAAAGACCTCAGAGATCATCAAGTCCAACCTGTCACCCAACACCTCATGACAAATAAACCATGGCACCAAGTGCCATGTCCAATCCCCTCTTGAACATCTCCAGGGATGGTGACTCCACCACCTCCCTGGGCAGCACATTCCAATGGCCAATTCCTCTTTCCGGGAAGAACTTTCTCCTCACCTTCAGCCTAAACTTCCCCTGGCACAGCTTGAGACTGTGTCCTCTTGTTCCGGTGCTGCTTGCCTGGGAGAAGAGATCAATCCCCACCTGGCTACAACCTCCTTCAGGTGCACCTACAGGAGGCAGGTACAGTGGAACAATATTCTCAAACTCTATTGATACTCCATTGATCAGCATCTGCACAGCCAGCACTGCTTCTGTATGTCTTGTCAACACTCCCCCATAGGAAGGAGTGTCAGCATCCTGTCCCTTTTTTCATCAGGTCATCCCACCAACAGCATTCCTGGAACAAGTTACACTGGCACCTTGCTCCAGCTCCATCTTATGCACTACAAAACAGAACTGACCTTAGTGCCTTGGCTGCTTTTTTACTAAGCACATCCTGGAAGCACTTAGAAAACCCTATTACCTGGTTGGTCATATTCACTGTGGAAACATTCAGGGGCTCAAGCACACTCCTCTCTGCTTTTGCTAGAAAGCCTGCAAACATGCTAAAATATTCAACACATTCAAGTACAAGAGAAAGCACAATGAAATCCTGACACAGACTCTTTCTCCAGAATGTGAACTAGGTTCTTCCACCAACTGCCAGAGCCTCCTGGCCTTGGTGGACTGTCTATGTGACACATGACAGTCATTCTGGGAATGGAATAGAATGGAATGGAATTGAATTAACCCAGTTGGAAAAGACCTTTGAGATCATGAGTCCAACCTATCACCCAACACCATCTAACAACTAAACCATGGCACCAAGTGCCTCAGCCAGGCTCTTCCTAAACACCTCCAGGGATGGTGACTCCACCACCTCCCTGGGCAGCACATTCCAATGGCCAATTCCTCTTTCTGTGTAGAACTTCTTCCTAATATCCAGCCTAAACCTCCCCTGGCACAGCTTGATCCTGTGTCCTCTTGTTCTGGTGCTGCTTGCCTGGGAGAAGAGACCAACCCCCACCTGCCTACAACCTCCCTTCAGGGAGTTGTAGACAGCAAGAAGGTCTCTCCTGAGCCTCCTCTTCTCCAGGCTAAGCAACCCCAGCTCCCTCAGCCTCTCCTCACAGGGCTGTGCTCCAAATCCCTCCCCAGCTTTGTTGCCCTTCTCTGGACACCTTCCAGCAACTCAACATCTTTCCTAAACTGAGGGGCCCAGAACTGGACACAGGACTCAAGGTGTGGCCTAACCAATGTTTAGATTTATACGGGGTTAAGAAAAACAGAAGCCTTTAGTGTCTGATGGCAGGGATGAGAAGAAGCAACATCTCACTCTGACAATCATGGAATCATGAAGGGTTTTGGTTGGAAAATACCTTTAAGACCATCGTGTCTAACCATTACCTAACTCTGCCAAGGCTGGTGCTGAACCATGTCCCTCAGCACCACATCTCTGCAACTTTTAAACACCTCTAGGGATGCAGATTCAACCACCTCCCTGGGAAGCCTGTTCCAGTCTTTGAAAACCCTTTCAGTCAAAAAGCTTCTTCCAATATCCAACCTAAACCTCTCCTGGTGCAACCTGAGGCCATTTCCTCTTGTCCCATCACTTGTTTCTAGAGAGAAGGGACCAACATCCACCTCACTCCAACCTCCTTTCAGACTGAGAAATAAATCCTTTCAGAAGTCCCAAATCACTTAAAGATGCAACACAAGCTCCACACAGCCAGTACAACCAGCAGGAAGCGGTGGGAAGAACAGCAGTGCCTCCTCCCCTACAGATTCTGACCCACATGTTGAAACACATCCTCCTACCACCCAAACAAGGAAAAAGTCAGGGCAAGGAAGGCAGAAAGCAAACCCAGTGACTGAGGAGTTCTCAGGTGAAGTACTCACCAGTCTCTCTTGTCCTTGTGGGTGATGGTGACCTGCACAGCTTCCCCTCCCCGCCGCATCCGCTCCCCAGTGGTGTCCTTGAGCAGCAGGGTAAAGCCTGTCAGCTCGTTCTGACGGGCACCGTGGAGATCTGCAAGGCAGATGGAAAGCACCAGAAGAGATTTACACCAACCATGACTGCTGCCTCTCACCTCTTTTGCAGTGCTGCAGTCTCATCAGAGTGCAGCTGGGACTCTGCTGCTGGGGTGGCTGTACAACTCCTTTCACTCACAGGGAAAAGTAAATACACAAGTAAGGATCAGGGGAGAGTGGACAGCCACAGGTGCTGAGAGATGTTGGGCAGGCTTAGGCCAGAAGTCTATATTAACCAGGGTGGTCTTCCTGCCTGCCCCTCTGAGCACAGCTGGCATCTTCCCAGAAGGCCTCAAGGTACACCATGCAAACAGGAGGGAGGAGGAACAGCCTCATTGTGCAGTGTGGAGCCCCAGAGACCTCAGCACTTACAGCTTGTAATGGAAAGGATCAAACAAACCCTGGGTCTGTCTCATCTGCCCTGTGCAGCCAGTACTGACCACAGCTGGCTGTGCTCTGTGGGCTGATATGAACATTGCTGGCTGGCACTGCTCAAAGTCTTTAGAAAGCAAATATCCTTGTAACTTAGCAATGCCAGTTATTCCTATGGCTATCTCAGCTGAAGCTGTAAGGGGATTTAACCTACTCACTCATCCACAGAGGGGACCTGCATGGGCCCATGTTAAAGAACAGCTGAGGCTGCTGGGAGAGCATCACATCCTGCTATTGCTGAGGAAGCTGTGGGTTTTGACCTAAGGGTTACTCTCCTCCCCTCTCAGCCTCACGATGAGGCCAGTGATACTGCAGAGGGCAGCTCCAGTATGCTCTGTACATTTGTCTGGGGAGAGCTCTCTGGCTTCCACAGACTCCCAGCAAGCAATGCAACCCTGATGGGGCTCTATCTCTGCCCCAAGTCAATGGCTGGACATCAGGGAGGCAACAGTGCCTTACACGGCATAGCATGTGGGTACAGAGAAGGGAGAGGTGACTGCAGGAAGCAGCACATTCCCATTCAGCTGTTGTACAGCACCCCATTACCTTCCCCGTGCAGGGTACATCTGGCTGGATCCACCACTTTATTGAGAATGGAACCAAAAACTTGATAGCCACAACACTTCCCCGCTCTCTCCTGGGGAGAGAACTGGATCCTGTCATCTGTGCTGGGGTGGGTGTTGTAAGCAATGCTATTCAGCTTCGCCAGCCGGCTTGCCACTACCCCTTTGGTGAGGAGGATCTCCAAGTCCGAGCCACTTGTCAGCAAGTGCTCCGTGAACTCCACGCCTGTCCTCATGTCCAGCAGCAGCTGCTGCAGCTGGGCCTTCTGCAAGTGCAGCAGGTTTTCCTTCTGCACCTTCAAGTCCTCCAGCTGCCTGAGCAGCTGGTCCCGGTGCTCTTCAATTGCTTTCACATAGCCCGCGGCAAACAGAGAGATCTCTGCGGCCACAGCCTCTGCGCGACTGCGGACAGCACCGCCCATGTCATCGATCTGCCTCAGCACACCTCCCAGGGTGCCCATGTGCTGCTGGGTAGTTTTTAGCAGCTCCGCAGGGCTCCCCATGCCTGTGGATGACACTGCCGGTGAAGTCATAAGGGTGCTGCCGGTGCCTGTCCACAACACAATCCCGGCACACAGGCTGGTCACACTGCTCACAGAACCACCTCAGCTCCTCTGTGGGATGGAAAGAGCAGAAGAGAGGCTTCCCAGCTTGGCTACCATGCTTGGTGTTCTCCAGTTGCACCACAGCATGAGAGGCTGTCTTCTTCTGTCTCCTAGAAGGGAGGAACCACAGGTCACCTTATGCATGTTCTTTATGAAATGCAAACACCTGAGAGCCCTTGCGAATGCCAGACTGCAAGTCACAGTGTGCACTGCTCCCTCCTGCCTCCACTCAAATCCACTCTGCACAAAGGGCCTTGTGCCCTTCGGAGCACAAAGCTCCACACAAAAGAGGACAGCCTCTGCAAACAGCTCTTTAGAACCTGCTCTCAGGCTCCATGCATGTTGTGCCATTTCCAGATGCAAGAATTGCGTGGCCCACCATGGCCACAGAGAGACCAGAAACAGGCTGCCAGGCTGCTGCGGCCAGCAGCCCCTTCATGGAGCTTGGCAGAGGTGGCATAGTTGAAATTACCCCCAGAGCCAGCCATGGCAAAGGCAGCAGGAGGCTGGTGAGCCCTGCAAAGTGAGAACTGGCAGGAGGCGTCTCCAAACGGAATGGCTCACCGACAGTCACTTCTGGAGAGGAATGGGAGGCGCCAGGCTCCTCAGCCATCAACTCAGTGATTTTCACCAGCTATACATTTGCTGAGGCAAATGAGCTCTGACAGTCCTTAAGGGGAAACACATTTAATATCCCAGAAGTCAAACTCCATTTCCTTCTGGTCAACAGGTTAGGTCCTGCTCAGTGGAGGCCAAGGATGAGACCCAAAGAACCTGTTATGACCCAGACACCCACTATGTCACAGGGCAGCACTAGAATATTTATGTTTTATGCTGTCTTGGACACTGAGGAGCTAGTTTTCAAGCATTATAGAAGAGCCTTCTCTCCTTCCTTGTCTCCTGTACTAATGACTTCCAGCAGTTGCAATGGGAGCTGCAAGCAATAAGCAAAGAAATACTCCAGGGACTGAGCTCTATGGAGTTGCTCTGGCAACACAAAACAAACTCATCAGAGGGCAGGACATGGCCCTTACACTATGTCTTTCACTTCGCACTGTCTCTCTTGGGTCCAGCACATTTTCAAAGTCCTTCTAGCATCATCTTCACAACAGCCTTCAAATTCACACTTCCCTGACTCAGGCCTAAGACCTCTCTCACTTATTCCAAGGTGCACAGCACTGGCACTTGTCCTTAGAGATCTTCCCTGCACACCAGAAAACTATTTCAAAATGGGTTTCCTTGGCCCTTGTTCTGCTCTACCAAAACCTAAATCAGTCTGCAAATGTGTTAGTGGGGTGAAGGAATAGTATCAAGTAAGTAGTGTAGGAAGTGGGTCATTGGGACAAATTTTCTACTGCTTTGTAGATTCCAGTTATTTCCATCAGTGCAGCAGGCTGCTATTCAAGCTCGTGGCTGATCACTCCTGAGCAGCCTGCCTGGATTGTGAAGCATTAGCTAATCAGAATGGTATGCTGCAAATGCCAGCCCACAGCAGAAGGGTAACTGAGACTCTAAGCCATTTTACCATAGACACCATATCTGCAAGGGAGGGTAGGGCAGAGAGGAATATGCCTCATCTCGCTCTTGGAAAAGAATTTCCTGATCAAGCAGAAAGGAATAGCAAACACAGAGGGAACAGGCTGAGCTGATTAACACAGGCTAAGAGGCTTCCCTGGCTAAGTATTACTGGGGTCTTTGTGACCCTGCCTGTCACCTCCTTGCTTCAGAAGGCCATTCGGATTTATCACTTTTCTTTCATGGTGCTGACTGCTCTCTGCCCCTGCTCACTGACCACTGCAGTTGCCTCATTTTGAGTTCCTACCTCTGCTGTCATCACCCTTCCTTCCTGCCTTACTAACATGACCCTCTCCAAGGTGCACAGCCTTCTTGTCACTTCCTCAGTTTTCCCACTGTACTACAGAACTAAACCCTGCAACATCAGACAGGTGACAAAGCAATTGTATTGCTGCTATGGGCTCCCAGCCTGAAAGAAATGCTGAAAATGCACACAAGGTAACATGGACACAACAGTTAACAGGCCAGCACACAGGCTGACCATCAGGAGGTAGCAATCACAGCAGGAAGGTGTGTCAGGACTTGCACCCTTTCACTTCTCCCAGGGCTGCCTTTGCACATAGATAGTAAATCTTTCTGGAGAGAGAGAAGCAGACCAGCAGCTTAACATCACTATTTATTCCTTGGGAGACATTCCTCCTCCAAAGCAGGAAAGCACAACACACAAGGCTCTTCATGCTAGTAGTCTGCCCACACCCATGTCTGTTGAAGCACTGTCAACCTCACTGCAGCAATGCCTTACCACGATGCAAATTAGCAAGCCAAGAGTGGCCTGCTTCTGAACATGGCTGAACGAGCTATTACCGGGTTGCCAGTCCCCACTTGGGCACAAAGCATCCTCCAGGGAAGATATAAAGCCACTAGGGACTGAACAAACTGGAAGACAAGTGCACTTGGGTTGAGGCAATCCCTGGTATTGATACAGGCTGGGGGATGAAGGGGTTGAGAGTGGTCCTACCGAGAACAACTTGGGTGGATGAAAAGCTGGACATAAGCCAACAACATCCACTCACAGCCCAGAAGCAAACCATGTCCTGGGCTGTATCAAAAGAAGTGTGGATAACAGGGTGAGGGAGCAGATTCTGCGGCTCTGTTCTGCTTTGGTGAGATCCCATCTACAATGCTGTAGCCAGCTCTGGAGGCCTCAGAACAGGAGAGACATGAACCTGTTGGAACAGGACCAGAGGAGGCCACAAGAGTGATGGAACTCTTCTTCTACGAGGAAAGGCTGAGAGTTGGGATTGTTCAGCCGGAAGAGAATTGTGGAATCATAGAATCAATAAGGTTGGAAAAGACCTCAAAGATCATCAAGTCCAACCTGTCACCCAAGACCTCATGACCACTAAACCATGGCTTCAAGTGCCACGTCCAATCCCTTTTTGAACACCTCCACGGACGGTGACTCCACCACCTCCCTGGGCAGCACATTCCTGGGAAGACCTTAATGTGGCCTTTCAGTACTTACAGAGGGCCTAAAAGAGAGATGGGGACAATCTTTTTGCAGGGCTTGTTGTTACAGGACAAAGGGTGACGATTTTAAACTATGAAAGGGCAGATTTAGACTAGATATTAGGAAGCAATATCTTGCACTGAGGGTCGTGAGGCACCGGCACAGGTTGCACGGAGAAGTGGTATAAGTGCCACCATTGGAAACATTCAAGGTCAGACGGGTCGGGATGGGGCTCTGGGCAACCTTGCTCACTGTAGGGGGGTTGAACTAGATGCCCTTCGAAGGTCCCCTTCAACGCGATCCATTCTATGTGGTCTAACCACTTGGCTATCTCTGCGTGGGTCCCTGCCTGATGCAGCCCCCCACCGCTGACCTCCGGCAGCCCGAGAGGGGAAGGCCTCCCCGCGCTCCCCGCGGCGAGGTGTCCCCGTCCGGGCAGGACCTGGCCGCCCCCTCACCTGTGGGCCTGGCAGCAGAAGAGGCAGAGGTTGGCACCGCAGGTCAGGCACCGCCCCGAAGCCGCCCCGTCGGCGCACAGGTCGCAGCCCGCCGCCGCCTCCCCGCCTCGGCTCAGCGCCAGGTAGTCGGGCGTGAGTTGCGCGACGCCTCCGGGCGGCAGCTCCACCACGGCGTCGCACACCGGGCACAGGACGCAGCGGGCGGCGGGCCGGCCCGGTTCCCCCAGCCTGCAGAGCCGCCGCAGGCAGGCAGCGCACAGCGAGTGCAGGCAGGGCAGCAGCCGCGGCGACACGCAGGCCTCGGCGCACGCCGGACAGCGCGGCCCGGACGACATGTCGGCACCCCGCCCGCCACCGCCGCCGCCGCCCCCTTCGGCTCCCCGGAAAAACCCGGCGAGCCCCCAACGCCCAGCCTCGCACCGCCCCCGGCCCTGGGGCGCGGGCTGCCCCGTTGCTAGAGGCGACCCGAACCGGCTCCGCCCTCCACCGCCCGCCCCTCTGGGAGGCGGTATGAGGGGCGAAGGCTGCTGGGGCGGCGGAGAGGACCCCGCCGCTGCCGCCGACCCCGCCCGGCTCCTCCTTCGGGACGGGACAGGCAGGGTGGGCAGAGGGGACCGACAGTCCGCTTTGTTCTCAGTCTCCCCGCCGAGGTAACGGGGAAGCCTGGCCGGTTGCCAGACAGATCGTGGAATACTAGAACCGTTTTGGTTGGAAAAGACCTTGAAGATCATGAAGTCCAACCGTTCTCTAACTCTGCCAAGGCTGGTGCTAAGCGGTGTCGCTCAGCAACCGCACCTCTGTGTCTTTGACACCCCCCGAGGCATGGGGATTTAACTGGCTCCCGGGGGAGCCCGTTCAATCCCTGATGACTGAACTTTGCACCAGCTTCTTCAACAGCTTCCCAGGCTGCCTTAGTTGGCCTGCCTGCTTAGCCCTTTTGAATACCAACGTTTAGGTCACAGTCAAGAGTTTACAACCTTGAAGTTGATCAAAAAGGAAAGATATTCCAGAAGCCTTCTTATGGTTTGAACAGGTGAAGTGGTTGCTGCAGGGGTTGAAGAGAAGCTTCAGTAACTGTGAGACAAGATGACTTGGTAACAACATTAAACATTGAGGCCAAGAGCTTTGAAGGACTGATGCGGGTGGAATGAACAGCAAATGACACCAAGTGTGGGCGTGGGAAGAAGATGGGAGAAGAATCAGCATTGCCTTTGTGCAGAAAGGGCAAGCTACCTAGAGAACAGCACCTTCTTCCATCACTGCAGTGAGATGGTGAAATAAACCATGGCTGGCAATCACAGAGGAAATCTGAGGTTGAACCCTATCTGAGCTGATCTGATCATCTGCCCTGGGGCTGACCGGGTTGGAGGACAGGACACATCACTGCTGAGTAATGTACCCATGAGCCATCAGCATACACCGCTAGCAACCTCCAGATGTGACTAAAGGAAGTCAGAGTGAAATGAGGGGGAGAGAACCCCATGAGACTCAGAAAAAAACCCAAACCAAACCAAAGCAAAAGAAGCAGAAATGGAAAACACGAAGCAAAACAAAAACACACACATAAAAAAAACAAGCAAAGAAACAAACAAAGAAAAAGCCCAATAAATAACTAACCCAGCAGCCTACAAAATGCAGGAAGTATGGATTCACCAAGGGGAAGTCATGATTGACCAAAGTGATAGCCTTTTATGATCACATAACTGAGTGGATAGATGAGGGGAGGGCAGTGGATGTGATCTCCCTTGACTTCAGCAAGACTTTTGATGCCCTCTCCCGCAGCATTCTCACAGCCAAGCATAAGAAGTGTGGACTGGATGACTGGACAGTGAGGTGCATTGAGAGCTGGCTGAATGACAGAGCTCAGAGGGTTGTGGTCAGTGGGGCAGAGTCTAGTTAGGCCAGTCACTAGTGCTGTTCCCAAGGGATAAGTACTGGGTCTAGTCCTGTTCAACATACTCATCGGTGACCTGGAGGAAGGGACAGAGTACCCTCCACAAGTTTACTGGCAACACAAAACTGTGAGGCATAGGAAGTTCCATGTAAATATGAGGGAAAATTTTTTCACTGTGATGGTGACAGAACACTGGGACAGGCTGCCTGGGGAGGCTGTGGAGTCTCCCTCTCTGGAGATATTCAAAACTTGCCTGGGTGCATTCCTGTGTGATCTGGCGTAGCTGATCCTGCCCTGGCAGGAGGGATGGACTGGATGAATTTTTGAGGTCCCTTCCAGACCCTGTGATTCTGTGAGTGGTTGACACACTGGAAGGCTGTGCTGCCATTCAGTGAGACCTAGACAGGATGAAGAGCTGGGCAGAGAAAAACCTAATGAAATTCCACAAGGGCAAGTGTAGAGTCCTGTATCTGGGGAGGAATAACCCCATGTCTCAATGCAGGTTGGAGGCTGACCTGCTGGAGAGCAGCTCTGAGGAAATGGACCTAGGGGGCTGACCATGAGCCAACGCTGTGCTCTTATGGCCAAGAAGGCCAATGGTACTCTGTGATGCATTAAGAAGTGTGGCCAGGAGGACAAAGAAGGTTCTCTTCCTCCCCTACTCTGCCGTTGTGAGGCCTCATGTGGAATGCTGCATCCAGTTCTGGGCACTCCAGTTTGAGACAGACAAGGAACTACTGAAGAGAGTCCAGCAAGAGTCAATAAGATGAACTGGAGCATCTCTTTTACAAGGAAAGACTGAGAGAGCTGGGGCTATTTAGCCCAGAAAAGACTGAGGAGGGATCATATTATGGTTTATCAATATCTAGAGACTGAGTGACAGGTGGATGAGGCCAGATTCTTCTCCGTGGTTCCCAGTGACAGGACAAGGGGCAGTGGGCAGAAATGAACACAAGAGTTTACACTTAAAAAGTAAAACTTACTCCCTTTGAGAGTGGCAGAGCACTGCAGCAGGCTGCCCAGAGAAGTTGTAGAGTCTGTCTCTGTAAGCATTCCAAACCTGCCTGGACATGTTCCTGTGTGATTTACTCGAGGTGATCCTGCTCTGGCAGTGGTGTTGAACTAGATGATCTTCAGAGGTCCCTTCCAAGCCCTACCATTCTGTGATTCTGTGAAATGGGAGCTGCATTAATACAAACTTGTGCTTCAGTTTAGATTACTCTCCCCATAATATTGCTTTCTTGGCAGAGGAAGCCCTTGTGCCAACAAGTCCTAAACTGTGGAAGGCAAATCAATGGACATGCTGTGAATATAATCAAGGAACATACTGGGCGGCAAAAGCACTGCAAGAATGCTGCTGGGAGGCTCTCCCCCATCTGGGATGACTCAAGAGTTTGCTTTGTAACCAGACAAAACATTAGGATAAAAACCCCAAACATAAACTTAGAAACCCCAATGGCAATAAAGGAACAGAAAGACAAAAATGGAACAATGAAAATGTGTCATTAAAATTGCACAAGGGAATAGTGTTTCCCTTTTGCCACATCTTATGAGAGCTGATGGATTGCTAATTATCCTCATTTGACCCATAATTTACTTGAGTCCTCTTCAAACACTTTTCCTGCTCCTATTGTTAAAGATGTTCACCAGAATCTCTCAGAATATTTGCTCTGGCTGACCTGTTGTTTCCTCACCACCCTTTCCCACCACCTCCTTTCCCTTTTTCCTGTGTATCTGCTTCTCATTTCCTACCAGTAAGCACTGGATCATCCCACAGAGACACAGAAGAATTGACGGGTTCCTTCAACCTTCCTTTAAAGGATTCTTGACTAATATATCTATTGTGTGTGCTAATTAGCCCATTCTGGGGAGACTTTTATGCTGCTTTCCTGTTTATCTATTCCTGAAGGAATATTGGTAAAACTTTTTATATAATTAACCAAAAAAACAGTCTTTAAAGAATGATTTCCTTCCTCAATTCTTCATGAGCAATGTGGGTATAAAGCATTCACAGCATTTGGAATGGGATGCCTCATGCTGCCCTGTCCCTGTGTACACTGTTAATTTTAGGGATCTGTTTCTGCCATAAGAAACAAACTGCTTAGGCCACACCTTGAGTCCTGTGTCCAGTTCTGGGCCCCTCAGTTTAGGAACGATGTTGAGTGGCTGGAAGGTGTCCAGAGAAGGGCAACAAAGCTGGGGAGGGATTTGGAGCACAGCCCTGTGAGGAGAGGCTGAGGGAGCTGGGGTTGCTTAGCCTGGAGAAGAGGAGGCTCAGGGGAGACCTTATTGCTGTCTATAACTGCCTGAAGGGAGGTTGTAGCCAGGTGGGGGTTGGTTTCTTCTCCCAGGCAACCAGTACCAGAACAAGAGGACACAGTCTCAAGCTGTGCCAGGGGAAGTTTAGGCTGGCTGTGAGGAAGAAGCTCTTCATAGAAAGATTAATTTGCCATTGGAATGTGCTGCCCAGGGTGGTGGTGGAGTCACCATCACTAGAAGTGTTTAAGAGGAGACTGGATGAGGCACTTAGTGCTATGGTTTAGTTGATTAGATGGTGTTGAGTGACAGGTTGGACTTGATGATCTCAAAGGTCTTTTCCAATCTGGTTAATCCTACCCCATCCTAATCCTACCCCATCCTATGCTATTCATTGCAGAAAGACCTGGGAGAGGTGAAGGAAGCAGGCAGCAGACCAGCACACCTCGCAGACTAAACCTGTGTTGCTGACCAGCTAATAGAAGGGGCACAAGCACCACACAAAGGTGCTTGTCTTCACCCTGAAATAGCAAACTGGAGGCAGAACAGAGATCTGATAACACATGAAACACAGAAAGCAAGCATCAGAAAAGATGGATGGATCTCTATTGTCCTCCAGATTTGTGAAAGGAAACACAGTTTGAGGTGGACAAGCAATATCCCTTTCAGATGGCTGCAGCTATTTGAAGACTAAAACAGCTGCAGCTAAACCACCTAGCAACATGGGCTTTGTGCAGACTTGCCTTTGCTGTGGCTTCTGACCAGACATTCTTGCTTTCTCCTGCTCCCTGCAGCCTTCCAGCCACCTGCTGTCACTTTCAGCTTTCTGCTGCTCTATATATTCTTCTTAATTCCTCCTAAAGCCCTGCCTACATTTTTTTGCAGGGAAGATGAAACTGGAATTTTTCAAGCCAAGTTTTCAAACGAAGCAAGTTTTGTGTGATCTGCAAGGCCAGTAACCTTTTTTTATCTCCTCTTGAGCTGTATTTTAGACAGGGGAAGTGAGCTTAAAGATAATCATAGAATCACAGAATCAATAAGGTTGGAAAAGACCTCAAAGATCATCAAGTCCAACCTGTCACCCAACACCTCATGACTAAATAAACCATGGCACCAAGTGCTACGTCCAATCCCTTTTTGAACACCTCCAGGGACGGTGACTCCATCACCTCCCTGGGCAGCACATTCCAATGGCCAACAACTCTCTCGGTGAAGAACTTTCTGCTCACCTTGAGCCTAAACTTCCCCTGGTGTAGTTTGAGACTGTGTCCTCTTGTTATGGTGCATGTTTCCATACAAAAGAGGATTGATAAGTAAGACCCTTAATGCTCACACTAACATGAAAAAGGAGTCATTCTTCTTTCCCTTCACTGCCCCATGAAGGGCATCAGTATGTCACAGTAGGGTACTATGTGGAGGTGCAGCTATTATGGTGGTGAGGGGTAGCTAAAAATGTGGCAGCTACAAATACAGGGCGGAGTTGGTTCTGCTGCTCACAGAGCAGCTACAGACCATACAGCTGAGGTGTGTGTGGGGAGAGCAATCCTGCAGCAGAGTGTCTGTGGGGTGAGCATATAATATCAGATCAGGTCACTTTAAGCCAGTATCCCAGCACAAGTACAGCATCTCCACCTGCAGCACCCTTTCACCTACTCCATGGCCCTACAGGCTAAGCACAGCCTCTGTGTGTGCACAGGGTGTCAGAACAAGACTTTCCCTGGGCAACTAGAAACAAAACCCTCACCTTGCTGCAAGACAGCAAGATCTGAGAGCTCACTAAGGAAGGCTTGTGATCAGTAGGAGACCTCAAAGAGCAGTACTGTTATGTGTGCATATTTATGTAAAATCTGCCTGCCTGAAGGAAACTGCAGCAGGTTTGCAGAACTAGCTCCCAGCAGAAGGAACTGTCAGTTGAATGAAAGTCTTGTTTCAGACTGGTACAGGCCAGCCACAGTTGTGCCTAGCAGGCCAGCCTGCTTATCACATTTGTTCCCAGGCAGGAAAGCTTGAGCTGGCAAGCATGCATCTGCTTTCAGCATAGCTCTCTTGCTTCCTTATTTGCTTGACTTGGCCCAAGGTCCTCTTCCCTCATTCAGAGAATCACACAATGACAGGGGCTGGAAAGGACCTCCAGGGCTCATGTAGTCCAATCCCACTGCTAAAGCAGGTTTGCCTAGAGCCCGCTACACAGGAATGAAAGGTTTTGAAAGTCTCCAGTGCTCTGGCACCTACACAGGAAAGAAGTTTCTATTTAAGTTCAAGTGAAACTTCTTGTGTTCTAGTTTGTACCTGCTGCCCCTTGTCCTGTCACTGGGCACCACTGACCCATCTTCCTGACCTCTATCCACCCTTTAGGTATTTATAAGCATTGACAGATCCGTCTCAGTATCCAGGCTAAAGAGCCCCAGGTTTCTCAGCCTCTCCCAGCTCCTTTCCTGTGCCTGATGCCAGCCCTCTTTAGTTTGTTGGCCAGAAAGCAGAACTGGAGGGGCAAGCCAAACTCTTTATTTCCATCATTCTATTGCTGTTGAGTCCTTCTACTGAATTGGAAAACAAATCAAAACAAATCATGGGAGAAAGAAGGTAACTGTTAAGGTTTTTAATAAGGTGTTTTGGCAAGAATCTAGGCTGCCCTTGATCAACTCTCTACCTCTCTACTACACTTCACCTACTCCTACCTCAGGAACTCACCTGGGCTCTGTGCAGAAGAGTACAGAGGAGGCACAGATAGGCACTCAGAGACAAGAGTCTTGGTTTTTTAAGCTGAAACTGTGCCTAGCAAGCTCACCAGGCTGAAAAGAAGCATTCTCCCTTTTCCTCCTTGGCACCTTCTCACTTGCACCCAGCTGTTCTCATGAAAGCAGGGCTAGACATGAGATTGTGACTAATTAGTATCTATGGTGAAGTAACTGTACTCCACAGCCTGGGGCAGGGGAGAAGCCTTGGCAGCTTTTCAGTTCAGCTCCACCCTAGCCAGAACTGGAAGTCCACTTCTCCGAGGCAAATGGAGGCTTCTGCAAGATAGGACTTTGATTGTAATCTGGAGCCAGGTACTGGTTCTGTGGCACTGCCTTTTCCTGCCTGCCCCATGCCTTCTTCCTCCTTGCCAAGAGAATTGGGGACTTTGAAGTGTGAGAATCACCTATGCTTTCTGTGCTCAGAAGAAGCAAATACAAGGAACATAAATATATTAATACTTCTACCTGTTCATTATTAGCACAGGAAAAGAGATTCTCCTTCAGAGACTTCTGGGTTCCTCTTCCACATTACGTAAAGCCTCCCCTCCCATTAGTACTCCTACATTCAAGGGCCACAGAAGGGAAAACAGAAGAACAGGAAGTTTGTGAGTCCTGCCAAGGGACAGGACCACACACAAAGCAGCTGTCAGGATCAGGTGTGCTCACCTGAACAGCAGACACATAAATGTTGTGAGGATTTCCTTCAACAAAACTTGTGCTTCTAAAGAGCAGAAGTGATCCAGGACTCCTCAGACTTGCATCCACTCAGGGGCACATCTTTCACAGTCCCAGGGCACTATCTTTGAGACCATGCTCATGGGGTGAAGAAATATCTGCTGGGACTAGGAAATGTTCATAGAATCAGTCAGGGTTGGAAAGGACCACAAGGATCATCTAGTTTCAACCCCCCTGCCATGGGCAGGGACACCTCACACTAGATCAGGCTGGCCAGAGCCTCATCCAGCCTGGGCTTAAACACCTCCAGGGATAGGGCCTTAACCACCTCCCTGGACACTGAGAGGGGATCTGTCAATGCTTATAAATACCTAAAGGGTGGATGGAGGTCAGGAGGTGGTGGAGGACAATCCCAGCTTATAAAATGCCTAACAGTGCTTTTGTGGAGGTCTCACATTCTTTTGGTAACAAACACTATGTAAAAAGCAAAGTATGCTTCACACAAAGCCATGCCAGAACTTTTTCTTCACCATTTGAACTATTAGTGTAATAGACTCCAAAGGGAGGTGGTGGATTCCTCTCCATTAGACAGTTTCAAGGCCCAGCCTGGCAGGGTGCTGGGCCATCTCATTTAAACTATATTCTTACCCCAAAAGGTTGGACTAGCTGATCCTTAAGATCCCCTCTGACCTGGTATTCTATGAATCTCTAGCATGTGAAAAATGATTCCTAGGCTTCTTCACACAGGGACTTTTCTGGCACACCACTGCAATTCCACAACAGCAAAGCTGGGACTCCAGCAGCTGCATGCCTCCCAGCCAACCTGCACATCCTTGCTTTCTACAAGATGCCCTTTAATTTTATTCCCCCCCCCCCCGCTCCCTGTATCTAGATTTATCTATTTATCTCATTCCACATTTAGGGTTTTACAGACCCAGAAAAAAACTGTGGAATGGGCAGCAGCCACACTCCTGCCTGCACTTTCATCTTGTCTAAAGAGAGCAGGCATCCATAGAACTGCCCATGCTGCCCCTTGGTCTGCCCTAAGAATTAGACTGATACAGTGCCACAGTGAGAGGCAGCATGTGTGATATGCTGTACAACACCTTAGGGAAGCAGGCTTGGTGCTGTGCAGAGGACAGCAGAGATTTTCCAGCTTTGGGGCACTTCCCTGTCTGAGGTTGTGTTGGTCATAGAATCATAGAATCAATAAGGTTGGAAAAGACCTCAGAGATCAAGTCCAACCTGTCAGCCAAGACCGCATGGCTATTAAACCATGGCTTCAAGTGCCACGTCCAATCCCCTCTTGAACACCTCCAGGGATGGTGACTCCAGCACCTCCCTGGGCAGCACATTCCAATGGCCAATTACTCTTTCTGGGAAGAATTTTCTCTTCACCTTGAGCCTAAACCTCCCCTGGTGCAGCTTGAGACTGTGTCCTCTTGTTCTGGTGCTGGTTGCCTGGGAGAAGAGACCAACCCCCATCTGGCTACAACCTCCCTTCAGGTAGCTGTAGAGAGCAATGAGGTCTCCTCCTCCTCTCCTCCAGGCTACACAACCCCAGGTCCCTCAGCCTCTCCTCACAGGGCTGTGCTCAAGGCCTCTCCCCAGCCTCACTGCCCTTCTCTGGACACGTTCAAGTGTCTCAATGTCCTTCTTAAACTGAGGGGCCCAGAAATGGAGACAGGACTCAAGGGGTGGCCTAACCAATGCTGAGTACAGGGGCAGGCTATTTATCACCTGCTTAATATTTCCATACCAAACCCCAAACAAGACAACACATAGCACCACGTCCTTCATCTGGCTGCAGAATAATTAATGACAAGGAAAGAGGAAATAATCCAAACCCCAAGAAAAGCCCCTAGAGTTTTCCTTATTGGGGGGGGGGGGGGGGGGGGGGGGCAGGAGGGAAAAAAATAGTCTTTCCAACAGTTTTCAGTGCAAGATTTCATAATCAATATACATATAGGAAAATTTCCCATGCTTTCCAAAGGAAACCTTTTCAAAGGGAAACCAATTTCTCTGTGGTAGCCCCGATGAAAGGGGAGGATGAGAGAAAAAGTGGCTGCAGCTCTGCTCTGTACCTGTTTTTTGCTGTTGTGCTTACCCTGGTTTGGGGCCAAGTGGCTCTTCTGCTGACATTTCAGACAAAAAGAAGGAAGAACATGAAAGGCCTGGGGAAAAGAAAGCAAAGGAGGAGACCCAACCAAACGCTTAGCTTGCAAAATCGGAGTCACACTACAGGGCTAAAGCACTGCGGCGAGGTGGCAGCAGAGCGCGGGGAAGCCAAAGGAGACTTTTAGCAGGAAAAAGGAGGGGGCTGGGCAAAAAAGGCGGCAAAGGGAAACAGAAGGCCGGGGGGCAGGGAACAACAGGCGTGTGGGGGGGGAGAAAGGCGGGGGGGAAATGGCGGGCATAGGGGGAGGAGGGGGAGGAGAAGGCGGGCGGGGGCGGGGGGGGGGAGGAGGAGGAAAAGGCGGGCGGGGGCGGGGGGGGAGAGGAGGAAAAGGCGGGCGGGGCGGGGGGGGAGGAGGAGGAAAAGGCGGGCCGGGGGGCGGGAGGAGGGGGGAGGAGGAAAAGGCGGGCCGGGGGGGCGGGGAGGGGCAGGATCTTCAGTCTAAGGGGTTTTGGGTGGGTGTCCTCTGCAGGGAAGGAACAGATACCTAAGCACTGTCTCAGAGCGCAGGGTTTATTGTCCATCGTCAGTCACACCATGATGGTTACTTGAAAAAGCCCCATAAAAAGAATATAGACAGGAGTATTGGAAGCACACCTAAGCCACGTCTGGCTCCTGTTGTACCAAAGGGAGCACGCTTCCGTACGCAGCAGATAGGGAGTCCGACTTCAGCTTCCACCAGGCACTTTGTCTTGCAGTTTCTAAAGCCTCCTGTCGTCAGTGTACCTAACAGGGGTATCAGATGCTTGTTTGCCTGGCTGAGTTTATAACCTTGTGTAAGACTTGATGTGGTGACACGGTGGAGTGTTACAGCAGCACGTGCACTGCAGAAACTCATTCCCAGGACTTTCCATACTGCCCTGTGTGGCACAAACCAATAGGCCTGTGAAGCTTTTCACACTAATGCTGACATGAAAGCACTGCACATACATCTGGAGAGGGGAGGCTATTGTGATCTAATTGTGGTACATAAAAATCATGGTTTGAAACAAGATGAGATGTGAGTGCATCTTCCTTTACATAACGTGCATTGACAATGCAAACCAACCTTCCTCTTTTTGCTTTTCCACCTGCAAAAGAAGAAACCAGCTGAAATTCATACATCACAAGTTTCCCACAGACTTACTGGCTAGTGCTGGCTTATGTAGGACTGCTGCATGTCAATTTAGAATCATAGAATCAATAAGGTTGGAAAAGATCTCAGAGATCAAGTCCAACCTGTCACCCAACACCCCATTGACTAACTAAACCATGGCACCAAGTGCCACGTCCAATCCCCTCTTGAACACCTCCAGGGACGGTGACTCCACCCCTCCCTGGGCAGCACATTCCAATGGCCAATTACTCTTTCTGGGAAGAGCTTTCTCCTCACCTCGAGCCTAAACCTCCCCTGGCACAGCTTGAGACTGAACTCATGTCTCATGATTTCTCAGTCTTACCTTTGGTCTTTGGCTGACAGAAGTTAATTTCATGTTTTCTGACATGGCACTTAAGGGTGAACGAGGTTTGCTAGAGTCTCCTACAGACCTGAAGTTATTCAAAAAGAGATTGATAAAGTGAAAAATAGAAGTGCCTGCTAGAACCATGTCTCAGATGCTGATTTAGGACTCCTTACCTATAGTATTCAACAACACATGTCCCCTGCCTTATAGAATAGAATAAAATTAACCAGGTTGGAAAAGACCATTGAGATCATCAAGTCCACCCTATCACCCAACACCATCTAATCAACTGAACCATGGCACCAAGTGCCTCATCCAGTCTCTTCTCAAACACCTCCAGTGATGGTGACTCCACCACCTCCCTCGGCAGCTCATTCCAGTGGCCAATTCCTCTTTCTGGGAAGAACTTCTTCCTAACATCCAGCCTAAACTTCCCCTGGCACAGCTTGAGACTGTGTCCTCTTGTTCTGGTGCTGGTTGCCTGGGAGAAGAGACCAACCCCCACCTGGCTACAACCTCCCTTCAGGTAGTTGTAGACAGCAAGAAGGTCTCCCCTGAGCCTCCTCGTCTCCAGGCTAAGCAACCCCAGCTCCCTCAGCCTCTCCTCACAGGGCTGTGCTTGAGACCTCTCCCCAGCTTTTTTGCCCTTCTCTGGACATGTTCCACCAAGTCAACATCTTTCCTAAACTGAGGAGCCCAGAACTGGACACAGGACTCAAGATGTGGCCTCACCAGTGCAGAGCACAGGGGCACACTGCAGGTGTTTCAAATACCAACAATGGAAATTGTGAAAGAGCTACTAGACCTCTGTTCCATTTCCACAGAGTTGAGCATAATGAAGTCAGGGAAAGTCCATGAAGCCAAAGAAAAACACAGCAAATTTTCCACTGTATTCATGTTCCACTGTATGGGGTAATCAAGACACTGCAGAAATTAAGTAGTAAAGGCTTAACTTTTACCTTCTTACACTGCTCATACTGGCAGGGGAAACACAATCTTCTTTAGAGCTGTCAGCTGCTACAGGAACAGACACTTCAATTGCTCTCCTTGCATTTTCTAGGCAATAAACAACAGCTTGAGTCTGATGAGAACACAGCAACACTGCACAACATTCATTTGGGTTTTCCACTTTTTGAGAGACATTAATGCTTCCCAATTGCACAGAATATACAGAAGGGACATAAAACATCAGGCTGAACACCATCCCCACATCCACTCTCTGAAAATAATGTTGAAAGATTCTTAGACCATGGACACTGTGCACAGACACAGAACATTTTTCCATGGATAAATCTGGGACGTGGCAACTACAGGCTTAGACTCCTCTGATTTCTCTACTTTGTTCCTTTAAGATTTTACCTGTTGTACTGAAATCATATTACATCAGACACACAAGTGTTAAAAATTTTCCCACTGAACAAGTCATGGCATGTGCACCTACATGGTCCCTCCTCCCCCTCCTTCCTCTCATAGAATCATAGAATCAATAAGGTTGGAAAAGACCTCAAAGATCATCCAGTCCAACCTGTCACCCAACACCTCAGGACTACTAAACCATGGCACCAAGTGCCACATCCAATCCCCTCTTGAACACCTCCAGGGATAGTGACTCCACCACCTCCCTGGTCAGCCCATTCCAATGGCGAATGACTCTCTCAGTGGAGAACTTTCTCCTCACCTCCAGCCTAAACTTCCCCTGGCACAGCTTGAGACTGTGTCCTCTTGTTCTGGTGCTGGTTGCTAGAGAGAAGAGACCAACCCCTTCCTGGCTACAACCACCTTCCAGGTAGTTGTAGAGAGCAATGAGGTCTCCCCTGAGCCTCCTCTTCTCCAGGCTAAACAACCCCAGCTCCCTCAGCCTCTCCTCACAGGGCTGTACTCAAGGCCTCTCCCCAGCCTTGTTGCCCTTCTCTGGACACGTTCAAGTGTCTCGATGTCCTTCCTAAACTGAGTGGCCCAGAACTGGACACAGGACTCAAGGTGTGGCCTAAGCAATGCAGTGTACAGGGGCAAAATGACTTCCCTGCTCCTGCTGGCCACACTATTCCTAATGCACACTTTTTACTCTTACTGCTGACCCCAACCACTGATAAGTCAGATAAGGACAGAGAACTCTCCAGGGCAGAAAAACATTGTATTAGGTTTTGCTTCTCCTGAAGCTGGGTACTTACCAGTGCAATTTAGGGATGAAGACAGACTAGGAGATACCATGGAAGGACTGTAGCAGTGGCAGCTAGTTTCTGCTGGTCTATGAGCTGCAACAGTTTATCCCGTGCTTCCGTACTCTGCCGGTTCAGCTCTGCTATTCTCTCCTCCAAGCTCTTCGACACCATGAGATGAGTCTGCTTGGATAATTACTTCCAATTAGAAACTTACATTTTGCACCTTCCAAGGAGAGCATGCAATGCCTTTCAAGAAATTGTATGCATTTGATCTTCAAACTGAAAGTAAACTTAATTGCACTCCACCTCCTGTGAAAAACCTGATTTTAGCTCTTTGAGTGTCCTGCACCGAGGTCCTTAGCTGACTAAGCACAACACCATTTTAAACTGGATTTCCCACAAATGGGAAGAACCATCTATTTTCTGTATCACTTAAGGCAAACAAACTCAATCCTAATCATCCAGTGATTGATCATAGAATCACAGAATAAGTAAGGTTGGAAAAGACCTCAAAGATCATCAAGTCCAACCTGTCAGCCAAGACCTCATGACCACTAAACCATGGCACCAAGTGCCACGTCCAAACCCCTCTTGAACACCTCCAGGGATGGTGAGTCCACCACCTCCCTGGGCAGCCCATCATAATGAAGAAAATAGTCAGAGACACAGGGGTCAGAGTGTGGGGAAGACAGAGCAGACTTCTAGCACAAATATCATAGAAGGGTTTGGGTTGGAAAGAGCCTTAAAGATCATCTAGTTCCAACCCCGCTGCCATGGGCAGGGACACCTCCTACTCTAGTCTAGGTTGCTCAATATCCCACCCAACCTGCTGTTGAACACTCCAGACTTGCAGCCTCCACAATATCCCAGAACACATCTTCAAACCGGGTTTTTTATCCACTTTGAGCTCATCCCATCTCCCTTCAGTAACTATTTCCACAAAAACACTGTAAAAAGTTTGCATCATCTTGTACAACAAAATGACTAAATATGGCACAACACAATGGGGGAAGTGTCAACACTCTCAGCCAACATTTGACATGAGGAAGGCTAAAAACCTTAAGGACCCTTAACTGAACAGTAACTCAGCCACTGTGATGGAATAAAAGCAAGCACACAGCAGCAAGGACAGGGATAAGGTAATTCTGTGGTGTTCACTCACTGGGGTGCCACTGAATAGCTGCCTAGTTGCAGATTCAAGTTTCTCTGTGTAAACTGAAGCCTTCAAGTGGTCTCCTTCCCAGAGACTGTAGGATTTTCACCACACAGCAGGACTGACATGAGAGACCCAACTAGCACATACACTATTAATCAAGTATGTGCAAGAGATGTACCTGCACTAACTTTAATCTCATGGGGTCTGGGGTCACAGCAGCAGAAGAGATGTATGGCATGGGTTTAAATATGTATTTTACATGCATGACAAGAACCTGTGGGTTGGTGCAGTGCTTTCACTGTAAGCACTATCCAAGCTACAAGAGATATCCTTGATCATGCTGCAGCCACATCTCTTTTTGCAGTATAACCTTATCCTAAACTTAAAAGTGTGCCGCACACTTCTCAGAGGTTGTATACAACATAGGCCCAATACAAGAAACTACTGTTGAGCCCCCTAGGGAATGAAAGCTATCACAAGTCTCCAAGCAAATGAATGGAAGGGTAGTGATTTTGCTACTCCTTTCCTTACAACAACTGGAGAGAAAGCATCAGCAAGCTATGGGAAAGCAGATCAACAGAAGGGGGACAGCAGCCTTCCCTTCCTGTGAAATTCTCACCTGTCCGTGTGAAGAGTCTGGACTAGGATTGGCATTTCGTAACGAGTCTGGCTGACGTAGGCAGTCACTTGTGTCATCAGAGAAGCCTCTGAATTTGCTCAGCTGAGCCTGAATTAGAGAGTTCTGCTGTGTAAGCTCAGCTATCTGTCCCAGCAGGTCACTGTTACGAAATAACTCTTCAGCTGTGCTGTTTTTCCTAGTGTCACCTGCACGGGACAGACTGACTTTCTCGTGGGAACTCTCCAAGTCTCTACCTGCAGGAAGAATTGGTTGCCTTTGAGAGATGAGAGCCATCTGCTCAGTTGTGCTCTGTGTTCTCAGGGAGGAAGCCGAGCTCCTTTCCTTGCATGGCTCTCTTTCAGTGTTTTCAGGAGACTGAGAAGTGGCTGTGAACATGGCAAGAAATGAAAGAAGAGTAAGGAAAGAGATGTGATCCACATTAAGGACAATAGCAATGACTTTATTGCATCAGGCTAGGAGTAATCCAGTATGAATTGTAACATCTAGTCTGAATGGTGCTCTGGCAGGGGGGTTTGGAACAGAGGATCTTTTGAGGTCCCTTCTAACCCCTAACATTCTTTGTGTGCACTACTGATCAAAACACTCTCTGCAAGATCCTGCTGCAAGAACTCTCCAGGTTTAGAATTTCCTATTGCAAACAGCCTCACATTTACATGATTTCATTAATGGTCAAGAGACAAGTCAGAGAGAAAAAGATAGAGAGTTCTGAATGTCTCAGATGGTAGATCAAACACTACTTCTTAGTCAGTCCTCCATTCTCCAAAATCCAGTTACCTTACCTAATGAGCTGTAAGCTTGCCTTTCAGCTCTGGTATTTATCTTGGGTTGGTCACAAAACTATTAGAACACTGAAAGAAACTAATGCAAGCCTTTGGGCCACAGTAATAAATTAGCTATTTACTCAGCCCATAAGAAAGAGGAAGCACTCCAGCCAAAAAAAATAGGTTGGTGGGCTTTTGTGATCATCATTAGTGGATGAAGAGATGACACACCACACACATGATTGAATATGTTACAGTGCTATCAGCTGCTACATGTTAACTCCAGGCTGGCTTTTGTGATCTCTGCTTTATATAGCAAATAGCCAGTTCCTTCCCCAGCTTTAACTTCTGCCTCTTGAGCAGAGCATGACATTAATAAAGTGTACACACAAATCTGGTTTATGAATTATTTTCCATGAAGAGACATTCAAGAAGTTTAACATTTGTGGATGCAGTTAGTATCACAGAATCACCAAGGTTGGAAGAGACCTCAAAGATCATCAAGTCCAACCTGTCACCACAAACCTCATGGCTAAACCATGGCACCAAGTGCCACGTCCAATCCCCTCTTGGGCACCTCCAGGGATGGTGACTCCACCACCTCCCTGGGCAGCACATCATAATGAAGAAAATAGTCAGAGAGACATAGGTGTCAGAGTGTGAGGAAGACAGAGCAGACTTCTAGCAGAAATATCACAGAAGGGTTTGGGTTGGAAAGAGCCTTAAAATCATCTAGTTCTGTACTCATCATCTAAAGATCATCTAGTACTGTATAGAGAAGCCAAACATTTAGGTGCTGATCTGCAGAGTGCCAAAGTCAGCAAACCATAGAATCAATAAGGTTGAAAAAAGACCTCAAAGATCATCAAGTCCAACCTGTCACCACAGACCTCATGGCTAAACCATGGCACCAAGTGCCACATCCAATCCCCTCCTGAACACCTCCAGGGACAGTGACTCCACCACCTCCCTGGGCAGCATATTCCAGTGGCTAACAACTCTCTCAGTAAAGAACTTTCTCCTCACCTCCAGCCTAAACTTCCCCTGGCACAGCTTGAGACTGTGTCCTCTTGTTCTGGTGCTGTTCTCACATAGCTCAACTGTCATGAGGCCTAGGAATGTGGTTTTATATTGCTGTTTCAAATGGCAGACAACATCTGGGACTGAAACCAGATGTTGGTCTTCACAGAACACTGCCTCTGGTTCATTTCCTCCTGATGTGCCTTCTCACAGCACAGCAGCCCACCAAAAGGCCAAACTAGCTGTAAACTTCCAACTGACAAAACTCCTTAAAACCCAAAAGGACTTTTGGGTTATTTTTTTCTGACTTGCTGCAGCAGATCATACACAAGTCACAATATGAAGCAGTATGAAATGCAAATGCCAGCCTGGATTGCCACTGACAGGACTGCAGACAGTTGATGAAGAATTTGCAGGGGACAGAAAGTATGAAGAAAATCTATTACCATGCACAGAAAGAAAAGAAATATCTGGGTGCAAAGCAGGATATTCCAGCTATAGGGCCAAGGTGTCTAAGATTTCAGATTAAGGGCAGTGCAGTGATTGAAACATTAACCCTGCAGAGACTCAAGTCTACTACAGCCAAAGAGATCTCACCATGCTGGAGGGGAGGCAATTCCTGACTGCTCTTCTGCCGGGGGGGTGACAACAGCACAGCTGGCTGGAAGATGTGAGTTGGCAAGCTTCTGCTGGTTCCCACATCACCTGAAACACCTGACCTCTGGAGAAAATGGAAAGGAATTTCTTCCTGTGGGAATTTCAGCACACCTTCCTTGTTGCCTGTGCCAGCTCTAGGCTCAAAAGAACTCCAATCACGTTTTTCTAAAGCAAAGAGACAAAGCAGATCTAGAATTTAAAAAGGGTTTAGTGCAACAGGGAATGCTCTTAATAACAACTCTTATGTTTAAGTAGCTGAAGAGACAGACCACAGTATGTTTCCTACACATTGCTACCTTCCTTTTGATCCCCGGGTACAGAATAGAATAGAATTAACCAGGTTGGAAAAGACCTTTGAGATCATGGAGTCCAACCTATCACCCAACACCATCTAATCAACTAAACCATGGCACCAAGCACCCCATCCAGTCTCTTCCTAAACACTTCCAGTGATGGTGACTCCACCACCTCCCTGGGCAGCACATTCCAATGGCCAAGCTCTCTTTCCACGAAGAATTTATTCCTCACCTCCAGCCCAAACCTCCCCTGGTGCAGCTTGAGACTGTGTCCTCTTGTTCTGGTGCTGGTTGCCTGGGAGAAGAGACCAACCCCCACCTGGCTACAACCTCCCTTCAGGTAGTTGTAGACAGCAAGAAGGTCACCCCTGAGCCTCCCCTTCTCCAGGCTATGCAACCCCAGCATATGTCTGTGTTATACATCACTCAACTGGTCATTCATCTCTGGTATAGAGTCACAACAGCAAGAATCAGGCTTGTGTCTGGTTACTTAATGGGCCTCAGCAACTACTGCTTCTGGACAGCAGCGACCTCCAGTGTCTGATGGAAGGATCGAGCTCAGACTGTCAGGGTGCCTCAGGTTTGTGGAGCTTTCTCAGGACCCTCCGAATAAGCCTGACTTTGGAAGCCATCTTAATAGGGGGAGGTTACTCCCCTCTTCCCTGCTCTCCTTTTTGTTTTTAGTATAACATATTACATATCACTTAAAGCTCAAGCCCAGGACTTGAGTAGGAAGTTAATCCTTGGAAGGCCTAATTCAGCAGAAGGATGCCAGGGGGGATGGAATACAACCTATAATATAAAATAACCTGTAGCAAAGCAGTTGTGCTCACAGCAGGACCCACATGAATTTGCAGAAGTTAAGATTCACACCCATGCAAGAAAAACTTATTTGGGCAGTCCTCTATTAAACACCAACTTTTCCACTACAAGGGATGAGCTAACCATAACTCCTCTGCTTCATTTTTCACACATGCACACACACACCTTGGCCATTTGTTGGACCTTTGCTTTCAATTCCAACATTACTGGGACTTTGTTCTCTTCCAGGTTCTACCAAAGGGAGGCCTTTAAATGCTTCTGTGAGGGAGCTCAGCTGTTCATCTGTAACCATCATGTATTGGTGAAGCTTCTCCTAAAGGAGGAATGAAAATAGAAAGATCTAGATATTTGTATTCCAGCAGCATGAGTTAGAAAAATCACAGAATCATCAAGGTTGGAAGAGACCCCAGAAATCATCAAGTCCAAGCTGTCACCACAGACCTCATGACTAAACCATGGCACCAAGTGCCACGTCCAATCCCCTCTTGAACCCCTCCAGGAATGGTGACTCCACCACCTCCCTGGGCAGCACATTCCAATGGCAAACAACTCTCTCTGTGAAGAACTCTCTCCTCACCTCCAGCCTAAACTTCCCCTGGTGCAGCTTGAGACTGTGTCCTCTTGTCCTGGTGCTGGTTGCTTGAGAGAAGAGACCAACCCCCTCCTGGCTACAACCTCCATTCAGGGAGTTGTAGAGAGCAGCAGCACTTGAGAAACAGCACTTGCTGTAGGGTGCATTCCAAATCTGGCATCTTAGAAAGAAACAGTTGGTATTTCTAGTGCAAGAGTCTTCTCTTGATTTAGTCCACTGAAACCTGGAGGAAGAACTAGGCTAAAGCATTGAAAATTCTGTTTCAAAACATCAATGCACTCTTCTTCCATCACAGGAAATCAGAGACATGGCACTTGGTGCCATGGTTTAGTCATGAGGTCTGTGGTGACAGGTTGGACTTGATCTCTGAGGTGTCTTCCAACCTTGGTGATTCTGTGACCCAATAAGGTCTTCCCTGAGCCTTCTCTTCTCCAGGCTAAGCAACCCCAGCTCCTCAGCCTCTCCTCACAGGGCTGTGCTCCAAACCCCTCCCCAGCTTTGTTGCCCTTCTCTGGACACCTTCCAGCAACTCAACATCTTTCCTAAACTAAGGGCCCCAGAACTGGACACAGGACTCAAGGTGTGGCCTTAACCAGTGCTGAGTACAGGGCACAATGACCTCTCTGCTCCTACTGGCCACACTATTCTTGATTCAAGCCAGGATGCCATTGGCCTTCTTGGCCACCTGGGCACACTGCTGGCTCATCTTTAGGCGGCTGTCAATCAGCACCCCCAGGTCCCTTTCTGTTTGGCAGAATTGTATACCACAAGTAGCCCTGAGAATAAACTTGACCTCTTAATAGCACTGAAAGAACCTGTAGGATCCCAGTGAGGTACTGAGTATCAGTGTCTCCATGCTTCTCATGTATTTTCTCTCTTGACTCAAATAAATTCTTTGGGTTCCATCTTCCTAAGACATGGCCCCACTTCCTCTCAAATAGCTGCCTTATTGTTTCATTCCTAACCATAAAGATTGAACAAATCTACCTCCACTGCAAATGGAAAAAAAGAAAACTTAGTCTTGGGTTCAAGAGGGGATTGGATGTGGCACTGGGTACCATGGTTTAGTCATGAGGTCTGTGGTGACAGGTTGGACTTGATGATCTTTGAGGTCTCTTCCAACCTTGGTGATGCTGTGATACTCCATTGCTCCAGCAATGTTGTAATGTTAACCAGCATAAAAGCATGGAAGAAAGTGCTTAAACATTTGTATTTTTCTAAGGTTTTGAAGATAAACATCATAAATGGTGATGAAAATGACTTTCCAAACATTCCTTTCCTCCCTCCTTGAACCTGCTATTATAATTCTCAGGCTCCTCATTCAGTTTTGTCATTTTCTTTCTGTTTATTGTTAAAGTGTCCTGACCATGAGACAATGCTTGTCAGTCCATATTTGCAACGTAACTCAGTCCTCTTACAGGTCATCCAGATGGGTAAGGAGCAAGAGGGGCTCAGTACCTGCATAGTACGGTTTTCTTCCCTCACTAGAAGGATTTCTGCAGTCAGAGCATCAATCAGCTCTCTGTGTTCACTCAACATCTCCTCATGCTGCTGCCTCATCAGCTCTTTCTCACGCAGCTGCATTTCACTCTAGCAAGGGAGAAAGTTAAAAACAATATGAACCAATATGCAGAAACACAACCAGGTCCACATGACATCATACTGCAACACTATTGCCACACTGACTTCAATACTTTCACGACAAAAATCCCATTTTCAGGCCTTGAGAATGGTCAGAGAGTTCACTGTTCTTTATTTGTTACTGCAGCATCCTACACATCTCTCTTCTTCTGCCCTTGCAATGCTTCCAGGCTGCAACTACAAGCATTCTCTCTCTGGATGGATACTGTAGACTCTTGAACATGTCCAGAGAAGGGCAATGAGGCTGGGGAGAGGCCTCGAGCACAAACCCTACAAGGAGAGGCTGAGGGAGCTGGGGTGTTCAGCCTGGAGAAGAGGAGGCCCAGGGGAGACCTTATTGCTCTCTACAACTACCTGAAGGGAGGTTGTAGCCAGGTGGAGGTTGTAGCCAGGTGGAGGTTGGTCTCTTCTCCCAGGCAACCAGCACCAGAACAAGAGGACACAGTCTCAAAGTGCACCAGGGGAGGTTTAGGCTGGAGGTGAGGAGAAAGTTCTTCCCAGAGAGAGTTGTTAGCCATTGGAATGTGCTGCCCAGGGAGGTGGTGGAGTCACCATCCCTGGAGGTGTTCAAGAGGGACACGGCACTTGGTGCCATGGTTTAGTAGTCATGAGGTGTTGGGTGACAGGTTGGACTTGATGATCTTTGAGGTCTTTTTCCCTTCAGGGAGTTGTAGAGAGCAATAAGGTCTCCCCTGAGCCTCCTCTTCTCCAGGCTAAGCAACCCCAGCTCCCTCAGCCTCTCCTCACAGTGCTGTGCTCAAGGCCTCTCCCCAGCCTCGTTGCCCTTCTCTGGACACATTCAAGTGTCTCAATGTCCTTAAACTGAGGGGCCCAGAACCGAACACAGTACTCAAGGTGTGGCCTAACCAGTGCTGAGTACAGGGGCACAACAAAAAAAGTTTAGCCCCCTACCTAATTGCATGCAATCCAAATAATGAGCAATGATCAGCAGGCCTCAAAGCAAACTGAGGGGGAGTCAGGAAATAACCAAAGTAACTTTGTAAAGTAACTGCAGAAGTAACTCAAAGTTTCCTCACCTCTTTGAGGTAGCGCATCAAGCGACAGAGAGTGCTCACCAGCGACAACGTAAAACCAGTGAGGCCTTCACTTCTCTCAGCTTTCTGAACCTCACGACCTGTACAACGCTCATATTCCTCCAGTTCATGCTCCACTTCATGGATCATGTGGCTGAGAACATCTAGACTGCATTTGTTGGCCCTCTGACGGTCCATGGGGACTGAATTGACTGGAGAATCGTCTCTCCTCTGTCTTGCAGAGTTCTGTGCAGCTTGTTTTCTTTTCACTGAGGGCAGGAAAAGAAACAACTGTCATTGGAATTTCAACTTGCACAGAAGGCTTTGCAGTACCAATCAAATGTCATTGTTTATTGTAGTAATTTCAGCCCTGAGCTGAAAGGGACCATCAAAGAACATCCCCAGTCATTTCAACCCACACTTTCTGCCACCACACTGGGACCTCTCAAGTATGATTGTTCAGTGCTTTTATCTTGGATACCTGTTTATACTTCCTTCTCACTTAAAAGCACAGAAACATTTGCCCTGGGAACAGCCAGTGAAAAACACCAGCTGTTTTCAGGTCTGATATTTACTAAGCAGCCCCTTCACAACAATCCTTTCATGTCAGCCTCCACATGCAGATGTGTCTGAAACACAGCCTAAGTCTGCACAGCACAGAACAGAAAGGTCCTGAACTCCATGTGTAGCAAGGCAATGTACAGCATCAAAGGGCCATGTTAATAGTTCCCAGGTTCCTATGGCATCCTGGCCTGCATCAGGAACAGTGTGGCCAGTGGGAGCAGGGAGGCCCCTGTACACTGCACTGGTTAGGCCACACCTCGAGTACTGTGTCCAGCTCTGGGCCCCTCAGTTTAGGAAAGATGTTGAGTTGTTGGAGCGTGTCCAGAGAAGGGCAACAAGGTTGGCGAGGGGCTTGGAACACAAGCCCTATGAGGGGAGACTGAGGGAGCTGGGGTTGCTTAGCCTGGAGAAGAGGAGACTCAGGGGTGACCTTATTGCCCTCTACAACTACCTGAAGGGAGGCTGTAGACAGGCAGAGGTTGGTCTCTTCTCCCAGGCAACCAGCACCAGAACAAGAGGACACAATCTCAGACTGCACCAGGGGAGGTTTAGGCTGGCTGTTAGGAAGAAGTTCTATACAGAGAGAGTGATTGGCCATTGGAATGGGCTGCCCGGGGAGGTGGTGGACTCGCTGTCACTGGAGGTGTTCAGGAGGAGACTTGATGGGGTGCTTGGTGCCATGGGTTAGTTGGTTAGGTGGTGTTGGATGATAGGTTGGACACGATGATCTTGAAGGTCTCTTCCAACCTGGTTTATTCTACTCTACTCTACTCTACTGATGAACAATCCTATGTTTCTATGAATACATCACACTGTAGTGTGGGGAATGTCCGTCCTTAGAGATGCTCAAAACTTGGCTGGAAGAGGCTCCTCTCAATCTATTTTGGAGTTAGCCCTGTAATCACTTCCAAAGATCCCTTTCAACCTACATTTTCTTAAGATATGGAAGACCATAGCCAAAAGGAGATTAGGTTATTAAAAAAATTACTGAACTTTTTGCAGCAATTTGCCTTTGTTTCCTTGAGTTTGGGTTCAGTACTTGTCTCACACTGTAAGTGGAGTCTCCAGCCTCTTCTTCATCTTCATTCTGAAGTCTCGAATGGATTCTCTTGACTACATCGGTAGCATTGAGAGCTGATTTAAAGACAAAACAAAAATTATATAGATGAAATATTTTAGGTGTGTTACTAGTATGTTATAAAGTAATTGTATTAGAAGAGCTGCCTTTTCAGCCTGGAAATTCATCTGAGCCATCTCTCTCTCTCATACCCCACTCAGAAAAGGAATTCCAGAGAAGATCCTACCAACAGCCTAACTATTGTTGAGAAGCTGTGATTTGGCAAATCCAACCTGATTTGTCCAGTGATGGAGAAACAGTTGGAGTCAAAGGCACATTTGATGCCTGAGATAAGGTAGTTTTCCTCATATCCTTTTCAGCCTGCAACTGAGAATTCACCAAGGATTCTTCTCTCAATAACCGAAGCAGCCTACATCCAAAACAAGCATCACAGTGAATCATAGAATCAATAAGGGTGGAAAAGACCTCAGAGGTCATCAAGTCCAACCTGCCACCCAACACCTCATGACTAATTAAACCATGCCTTCAAGTGCCACATCCAATCCCCTCTTGAACACCTCCAGGGACAGTGACTCCACCACCTCCCTGGGCAGCACATTCCAATGGCCAACAACTCTCTCTGTGAAGAACTTTCTCTTCACCTCGAGTCTAAACTTCTCCTGGCACAGCTTGAGACTGTGTCCTCTGTGACAGGACTAACAGCATGGGTTTAGATGTCTGTGCAGTCTAGAAGGAGCTTTTCAAAATCTCTAACTGCTCAGGTGAGTCCCCTCCTCACATTCATCCCCAGCCTGTTACAATATGGGCCTTGCCTAGATTTCTGAGCTCAGGAAATGAGGGGGGGGGAACCAGAAAAAGTAATAACTATACCAGGTGCAACACCCTTTTAATTCTATTTCCAGTGCTAAAAAGGTAGAAACCTGAATAGATATTTGTACTGACCTGTCAGAACTGATACTGGATTTGAAATTCAGAGAGTCATGGTGTTCATCTTCTGACTGAGAGAATGATAATGCTTCCTCTTCTACTTCATTAAGAGCCTTTTTAGGAGACAAATAAAACATAAGGGACGTCACAGCAATTTTAATGTGTCTATAGGAAGAAGATAAGAGATCAGTTTTCTGAACTGCTTCAAAAAAACCCCCAAACAACCAGAACCACTTGTTTCAGTCTCTGCCTCCCAAAGAAAATGAGAAAGAAAAACACAAACCTCTGTGAGGAGAGTTCTGGGGGACTTTAGTATTTAAGAAATACTGAAGGGCAACAAAGCTGGGGAAGGGTCTGGAGCACAGCCCTGTGAGGAGAGGCTGAGGGAGCTGGGGTTGCTTAGCCTGGAGAAGAGAAGGCTCAGGGGGGACCTTATTGGGTCACAGAATCACCAAGTTTGGAAGAGACCTCAGAGATCAAGTCCAACCTGTCACCACAGACCTCATGACTAAACCATGGCACCAAGTGCCATGTCTCTGATTTCCTGTGATGGAAGAAGAGTGCATTGATGTTTTGAAACAGAATTTTCAATGCTTTAGCCTAGTTCTTCCTCCAGGTTTCAGTGGACTAAATCAAGAGAGGACTCTTGCACTAGAAATACCAACTGTTTCTTTCTAAGATGCCAGCTTTGGAATGCACCCTACAGCAAGTGCTGTTTCTCAAGTGCTGCTGCTCTCTACAACTCCCTGAAGGGAGGTTGTAGCCAGGAGGGGGTTGGTCTCTTCTCCCAGGCACCCAGCACCAGAACAGGAGGACACAGTCTCAAGCTGTGCCAGGGGAGGTTTAGGCTGGATGTTAGGAAGAAGTTCTTCTCAGAAAGAGAAAGAGGCCACTGGAATGAGCTGCCCAGGGAGGTGGTGGAGTCACCATCACTGGAGGTGTTTAGGAACTGGCTGGATGGGGTGCTTGGTGCCATGGTTTCGTTGATTAGATGGTGTTGGGTGATGGTTGGACTTGATGATCTCGAAGGTCTCTTCCAACCTGGTTAATTCTATTCTATTCTATACTGACAACTGTCTCAGAATCCCCAGAGCAAGGGATTAATTCAATATCCAGTGTTTTATTTGGATGATTTATATTAAGTAAGAAAGAGGACACACTTTGCAGGATAAAAGAAAAGCTTTAAAGACTTGTACCAAAACACATACAGAGAAATAGGAGGCAGAAAACAGAAACAGCAACCTACATTACAGCACTTCTAAAATTTCAGCCATTTGGAAGTAAAAGCTAAACAACCTTGTTGTGAGATCTGCAAAATTGCAGTGTAAAATGCAGTCAGAACAAAATACAATCCTGTGTACAACACCCACAGCAAAACTTAAACAATTACATTGGGAATTAGGGTTCCTCAAACCATCAGTTTTCTGCACTCTGGATAGGCTTCACCAGACAGCCTTTAGCTAGGATTTTTGTGGGCCCATAAATCTAGACTCGAGGTGAGGAGAAAGTTCTTCCCAGAGAAAGTTGTTAGCTATTGGAATATGCTGCCCAGGGAGGTGGTGGAGTCACCATCCCTGGAGTTGTTCAAGAGGGGATTGGATGTGGCACTTGAAGCCATGGTCTAGTAGACATGAGGTGTTGGGCGACAGGTTGGTCTTGATGATCTTTGAGGTCTTTTCCAACCTTATTGATTCTATGATTCTATCATAAGGAAGACTCACAGAAGCTCAGTAGACAACTATCAGCATGTGTTTCTTTATAAATTTAAGTTTATTCTACAGAGTGCATCCAGTGATACAGTTTACAAAGATACAATAGAATAGAATTAACCAAGTTGGAAAAGACCTTAGAGATCATCAAGTCCAACCTCTCACCCAACACCATCTGATCAACTAAACCATGGCACCAAGTGCCTCATCCAGGCTCTTCCTAAACACCTCCAGTGATGGTGACTCCACCACCTCCCTGGGCAGCTCATTCCAGTGGCCAATTCCTCTTTCTGGGAAGAACTACTTCCTAATATCCCGCCTAAACCTCCCCTGGTGCAACTTGAGACTGTGTCCTCTTGTTCTGGTGCTGGTTGCCTGGGAGAAGAGACCAACCCCCACCTGGCTACAACCTCCCTTCAGGGAGTTGTAGAGAGCAAGGAGGTCTCCCCTGAGCCTCCTCTTCTCCAGGCTAAGCAACCCCAGCTCCCTCAGCCTCTCCTCACAGGGCTGTACTCCAAAACCCTCCCCAGCTTTGTTGCCCTTCTCTTGACACCTTCCAGCAACTCAGCATCCTTCCTGAACTGGGGACCCTAGAACTGGACACAGGACTCAAGGTGTGGCCTAACCAGTGCTGAGTACGGGGTCAGAATGACTTCCCTGCTCCTGCTGGCCACACTACTCCTGATCCAGGCCAGGATGGCATTGGCCTTCTGGCCACCTGGGCACACTGCTGGCTCATGTTCAGTCTACTATGAACCAGTACCCCCAGGTCCCTTCTGCCTGGCCTCTTTCCAGCCACTCTGACCTACAGTTAACTCTTCATATTAAGGAAACAAACCAAATAAACAAGTATCACAGCAAAATGCATGAGAGAAGTACTGCAAGCCAAATTGTAGATGTCTGTGATAAACAGTAGGAAACAGGATTAGAGAACCATAAGATTGTGACACTATCCCTTTCACTCCCACAGCCCTTTTGGTCTTCATCAGTGAGCTGCTTTCCAGCAGTGCCATATGCCTGCTCTCAAACCACAGCAAGCATTCCTGGCGTGACTGCTGTTATGAAATGAAAACAGAATGCAAAGGCAATCTACAGGAAATTCTAAACAATTTTTAAACAAATCTTCATCATTATCAACTATGTGAAGCACTGGAAGTTAAACTTGGGAGAACTAATCATGGCTGTGGAGTTAATTGGGGTACACTTACATGTGTGTTAGGAGAAATACAGTGGAGCCCAGCTGGCTATGTTCCCACATATGCAGAGATAATTAGAAAAGGCAGATTTTTGAGACACTGCAATTAATTGACTCAAGAGTTGTTTTCCTAGTCCCTAATTAATTTGTTCTCTTGCTGGCAATTCCAGACTTTAAAAGAGAGGGCATGTGAATATCATAGTTTCATAGTTTCAGTTAGGGTTGGAAGGGACCACAAGGATCATCTAGTTCCAACCCCCCTGCCATGGGCAGGGACACTCTACCCTAGATCAGGCTGGCCAGAGCCTCATCCAGCCTGGGCTTAAACACCTCAAGGGACAGGGCCTCAACCACCTCCCTGGACAACCCATTCCAGGGCCTCACCACCCTCACGGTGAAGAACTTCCCCCTCACATCCAGCCTGAATCTCCCCACCTCCAGCTTCAGTCCATTCCCCCTAGTCCTATCACTCCCTGATAGCCTGAAAAGTCCCTCCCCAGCCTTCTTGTAGGCCCCCCTTCAGATACTGGAAGGCCACAATGAGGTCACCTCGGAGCCTTCTCCTCTCCAGACTGAACAGCCCCAACTCCTTCAGTCTGTCCTCACAGGAGAGGTGCTCCAGCCCTCTGCTCATCCTCGTGGCCCTTCTCTGGACACCTTCCAGCACCTCCAGATCCCTCTTGGAATAGGGGCTCCAGAACTGGAGGCAGTACTCCAGGGGGGGTCTCAGCAGAGCTGAGTAGAGGGGGAGAATCCCCTCCCTTGCCCTGCTGGCCACACTTCTCCTGATGCAGCCCAGGCTCTGATTGGCTTTCCAGGCTGCAAGTGCACACTGAGAGCTCCTGTTGAGCTTCTCGTCCACCAGCACCCCCAAGTCTCTCTCCTCAGGGCTGCTCTCCAGCCAGTCACTGCCCAGCCTGGATTTGTGCCTGGGATCAGCAAGCTTCCATGAGACATGTTTGTTTCTCCTGTCCAAAGGTTAAGAAATCAAACCCCAATGATTTTCCAGTCCACAAAATAAACTCACCTTCATTGAGCACCACTTTCCACACATGCCAGCAACATGCAGAATTAGACAATGGTTGGACTGGATGACCATTCTATGATTTTATGGTATACAATACACCAAAGACAACTTTAGGTTTGCTGAGAAATTCTACCTTTGAACATTCTTATTTTGGCTAAACCAAAAAGCCCAAGGCCATGCATGGAACAGAACATACATTACCTGGGAATCCATGACAGACTCACTAAGGACGGCATGCTGAGTGGTAGGATCACATTTTTGTGCAATGGGTCTTTGAGATGATTCTAGGTCACAGTTAGGAGCCATTGTCACATTAGGGAAACCTAGAGGAATCAGACAAAACAGGGAAGAACACAGAGGACTTGGTCTGTAGTATGTCACAGAACTTTGTAGCTAAAAGCAGGTACCTGTACTTTGCACAAGGGGCATCAAAGGGCTTTATGTCACTTTAAACAACTGCCACAGGCCAAGCATAGGGTAATCTTAATGCATCTGGCCATGCACCAGGCTTCTGTCCTTCTCACTTGTTGAAATACACTTGTGAAGATGCATGTAGGATGATACTATCACTGTAGGCAAAAAAGAATGGCAGCCTACAGAGAAAACAACCTAAGCTTAAGGTTCCATGTGCAAACTGCCAGTCCTGCCTTCCAGCAATGTAAGGATCCACAAACAGGGAAAGAAAAGAAGTCTTGTTCATGAACTGCCAATAAATCTTCAACTATATCCAAACCCAGGCTGTCAACCCACATAGCAATGAAAATCAGAACTACTACAGTGACTTGAACTCATGCTCTGCACAGACCAGTAGCTTGTCTGTGAAAATGGTGAGCATGAGGTGTTTCACAGTGAGGGATCCAAAATTTCACAACAGGCTGGTACAGCAGAATTTCCAGCCATGGGTGGCTCACCCCCTGCCATGGGGAGTATTATCTTCATCTGAGTTTCATCCATGTCCAGAGAGACTGCTGCTCCAGGTGGAAATCCACAATCATGGAGTAAATGAACTTAAACTTTAGTGAAAAAAGATAAATCCTAAGCTAGCAATGGTTATGATGCAAATGGTATGGAATAAGGGATGGAATGGCCAGGTTTGAGCTTGAACAGAACCAATTCTCCTTCCAGTGAGTTTACTTTCCTGCTCTTTCTGAAGTTAATGGCTTATTTTTCCAGTGTCTGCTTCTAAAAGTGATAACACCTGATGTTTATAGTTACTACTAAGGGATAGTATGCAAAAAAGTCTTGCTTATACTTGCTCCTACAGAAACCAAGGTCACTGCTTAATCTTGTGTGCCACATTGCTGTAAGTGCAAAGTCCCAAGTAAAAAGGTTGTACTTGTGAGGAAGAGCTAACAAGACAGGTGACCCAAACCTGACCAAAGCATTCCAGTCCACCTATATCTTACTGAGACTAAAGCTGAGAGATCACAAGGGTCAAGCTCTATGGTCAGTGTCTGAGGAGGACTCCATCTGTTCTTCTGCTTCCATGTGTTCCTGAATCCCTGAGTTCCTGAATCCTGCTCCTGCCTGCCACTGAGTCCAGTCTGGACTCTGGGGCAGTTCAGTATTGGTTTTGTATTTCTTTCTTTCTTACTAATACTATTATCTTTTTACTGCTACTGCTTCATTAAAGCTATTTTAAGGGACCTTTTTATCCAACCCCTAAGTCTCTCTTCCTTACTCGCCTTTCCTTCACATTCTGACAAAGGGGCTTAAGAGAGAGCATCTGTCATTAAGACCAGCCCAGCCTTCACCCCTGACAATCCAACATGAATAGGATCAACAACACCATGTTAGATGGTAAGATGAGAATAGCTAAAAAGAACACTTTGCAAAGCAAGGTTATTTATAAAAAGCAAGGATATTATCTCAAAGCTACTACCACAAAGAAACAAGGAGGTCTACCTGTTCGTGTGCGAGGAGCACCCACAAGCAAGCCTTTCGCCACGGCCATAACCTGATCAGACCGCTCCAAAACATCCTGCAAGTGGTATTGATCAGACAGAACCTGAAAGCATAGCAAGTAAGGAAATTATTTCATTTAGAGCAGACTGATTTTAACTTTGTGAAATATTTCACTCGAAGCAGAACAATTTTTCCTTCCTTTTCTTTTTAATGATTTTTTCCAATGAGGGAGCTGGGGCTGCTTAGCCTGGAGAAGAGGCTCAGGGGTGACCTCATTGCTCTCTACAACTACCTGGAAGGTAGTTGTAGCCAGGAAGGGGTTGGTCTCTCCTCTCTAGCAACCAGCTAGAGAGAACAAGAGGACACAGTCTCAAGCTGTGCCAGGGGAAGTTTAGGCTCGAGGTGAGGAGAAAGTTCTTCACTGTGAGAGTTGTTAGCCATTGGAATGTGCTGCCCAGGGAGGTGGTGGAGTCACCATCCCCGGAGGCGTTCAAGAGGGGATTGGACGTGGCACTTGGTGCCATGGTTTAGTTGATTAGATGGTGTTGGATGGTAGGTTGGACTCAATGATCTCTGAGGTCTTTTTCAACCTGGTTAATTCTATTCTATTCTATTCTGAACACAAAAAACACACAACTCAACTCTGCAAACAGTTCCTGTTTAGATGCAGAGGCCTGCAGAATTACAAGAGAGCACAACCAGGCAGCAAGGGTCAAATATGCAACTGTATAGATCAGCTAATGCTACAAAGCCTATTCCAGGCCTTGCATGCACTCAACACATAGAGGAGGGAAAATGTATACATAGATAAAGTCAAACTATCCAACAAGTGGTGCAAATGTTGACCTACGTGTAAGAGCAGTTTTCTGGTACTGCAGCAGTTGTGTACTGCTGCTGCAAATGACCTGCTGCAGGCTTAAGGTGCCTGCTTAGCTCTTACCTCACGCATCAGAGTCAGTTTCCTTTTTTCCAAGGAATCAGCAGCCAGCTGTTTTTGTTTCTTCCATCTTCTTTTCAGTGCTTTCTCTTGCAGTTCCAGGTGTGCCAGTGCTTTGTTTTTTGATTTGTGTATCTCATGGCGACGAAGCTACGTAACCATGACAGAAAACATCTCTTAAATCCAAGGACAACCTAAAGCAAAATTTGCAGGGTAGTGCTAATAGGTTCTGCTTGGTTTGATCATTCATGTGCTGAACACTTTATGGTAGTCCTAATGACAGCCTCACAAACATCCAGAAATGTAAACTGCCACCAACAGCAGTCAAATTTAAGGTAGCTCCAAAGGTGAATGGGGAAGTTGCACTACTTCCATCTCCCCTACACCACCTCCTAAGAGTTTTCTCAGCTGTAGAAGGAGGGGAAAAGCCTTAAACACCACCATTATAATATGCATAAATAGACTGCATTTCCCTGGTTTAGCACAAATGTCAATCAGCAGGGATATGCTCAGGCATCTTCTAATAGTGACATATATTCATTTTAGATACAAATTAAATGTGGGAGGTGCTTGCAGGAGTGTCAGGAGGCTATCAAGACAACTATTTATTTAATCAAGATTCTCTTCGCTACTGTGCCCATCTGTCCTGACCAACCTGTCAAGATTTATAACCAAGAACAGCTCATCCTGCCTGTTCCATCCCAGTAATCACTGCTACCAAGGAAAATGAAATGGAATTCACATGTGTTGCAATTAACAGATTACTCTGTATAAAGTAACTGAAGTTTAAATGAAAATTTTGCATGCTCAGAATTAGTGTTTTCTAGAACAAAGCATGTATCATAGTATCACTCAGGGATGGAAGGGACCACAAGGATCATCTAGTTCCAACCCCCCTGCCATGGGCAGGGACACTCTATACTAGATCAGGCTGGCCACAGCCTCATCCAGCCTGGGCTTAAACACCTCCAGGGATGGGGCCTCAACCACCTGCCCCGACAACCCATTCCAGGGCCTCACCACCTTCACGGTGAAGAACTTCCTCCTCACCTCCAGCCTGAATCTCCCCACCTCCAGCTTCATTCCATTCCCCCTAGTCCTATCACTCCCTGATAGCCTGAGAAGTCCCTCCCCAGCCTTCTTGTAGGCCCCCTTCAGATACTGGAAGGCCACAATGAGGTCACCTCAGAGCCTTCTCTTCTCCAGACTGAACAGCCCCAACTCCTTCAGTCTGTCCTCATAGGAGAGGTGCTCCAGCCCTCTGCTCCTCCTCGTGGCCCTTCTCTGGACACCTTCCAGCACCTCCAGATCCCTCTTGGAATAGGGGCTCCAGAACTGGACGCAGTACTCCGGGTGGGCTCTCAGCAGAGCTGAGTAGAGGGGGAGAATCACCTCCCTTGACCTTCTGGCCACAATTCTCCTGGTGCAGCCTAGGATCTGATTGGGTTTCTGGGCTGCAAGTGCACATTGAGAGCTCCTGTTGAGCTTCTCCTCCACCAGCACCCCCAAGTCTCTCTCCTCAGGGCTGCTTTCCAGCCAGTCACTGCCCAGCCTGGATTTGTGCCTGGGATTGCCTCGACCCAGATGCAGGAACCTGCACTTGGTCTGGTCCAACCTCATGAGGTTGTCTTTCAATGAAGTCAATGAAGTTATGATTTCTCTCTGCTGGAAGGACTGAAACAAAAACCTTAACTTCATTGACTCCATTGAAACAAAAACTCTATTGAGATTTTAAGCGTTTATGTTGGCATAGACTTTACAGTAGTAACAACTACTGCTATGGATTCCCAAGGGAAACAGAGAACTGAAAATTACCACTTGCTAGAGTTGCACATGTATGATGTCATAAACAAAGTAACACTAAAGAATGTAACACTAAAGAAGCTTTTAAAAAGATGAAACATTAGCAGAAAATATCCCCTAAGTAGGGCAAATGCTTGTGTCAGATAATCGACTAAATCTTGGTACAAAGGAGCTGTGATTGTATTAAACTTACAATGTCATCAGGAGTTGCACGGTGGACTGTCAAATCTTGGACTGTACTCTGCAAAGAGGAACCACAGAACACATCAATATCCAGAAGTGAGGATAAGCTGGAATTTTTTCCAAGTTTCATTAAAAAACCCCACCAAACTCCCTCTAAATTACTATATAATTAGCAGAAAACTATACAACAGTGTGTTTTGATGGCCTCCAGCAAGAAGCCATAGAATCAAAGAATCAATAAGGTTGGAAAAGACCTCAAAGATCATCAAGTCCAGAACAAGAGGACACAGTCTCAGGCTGCGCCACGGGAGGTTTAGGCTGGATGTTAGGAGGAAGTTCTTTACAGAGAGAGTGATTGCCCATTGGAATGGGCTGCCTGGGGAGGTGGTGGAGTCACCATCATTGGAGGTATTCAGACAGAGACTTGATGGGGTACTGGGTGCCATGATCTAGTTGTTTAGGTGGATTGGATTGGTTGATAGGTTGGACACGATGATCTTGAAGGTCTCTTCCAACCTGGATTTATTGTATTGTATTGTATAATTCTATCACCCAACACCTCATGACTAACTAAACCATGGCTTCAAGTGCCACATCCAATCCCTTTTTGAACACTTTCAGGGATGGTGACTCCACCACCTCCCTGGGCAGCACATTCCAATGGGCAATTCCTCTTTCTGGGAAGAACTTTCTCTTCGCCTCCAGCCTAAACCTCCCCTGGCACAGCTTAAGACTGTGTCCTCTTGTTCTGGTGCTGGTTGCCTGGGAGAAGAGACCAACCCCCTCCTGGCTACAACCTCCTTTCAGGTAGTTGTAGAGAGCAAGAAGGTCTCTCCTGAGCCTCCTCTTCTCAAGGCTAAACAACCGCAGCTCTCCCCAGCCTCGTTGCCCTTCTCTGGACATGTTCAAGTGTCTCAATATCCTTCTTAACTTGAGGGACCCAGAACTGGAAATATATCATTAAAGCTGAAAAAGATCTCTTGATGATCTTAGATCATCAATTTCAAATGCCAACCCAACACCATTAAACCATGGTCCCAAGTGTCACATCTCCACCTCCACAGATGATGACTACCATCTCCCTGTGCAGCCTGTCCCAATACCTGACCATTTTGTCAGTAAAATGGTACCACTTACCAAGACCACCCCTATTCTTCAGCCTCAGGAATGGGCTGCCAGCTGAGAGACCTAGCCAGGTGGGGGTTGGTCTCTTCTCCCAGGCAACCACCAACAGAACAAGACAGACTCTCAAGCTGCACCAGGGCAAGTTTAGGCTGGATGTTAGGAAGACGTTCTTCATAGAAAGAGAGATTGGCCTTTGGAATGTGCTGCCCAGGGAGGTGGTGGAGTCACCATCCCTGGAGATGTTTAAGAAGAGACTGGATGAGGCACTTGGTGCCATGGTGTAGTTGATTAGATGGTGTTGGGTGATGGGTGGGACTTAGAATAGAATAGAATTAACCAGGTTAGTTCGAGATGATCTCGAACGTCTTTTCCAACCTGGTTAATTCTATTCTATGTGGAGGAGATGCGAGGGACCACCTCCACTCTACGCACATACAACTCCCAACCACGGCATCCCTCCCCGCAGAAACACACGCACGAACCAGCCATCGCCAAACGTGAGCCCCCCACAGAGGACGGTGAGTTCTGGAGGCTTCCAAACTCCCCTTCCCCGATGGCTAAAAAACCACGGGGCGATCTATGCGGGGAAGCAATTCCGCCGCCGGGCCCGCCTCGCTGCCCGCAAGCCGGAGGAGGAGCGGGAAGACGCGCGGCGGCCGGAGCAGGCCCGGGCCCCGGCTCGGCACCCAGGCGGGGGAAGCAACTTACGTCCCAGTCTCGCTTCGCCACCGCCGGCTTCCTGGGGCCCTTTTTGCTAGCACCGCGAGGCCGTGGCCCCCGCAACAGCGACATGGCCGAGACAATCTGGTGGAACCGGCCCCGCGACACAAACTCAAAAGCACGGCCCCGCCACCCTACCGTTGCGGGGCGGCGCAGCCGGAGCGACTTTTCCCCGCCCTAGGGGCGGGGCGTAGCAACGGCTCCTCCTCCCCCGTCCGCTCCCGCGCCTCCCTCCAGGGCGCTCTGAACTGCCGCTGGGGCGAGTCCTGGTGCCCCCCTCCTGGCCTCAAACGTCCGCCCCATTAAACACCCCCGATCCTCAACCTTGTTCACCCGCGCCTCGCTGCGCACGGGTAGATAACGCTGGGCCCTGCAGCTCCCAGGCCTCTGCCCGCCCCTGGCAGACACCTCGGGGGTGCAGGTTGGAGCCAGGTCGGGGGCGGTCTTCTCTCCATAGTAAGAATAGAATAGAATAGAATAGAATAGAATAGAATAGAATAGAATAGAATAGAATAGAATAGAATAGAATAGAATAGAATAGAATAGAATAGAATAGAATAGACCTGACCAGACCAGGTTGGAAAAGACCTTTGAGATCACCGAGTCCAACCTATCACCCAACACTACCTAATCAACTAAACTATGGCACCAAGTGCCTCATCCAGTCTCTTCCTAAACACCTCCAGTGATGGTGACTCCACCACCTCCCTGGGCAGCACATTCCAATGGCCAATCACTCTCTCTGGGAAGAATTTCTTCCTAACATCCAGCCTAAACCTCCCCTGGTGGTGATAGGATAAGAGGAAATGGCCTCAAATTGCAGCAGGGGAGGTTTAAGTTGATGTTGGAAGAAATTTCTTCTCTGAAAGAGCTCTCAAACGCTGGAACGGGCTCCAGGAGGTGGTTAAATCCCCATGCCTGGAGGTGGTTCAAAGACACAGAGATCTGGTGCTCAGGGACATGGTTTAGCACCAGCCTTGGTAGAGTTAGATAATGGTTGGACTCAATGATGTTAAAGGTTTCCTCTATCCAAAACAATTCTATGATTGTTGGTTTTCCCTGTCTTACAGCTCTCACCTTAATTTTTCATCTCACTCACATAATTTATGTCTCCACTGCAAATGCCCTCCCAAGCCATTTCTCACTGTCCCTCTGAGGAAGCCCTGGGAATTGCCCCCACTTGAAAATGTATTTCAGATCCTATTAAGGGTGATTAAGAGCAAAATGTCACTTGAACTATTAAATTAGGGTGACATCAAATTAAAGAGTGGCACTTGACTGTGAATTAACAAACATCTCATTAGCTATGCCACTGAGGGTGTACCCACCTACCCACAAGGAAATTCTAGCTTCCACAAAGCAACTGGTTGTTCTTAAATGAGTCATTTAACTTACACTCCAGTGTAATATATTTCCTATAAACATGCCCCAGGAATATGCCACAGATCCTCCACTTCCCTGTCACATACCTGGTGACAAGATGCAAATTACCCTGAAGGTTGACAGTTAACATCCTGTAGTATAAAGTGAGCTTAGTATTTCATCTGTAGGAGCTGGAAACTGAAGACAAGGAGTTTATCAGCCTCTTGGTCAAAAGTCCTTCCTTACTGAAAGAGAAAAATTCCCTTTCACCAAGATTTCCTGGTGCTCATCAATCTAATTATGGCTTTACCAACATCACTGTAAAAAGATTTTGGTGAAGGTGCAGACTGTAGCTGTTAATGTGCTGAGAAAAGGAATTGGGTTTTGTGTGATACACAAAGAAAACATTGAATTTACTAAGAGAGAAAAACCATGACAGGAAAGTACTATCAGCAGCTGTCTTTGCTGAAGTGCTGCAAATGTGGCTAAGTGTTTTTGTTTGTTTCCCCACCCCCCCACCCCATACTAGAAGTCGCACCTGAACTTCAGTTTCCATCTGGGCACTAAACATAGATAGCATATGCAACCCGAAACTCAACATCAGAGTTCAGCCTGTGTTAAAACAAATCCTTGTTCTCACTCACATGTGGAAGGCAATGCATTCATTACTCTCTCTTCATCTGAACATTTGGAACCCAAAAGCATAAATTAAGGGCTCATCTGGAATTCTCTCCTAAACGTGGCTTTAAATTGTCTTGGAGAACAAGGTCCAAGGTCTACTGAAGAAAGAGAGAAAGGCACAGTTAGATCAGTACATCCTTCACTCTGAAGCCTCTTAAAACACTCTGCTATTATTAATTACAATCAAATATAACTGCTAAATCATAGAATCACAGAACTGCCAGGACTGGAAGGGACCTCAAGAATCATTTAGTTCAAACCCCACTGCCATGGGCAGGGACACCTCAACCTAGCTCAGGTTGCTCAGAGCCCCATCCAGCCTGGCCTTAAAAACCTCCAGGGATGAGGCTTCTACCACCTCCCTGGGCAACCTGTGCCAGTGTCTCACCACCCCCATGGGGAAGAATTTCTTCCTAACATCCAATCTGAATCTACCCATTTCTATTTTTGCTCCATTCCCCCTAGTCCTATCACCACCTGACATCCTAAAAAGTCCCTCCCCAGCTTTCTTGTATAAATACCTAACACAAGTCAGAGACTCTTCTCATTCAAGCAGCCCATCTTCAGACACTTAAGCCACCTACAAGAAAATGGGGAGCTGGTTCTATCAGATGTCTTCAAAACCTGTTGAGCTTTCAGGTCTTGTTGTTCTTCACGCTGCATTTACAGCAGAGCCTGAAAGCACTGCATTATCTCTGCAGAAGCCAGCTGAGCATCTACAGCATCTATTAACTCACAGTGAAGCTTACATAAGATGGAGACTAAATGCTCAAACAGCAGTGATTTAAAATCATCAGGTTTTCAAACTGTTTGTTCTGTAACACATGTATAGTCTTTATCCTTCCAAGCTAGTATGATTTGGGGAATTCCTTCATAATTAAGATCTTTCTTCTCTCTTGGATGTTTTTGCAGCCCTGGTTACCAGGAGAAATGAGATTTCTTCACCATGTGGGATTTTTTTCCCCCAATAACAATTAGATTTTCTACTTATGTGCTATAGCAAAAAATCCAAACAACAATAACAAAAATAACCCCCAAAACAACACAACCAACCAAGCAATAAACAAAAAACCTGCCACACTCTTGTGAGCCCCTGGCTCAGCACACTTCCTCCTCCTTCCCCTGAGACACAACCCTGGGCTTTGCTTATACTGGAAAAAGGGACCATGTTAGGAGATATGTGCCTCTCACAGAGAGGGGCAAGGGCCCTGAGACCATTATCTCCCTTTCTGGAGGTCTGGCATCCTGGGCTTGCTGTCAGCCCGGAGAGCACAGCTGAGGGCTGTCATCCTTCCCCCTAGTGACTTTGGAGGCAGGGCTGTGGGGAGACCTGTCTGTGGGAGCTGCCTTTCAGCTGAGGCTCTAGTGCTTGGCTCTGCCTGAGCTACAGCTGTGACAGCCATGCCTGTATCCTGTTGACCTGGACTTGCTGACCAACCACCCATCGAGGCCTCAGATCTGCCCAATGCTATGGAGTTGCCTGCTGATCATGGGGTTGTGTCCATCTCCACTTGCCAGCAGCAGACCAGACTCACTATCTTATGTTCCCAGATTGACCTCAGACTTATCCCATTGTCATGGGCTTGTCAAGTCATCTGGACAGCCTGTTGACACCAGCTTCCATCTCCAGGTCTGCCCTGCTTACCTTGCTCAAATCATGTGGAATGGCACCCTGGCCAGTGAGATGCCTGCTCTGCTGGCTCTGTCACTCGGCTCTCTGTCCCAGAGGGAGCACCTGGTCCTCGCCATCCCCTGACGTCAGAGTACTGTGGCACAAACAAGAATATCAGACTACTTCCACTGACCCAGACTTATGGTCTATCTGCATTAGCATCTTATCTCTTACAGGGACTAATTCTTTCTTCCAAAATACATGCTGCCATTCAAGAACAAGATCCAGGTGGAAATGAAGGGAGACATTCAAGATCAGACTCAATGTGGCCCTAGCAGCCTGATCTATTATAGTTGGAGGTGTCCCTGCTGACTGCAGCAGGGTTGGACATGATGACCTTTGAGGGTCCCTTCCAACCCAGTGCAATCTGTGTATCAGATTAAGAGATCTGATCTGTCTGCTAGGACTCATTAGTTTAATCAGTGACTTGAGTGGTGAAATTGACCTTTGACTTCAAACTTCTGCAAGTAACACTCTGTTGGGTGGTACAACACTTTGGAGGCAAAGAGGTTGTAGCAAGATGGGTATCAGTCTCTTCCCCCTAGTAACAAACAATAGGACAGGAGAAAATGTGCTCAAGTTGCATCAGGGGAGGTTCAGATCGGTTATGAAAAGAAAATTCTTCACTGAAAGGGTTCTCAAACACTGGAACAAGCTTCCCAGGGAGATGATTGAATGCCTATCACTGGAGGTGCTTGAAAGAGGCAGAGATGTGGTACTGAGGGACATGGTTTAGCACCAGCCTTGGTAGAGTTAGCTAATGGTTGGACTTGATGATTACTTAGAGGTCTTTCTCAACCAAAAAGATTCTGTGATGTGAAGAAAGGTTTAACAGAAAGTGCCTCAAATCAGTGAGCTAGAATTGAGCAAAGAACTTTGAAAACTTGAATTCCCAAATTCAAAATGAGGGGAAAACTTGCAGTCTTTGATACCAAAATGTACATCCACTCAGGGCAAGCACTTTAAGAAATCTTTAACTCTGCATGGGAAAGCATGGACTATATGAAGAGGCACATCTGTGTCATGAAAATGTGATTAGGGAAGGACAATGCACTGACACCATGCCCATCTCCAGATTTGAAACACCTGTGGCACCAAGTAACAAAAACTGTTTGCAGCTGTCACAGCTACCTTGGTTTGCAGAATGCTGACCTTGGGCTGTCCATGTGCTCTGACCAACCTCTGAACAACCACATCCAGCTGGCGGCCAGGCACTAGAGGTGTGCCCCAAGGATCAGTGCTGGGCCCCATGCTCTTTAACATCTTTGTTGATGATCTGGATTGAGTCCATCATCAGTAAATTTGCAGACGACACCAAGCTGGGGGCAGGAGTTGATCTGCTGGAGGGCAGAGAGGCTTTGCAGAGGGACCTCGACAGGCTGGACAGATGGGCAGAGTCCAAGGGCAGGAGATTGAACACATCCAAGTGCCAGGTTCTGCACATTGGCCACAGCAACCCCATGCAGTGCTACAGGCTGGGGTCAGAGTGGCTGGAGGGCAGCCAGGCAGAGAGGGACCTGGGGGTGCTGGTTTGGTTAATGGTAGGCTGAACATGAGCCTGCAATGGGGCCACCTGCAAGAGGGCCAATGGCATCCTGGCCTGCATCAGGAGCAGTGTGGCCAGCAGGAGCAGGGAGGTCATTCTGCCCCTGTACACTGCACTGGTTAGGCCACACTTTGAGTCCTGTGTCCAGTTCTGGGCCCCTCAGTTTAGGAAAGATGTTGAGTTGCTGGAAGGTGTCCAGAGAAGGGCAACAAAGCTGGGGAGGGGTTTGGAACACAGCCCTCTGAGGAGAGGCTGAGGGAGCTGGGGTTGCTTAGCTTGGAAAAGAGGAGGCTGAGGGGAGACCTTCTTGCTGTCTACAACTCCTGAAGGGAGGTTATAGCCAGGTGGGGGTTGGTCTCTTCTCCCAGGCAACCAGCACCAGAACAAGAGGACACAGTCTCAAGCTGTGCCAGGGGAGGTTTAGACTGGATGTTAGGAAGAAGTTCTTCACAGAGAGAGTGATTGCCCATTGGAATGTGCTGCCCAGGGAGGTGGTGGAGTCACCATCATTGGAAGTGTTTAGGAGGAGACTGGATGGGGTGCTTGGTGCCATGGTTTAGTTGATTAGGTGGGTTGGATAATAGGTTGGACGTGATGATATTGAAGGTCTCTTCCAACCTGGTCTGGTCTATTCTATTCTATTCTGGCATGACCCTGACATGCTTTTGCTTTGTCGTACCAACTGTATGCCCCTGGAAGATGTGTTCCCCAGCCCCCTCCCTCTACTGGCCCTGCCACAGGGATCTGTGGGTCTGTAGAGGGCAGCAGGTGAGAAAGGAGCTGTAAGATTCAGGAGCCATCAGCTCTACAGGGTGAAGTGAGGAAGCCACAAGACTCCCAGGACAGGTCATACTGTGTCCTAGTAGAAAGCAAGTTAAAGTCACAACAGCCCAGAGGTGACATTACACAGGTCTCCTGGACTGCACAGAACGATATTCCAGGCTGAAAGGCAAACTTTTCATGTTGAAGTGTCCATCTTCCAGCAAACACCAAGTGAGGTGGTTTGGTTTTTTTCCTTAATGCTACTTCTTGGGACTCTGACAAAAGGCAGAGTGAATTGAACAGGAGCCTGCTCCAAGATCAATGCAGAAATCACTGACAGCTTTTTTTAGTGGGTTTTGTGCTGTGTTGTTGTGTTTTTTTCCCCCCTTTTGATAGAGATCACACAAGGACCCAAGGATCAAGATGACAGCATAAGGCACGCTAGCTCATTTTGCTGATCTTTGCAGCTTTTCCTCCAAAGACCACAACTGACCCCAGGAAATCTCTTGATTTTGAAAACAGAACCCACAACTTGGAAGGCTTCCCTGGCCAGGGTCACCACAGTTGGAGACTGCAGGCTGGCTTTTTCAAACTGCAGCTCCTACCAGCTCATCTCCAGCCTGAAATACCCTTCCAGTTCCTTTCCAGTAAAACTCTATCTTTGACATAAAAGTGCATCCCTCCACATGGGATCTGGCACATTTTCCACGTGTGTTTTCAACAGAAGAACAAAGGAGGATTAAGCCATGAAATAAAGATTCCTGCCTGGCCCTTTCACAGCACAGTAACAGCACTCTCATCTTGCAAAAAAAAGGGTAAGAGTGTTTGTAGTAGTTTCATGAACAACTCACATGAATAGAAGATGCAGTAGGCCGTGCTTGAATTAATTAAATGACATTTTGTTGCAGCCTTTCACACCTTCAGCTGACCTCAAAGATGAAGTCATTTATCCCAATGTTATGAGCAGCCAAAAATCAAGGTGGTGGATGGTTCTTTGTAGGAACATTGCAGATGATGAGGGGACTGGAACATCTGCCTTACAAGGAAAGGCTGAGAGAGCTGGAGCTGTTTAACCTGGAGGAGACTCAGGGGGGGAACTCATTAATGCTTATAAATATCTAAAGGGTGAATGTCAAGAGGATGGAGCCAGATTCTTCTCAGTGGTGTTTAGTGACACAAGAGGTAATGGACACAAACTGGAACCCAGGAGGCTCCACATAAACATAAGGAAGAAAATAATTCACTATAAGGGTGGCAAAGTACTGGACCAGACTGCCCAGAGAGGCTATGGAGTCTCTGAAGGCATTCCAAACCTGCCTGGACGTGTTCCTGTGTGGTTTACTCTAGGTGATCTTGCTTTAGTGGGCAGGCTCATAGATTCATAGAATAGGTTGGGTTGGAAGGGACCTTAAAGATCACTTAGTTCCAAACCCCCAGCCACAGGCAGGGACACCTTCCATTAGACAGGTTGCTCAAGGCCTCATTCAACCTGGCCTTGAACACCTCCAGGGAGAGGGCATCTATGAGCTCTCTGGGCAACGTGTTCCAGTGTCTCACCACCCTCGCTGTGAATAATTTCTTCCTAATGTCGAGCCTAAATCTACCCTCCTCAAAAATCCATTCTCTCTCGTCCTGTCACTAGAAGCCCTTGTAAAAAGTCCCTTCCCGCCTTTCTTGTAGACCTCCTTCAGGCGCTGGAAGGCCGCTGCAAGGTCCCCCCGGAGCCTTCTTTCCTACAGGCTGGACAGCCCCAACTCTTGCAGCTTGTGCCCATGGGGGAGGTGAGGGCTGGACTATATGATCTCAGGAGATCCCTTCCAACCCCCACGGGGCCGCGATGCTGTGTGCCCTCGCTCCAGGGGCCGGTAGGGTGCAGGACGAGGACGGCCCTGACTCGTTGAGCCAGGGGTGTCTGAGCCCTGCTGATGCTGTCCGATGTCCCTAACGTGCCCCGCAGCTCACAGCCCGAGGGTAAAAGCGCCATAAAACCGTCACCCCAAACCAGCTCCCTCTTTGAGGCCGGACACAGGGAGAGGACTCTCCTCCCCGGGGCCTCCCAGCCTGCCTCCCCTTCCCGCTGTCTGGCCGACGGAGGCTCCTTCCCCGGGGGAAAGTTGCTGGGCATCCGCCGGGCGAGGGGCGGGGGTGTCCGGGGCTGCCTCCCCGCCTCCTGTGCGTGTCGCCGAGCAAATTATTTAAATTGCAAATAAATCGCCTCAGCGCCCGCCCTGTCGGGGACAAACGCTCCCGGAGCTGCGCCGGGCGGGCCAGAGGCTGCCCCGCAGGGACGAGCCCATGGCCAGGGTGGCGATAGCCGCGGCCCCCGGGGCTCTGCTCAGCGCCCTGCTCTGGGCGGCGGCAGCGGCGGCAGGGGCCGGCCCCGGGGGCAGCCCAACGCCCGGCGCCTTCAACCGCGTTTACCGGGGAGCCGTGAACATCAGCGCGGAGCGGGTCTACGCCTTCGCCTACCGCAGAGAGCCCGGGCAGGTAGGAGCGTCCCCCGGAGCGGGGAAATTCACCGCGTCCCTCCCTTCTCTCCGCCGGTGTGGTTTGGGGGTGGTGGTGAAGGCGAACCGCTGGTGCTGCGGCCGCTGCGGCTCAGGGCTGTGCGGGAGCGGGCCGGGCTCTTCCTCTACCACCGCCGTTCTGCCCTCATTCTCCTGTCCGGTGCACCTGCAGGCTTTGCTCCCCTCGTCCTCCCCACGGGCTTCCCCTGCACGACCTGGGCATGCCGGGGTTGGAGGGGAGGCGAGGGGGTGGTGGCATCCTAGAGGTGACGGGGTGGGCAGTCGGTTTGGTGCCCCCCCTCTACCGGGACGAGCGCTTGGTAACCAGCGCTTCCAGCAGCAATATGGGGTTAAAGTCTAGAAGGGGATTATGAGGAGAGTAGTACTACCTAAGAAAATAAATTAAGGGAGGTGGTGGCATGTGCATTTAATAAGCCTTTTCAAATATCATTTTTCACACGAGTACTTCTCTACGATCAGGATCCTCTTTGGGAGGTGAGGAGGCTGCGGGATAGCACTGCCAGAGCCATGGCTGCTTGATGGAGAAAGAAAACCTGCCATTTCTGTATGCCTAGCTATTGCGGGTTACCCCCACTTCCCTCCTCTTTTAATGTCGTGTTTATCACCAGTAACTAGGTGGTACCTTGGAAACTGCCCCCGTTGTTTGGATTGGGTGTTAATTGCTGAGTAAGACGTTCTGATGTACCAAAAGATGGTGAACTGGGCAAATGAGTCTTCCCTTCTGGTTCTCAGTTGCACAGGGCAAGAGAAACTGGAAAAGATTGCTTTTTCTGTATTATAGTTCTAATGTTTCACTGTGGGGGGAATTGGCAGAAAGCATGCTAAAAGATGAGGAGGAAAGCAGAAGGAGATGGTCTTTATCAGCCCTTGCCCTACTCTGAAATTCCAAACTATCCAGACCTTTAAATGGACTCTTCTATTATGTGTGTTACTATGTAATAAAATGCACCTGGTATTTATGGGGCAGGAGTTGTGTGTTGAGGCTATGATGCAACTGAGCCCAGCATTCATTAACTGTTGGGTGCTACCACTGAACCCAGGAGGTCAAAAGCACTCTTTGGCCATGAGCCTCCGTGTAGAAGCTGGTGGTGATGTAAGCTAGGCGTCTTCAGGTGTAACATTGGCTATTGTGGTGAGGGCCTCTTGGCAGACCAGCTGTTGTCTGGTCTGTGAGCAGAGGGCACACATGTGAGCAGAGATAGCAGGTGTGTTTACTTCAGTGAAATGAGCTTAGTTCCTTCAGTCTAATGCACTCTTTGAAGACCTGTGCTTTGCCTCCCAGACCTTCCACAAAGATGTTTTCTCTCCTGAAGAACTAAGGTAATAATGAAGTGGGAGTAGGCAGGGAGAGAGTACACAGATGCTTGGTGGTACTTTTGAGTATCTAACTGTGTCTTCTTCTCAATGGCTACTTTCAGATGCTGGGCCATTCTTCTGGTGTGGAGAGCCACCCAGTTCAGGCTACCTCAGTATTTCAATGGAAATTTTATTGCCATAATCTCCATGTTCTTGTATGCCAGAGTATGGAGTCTCTGCAGAGATACCAAGCTGGTCATGAACTAAGAAGGGAAACTTCAGGCTTGAGGCTTAATGTATTGTAATACAGAACTCTTCAAGCACTGCTGTAAATGTGCTTAAAGAAGGCCATGCAAATTGCTCCTGCTATGAAAACTAACTTCAAAGAGCAAAAAAGACACTTGCATAGAGATGGACTGTCTTAGGAGGCTTTCTAGTGAAGGCTTTCTGAGGACAGAGAAGGCTCTATGGAAGAGAAGGCTCCATGGAGGTCTTGCAGTGGCCTTTCAATATGTAAAGAGGACTTACAAGAAAGATAAAGATGTTCTTTACAATAGACTATAGGAAAAAGGACAATGGGCAACAGATTTAAACTAAAAGAAGGTAGATGTGAGTTGGACATCAGAGAGAATTTTTTTTATCATGAGGGTGGTGAGATGCTGGAGCAAGTTGCTGAGAAGTTATGGCTGACTTGTAATTGGAAGTGTTCAAAGTCAGGTTGGAAAGGGCTTTGAGCAACCTCTTCCCATGCTACTTTAATGGGAGATGTCCCTGCCCATGGTAGGGTGTTTGGACTAGAGAGTCTCTTCAAACCCTTCCATGGTTCTTTGGTGAGAAACCCTACAGATGCTATTCCTGAGCTGAACTAGCAAAAAGCCTGCAAGGAGGTGCCTGACCTAATTAGGATAATTGGCTGTGGGTGTTCACGGTCCCCTCCCCAGCTGCAGCCCTCAACTGAGGCAAATGTGGCTGAGGCTTCTCTTGCCAGGCTGGTCATAGGCAGAGGTTGATCTATTCTGATAGTCCTGCATCTCCCCGTTGAGGTTTGCTCAAAGTTTAGAAGCTTGGTAGTAGAAATGTTGACTTTAATCTGGGATCATGCTCTTGCAGACAAGTTTTACTTGTGCAAGTGTTGTGAACATATTTAAGGGCATACTGTCTTTTGGGTAGTTTTTCTATCCTCTAAAGGAATGCAAAAACTCAAGTGTACTAGGCTCTGCCTTTCACTGCGGTCTTTAGCCTTGAACTCCTACCAAGTGGAGCATCAGCCAGCTTTTACCAGTTGCCTGCCATGTGTGAGCTCTCTGCTCTTCCTGATCTTTTTAATCTCCTCTGGTCTCTGTGCTGATGGCAGGTCAGCCAGAAGACTCTGATACCTTGAGGCAGACGCCACATGGACCATTAAGCTTAGTTACAGGAAATTTAATTGAATAAAGAGAGCTTTTTGCATGTGGAAGGGCTGCAGTATGTAAGTTTAGTTGTTTTCCCTATGAAGCAAAGCCAGGTTTGGAGTGGTCTGGCTCTGAAACAGGGATTTGTTTTCCTCATGCTGTAAACCTGCTGTTTTCCCCTCCTCTGCTGCTCTCTCTTGTGAGGGCAGGCCTACAAAGCAAAGGACAGTTTAGAGCCAAGGATGCTGTGTGGGGGCTGCCTTGTGACCCATCAGACCTTTGCAAATGTTCTGCTTGCTCGTGTGCCATGGCTGCCTGGGTGTATCTGAAAATGCAGCTGTGCAGAGCAAATGTTTGAATGGTGCTGAGAGAAAGAAGGGAACAAGACTGTTAGTCTGGTTTGATCCTGTAGAATCACTTTAGTAGTAGGGGTTGGAAGGGCCAGAGCTATTCTAGAGCTATTCTCCTGCTTGAGCAGGATCACCTAGAGTAATTTGCACAGGAACACCTCCAGGCAGGTTTACAATGCTTCCAGAGACAGACACCCCACGAACTCTCTGGGCAGCCTGCTCCAGTGCTCTGCCGCCCTCAAAAGGAAGATGTTTTTCCCTGGTGTTTGCATAGAACTTCTTGTGTTCCGGTTTGTCCATTGGCCCTTGTCCTGTCAATGGACACCACTGAATGACTTACCACTTTCTCTGGAAAGTGTTGTACTTTCTTGCTCTCAGAGGATGTTCTTCATCCATATGATCTTCCTTACTCCATGGGAAAAAGGTATGCATGCACAAGGGAAGGGGAAAAGTGAGTCCTGTGAGATTGAGGAGCAGATGTATAAACAAAATGAAGCAAGTACAGCCTGGGCTCTGAGCAGAGCTGCTTTGAGGCAGGCAAGTAATTTCCTTTCTGTGCAGCTCCTTACATACTGAGCAAATCACCTAGCAGGAACTTGTATACGTTGCTAGGTCTCTTCTCTGTGTGGAATGGGAAAAAACCTCTTTATGTGCTATGTAGAAATACTTCACCTTGTGTCCTGAGGCAGGAGTCAGTGGTGGTTTTTTTGGTACTTGATGGCTAGAATTTAGGCCTTAATTCCTGAAGTGCAGCTGAAAAGTGAAGCTGTGCTGAGGAAAGCACAGCCACCTCTGCTGCTATGCTCCTCTAGAGCTAGGCTGTGAACAAAGATGTGCTAAGCTCCTTCCTTACTGCTTTTCTAGTTCCCTTTTCCTCCTGCTGAGCTGCAGATTGAATTTTTCCCTTCCACACAGCTGCTTGTGTAATGGTTAACTATGAGTGTAAAAAAACCTCAAACACACACCAAACAATTAAAAACCCCTCAATAATACCTAGCTGTTGCACTTGTTAGGGCATGGGTGCATAGTAACAGCAAAGGCAGATGTGCATCATAAGTCTGAATTGGGCAAACAAGATGATCTTATTTTAGGGCTGTTTAAACCAGAGGCATCCAGGATGGGGATGAAAAATTGAACATGCTCACAAGCATTTCAAATTCCACTCTTCAACATGGGAAGTGAGGAAGGATTTGCTGTAGCTGCCTGTGCAGCGTGTTCTTCCACAGAGCGTTGAGCAAGAGTTGTAAAACATTCCTGCTGGATTTACTATTAACTGGAGAAGGCTTTATGTGACAAGTGAGAGAACCTGCTTAGTTCCATGATTGCAATAACACAAGGGTTGCCAAAAATGAAAATAAAAGTTTGTGGGAGTACTGAGGGAGCTCAAAGTAAACAACTCTTCCAAAGCCCTCTAAGCTCTGGCAGTTAATGGTTAATTTGTTGAGAACACAAGTGGCAGCAGTATCATGCATGTGGGTGTCATCTTGTGGTGTAGGAGAGCATCATGAGGGAGATGACTGTTGGAGACAACAAAAGTTCTTCCAAATTGGAGCTCAGGTCAGCTGAATGCATGATTTGGGAGAGAACTGTATATAGAATCTCTCAGAAGAACAAGTTTCCAACTTCCCATTTGTGGGCAGAGCTGCTGCAATCCATACGCAGCTCTTGGATGTTCGTGCTGTGTGTCTTGGTTACAAGGAGCCCAAAAGCTGAGCAGTGGGCTGCACCTATTTTAGGGGGAAAAGTGGGTGATATTTTTCTCCTCCTCCTTCTCTCTTGCTAGGGCTAGGAACAGAGCCCTAGTCCCAGTTTCCATATGGCCCAGTCTTCCTGTTGTGATTGGCGGTAGATGAAGCTGCGGCTTCTCCGTTGGGCGTTGTGCCACGTGAGGATGTGCAGACCTGGAGTGAAATGTTTCCTAAGTGGAGTCTATCAGAGGGGTGATGAGTTAAAAATTGCCCTCAGTGAATGAGAGTGTGCCTCAGTGGCTGTGGACCACCATGGTGGGTTGCTAACATCATTATCCTTTGTTCTTTCATGACTGCAGATAAGAAAAAGTTGGCTGACCCAAGGGAAGAAGGGAATCAACACTAGCAAAAAGAACAGAAGTCTTTCAATTATATGGCTTAAACTTTGTTGCCTTCTAACAGAGACCAAGTGCCTTCTGCAGCCCCAAAAGTGTGATGCATTTGGGCTCCTCCAACCTCTAGTGAATGAGTTTCTTGTCTCTTAGGTGTGGATGGCAGTTGCATCTGCTAGCTCTAGGCAAGGAGCCAGTGCTGGAATTCACCACTACGTTCCTCTGGGATTGTGGGATGAGTCACTTGCTCAGACCAAAGCCATCTGTCCTAGCTGCAGGGAAACTCCTTGTTCTGCTACACAGGACAACCAGGTTTAATAAGTGGTCAAATCTGTCTTACTCTTCTCTGCTGTTTCCTGTGTGAATGTAGGTCCCACTCCAGTAGCACCTATATCTAATGACTCCAGCAGCTATTTGTTCACCTTTTGCTTCTGAGGTGGTTTTGGGCTTCACATACAGAACTCTTCAAACTAAAACTAAACTGCATTAAAATATTCCCTTGCTCTCTGTTAGCCTTGGCTTTGGTCCAAGTTTCAGCCTGCTGCTGCACCATGCATGAAATAAAACCTGTCTCTTGTGTGGAGGTGGCCAAACCTGAGCTATAATGGAGGGAAAAGGTTAGGTTCTGTCTTTCCTTAGTGCTGAGTGGAAGCCCAGCATTTTGGCCACAAAGATGCAGTGAAAAATGAAGGGGGAATACTACAGAAGTTTGAATGGCAGGATCTCTTAAGGTCATCAGAGCTCTTGTTGTTGCAGGATCTCCAGGGCCTGAACACTGTTGCTTTTAAGTTGCTGGTTCTAGTCTGTTCACCACAGGATACTGAAGGGGCCTCAGCACACCATTGCTGTAAATTCCTGATGAAGTAAAAATGCAGGCACAGTGTCAAATCAAACCAAGTTGTTGTATACGATGTCCAAAGCCAAGCAAGGTTCAACAGGATCCCTTTGGAATAACTTTTGTATGTATAATTTATCTTTTTAAAAGAAAACAAGCAACCCTAGGAGGTGACAGTGTGGGCAGTGTACAACACACAGCATTTGAAGGCTTTTCCCCCTTCTCAGTGGGGTCACTTGGCCACTCCACATTCTGCTCAGGGCTACTTACAGGAGGATCCAAAAGTAAACTATGAGAGAAATGGTGTGGGCATCTGCTGGAAACATGAGTTTGACCACTTTTATATGCAGCAGTCTTGAAAACTTTATCTCGGGGCGGGGTGGGAAGGCAGTATCCTAAGTGCCAGGTTCTACACATTGGCCACAACAACCCCATGCAGTGCTACAGGCTGGGGTCAGAGTGGCTGGAGAGCAGCCAGGCAGAAAGGGACCTGGAGGTACTGGTTGATAGTAGGCTGAACATGAGCCAGCAGTGTACCCAGGTGGTCAAGAGGGCCAATGGCATCCTGGCCTGGATCAGGAAGAGTGTGGCCAGCAGGAGCAGGGAAGTCATTGTGCCCTGTACTCAGCACTGGTTAGGCCACACCTTGAGTCCTATGTCCACTTCTGGGCCCCTCAGTTTAGGAAAGATGTTGAGCTGCTGGAAGGTGTCCAGAGAAGGGCAAAGCTGTTGAGGGGTTTGGAACATAGCCCTGTGAGGAGAGGCTGAGGGAGCTGGGGTTGCTTAGCCTGGAGAAGAGAAGGCTCAGGGGAGACCTTCTTGCTCTCTACAACTCCCTGAAGGGAGGTTGCAGCCAGGTGGGGGTTGGTCTCTTCTCCCAGGCAACCAGCACCAGCACAAGAGGACACAGTCTCAAGCTGCACCAGGGGAGGTTTAGGCTGGATGTTAGGAAGAAATTTTTTGCACAAAGAGAGATTGGCCATTGGAATGTGCTGCCCAGGGAGGTGGTGGAGTCACCATCCCTGGAGGTGTTTAGGAAGAGCCTGGCTGAGGCACTTGGTGCCATGGTTTAGTTGATTAGATGGTGCTGGGTGATAGGTTGGACTTGATGATCTCACAGGTCTTTTCCTACCTGGTTAATTCTATTCTATTAGAAGTGAAAGAATGGTGTAGGAGGTGCTTTGTTTTGTGTTGGGGATGGGGTCATGTGCCCACCTGAGATCCCTTCAAACTTAAATTATTCTTTTGACATTTTAGGTATGTTGTTTTTTTTTTCTTTTCTTTGAGTTTCCCAACTCAGAAGGGCAAAGGAAGTACATTTTCGCAGAGGCTGTCAATTTGCAGGCTTCAGGCAAAAACACGGAGACCTCTGCTCTGTTTTCCTGCAGGGTGGCCCCACGGATCTTCCAGTGGTGACTTTGGTGCTGGCAAGAATTTTGATTTTACTTCTAATATAAGCTAATGCTGATGAGCCACATAACTTGTTGGTGAAGTAAAGCATCTCATTTGGCTTCAGACATTGTTCTAAATCATAAAACTGTTCTTCTCATTGGGCTGTCCTGGTTGGGTTTTAGAATAGAATAAACCAGGTTGGAAGAGACCTTCAGGATAGAGTCCAACCCATCATCCAGCACCATCTAATCAACTAAACCAGGGCATCAAGCATCCCATCAAGTCTCCTCCTAAACACCTCCAGTGATGGTGACTCCACCACCTCCCTGGGCAGCACATTCCAATGGGCAATCTCTCTTTCTGGGAAGAACTTCCTGCTAACATCCAGCCTAAACCTCCCCTGGCGCAGCTTGAGGCTGTGTCCTCTTGTTCTGGTGCTGGTTGCCTGGGAGAAGAGACCAACCCCCACCTGGCTACAACCTCCCTTCAGGTAGTTGTAGACAGCAAGAAGGTCTTCCCTGAGCCTCCTCCAGGCTAAGCAACCCCAGCTCCCTCAGCCTCTCCTCACAGGGCTGTGCTCCAGACCCCTCCCCAGCTTTGTTGCCCTTCTCTGGACACCTTCCAGCAACTCAACATCTTTCCTAAACTGAGGGCCCAGAACTGGACATCCCTCTGCCATCTCTGTCCAAGATTAAAAGATTTTTTTTAAATTTAAAAATTCTGAGTAAAAGTAACTCCATCAAACTTTCCCCCTCTTGGTTTGAACTCCTTCCAAGAACAGTGCAGCAGCTCATGATAGAAACATTTGCGCTGCAAGTGGAGGCTGAAATGTCCTTGGATAACTTGTGCAGAAATTGTTGGGTAGGAAGGTATGCTTTTCCTTTACAGACCTCATCTGCTGTTTTCAGGAGGTATTTAGGGAATGAAAGTGCAGTCTGTAAAAGTTGTATTGCAAGGGTGTGCCATCTGCTCAAGTTGAAAATATAGTTTAGTGTGTTTGCGTAAGCAAACCTTATTTCCTGCTCTGTGTGCTTGGAGAAACACAGAGGGTTTCAGAAACAGCCTTCCTCGCTTTCTTTATCCTGATGTTTTCCTCTGGGCATAGGAGTAGCCCAGAGGTGTTTGAAAACATATGAACAATGGCTTAAAAATAAGGAAGAAGAAAAGAACAGGCGTAGGGTACGTAATCCAATCCCCATCTGAAGTGCCACTGAGGTGAAGAACTTGGCAGCCGAGAAAGAACCAGGTATTTGTGTTGTGACAGTAATCCCTGGGGTTAATCCTGTGAGCTTGGGGTGGTGGCAGAATTGAAAAGGTTATAAACCCTTTTGTTTCAAGGGTTGCCCTAGCTTGGAGTTCCAGCTGCTGTGGGTTAGGAAGACATTATTTATTACAGAGTAGTTTGTATTTTAACCAGCTGTTTGAAGAAAGGACTTACTTGTTCTATACCCCCCCTGAAGTCTGAGGTGGTCAGAATCAGGTACCTATTTTATCCAGCCTAGTAACTCCCTAGTTTTTCTTTCTGGCTGTCCTAGAGACTCCCTAGTGACATTGGTTAGAGGACACATCTCCAAAAAGGGAAAAGATAAATATTGACATGCTTTGTATTTGTCTTGCTTCCATTTTATGCTGCACAGATACTGTTGGAAACAAGTGAACTCCTGGGAATGCCCAGGGCAGACTGTAAATCCACACAGCATATTTACACTGAGTGGAACTTTTGAATGAAAAATATTAACCCTGAAACAATTATGTTATTGTCAATATGACTGTGCTTGACGTACCCAGGGTCTGTCACTTAGTTGATGCTGCTTTGGACACTTAATACTCCTGCCGGAGATGATGGAAGTAAACTGTGGGCTTTTGGCAGTTAAGACTTACTGACATTAGGGCTCAAAGTCAGACAGAAAAGCTGAAAGGGAATGCTTCTCTTGAGCCCCATTTGTTTTGTTGTCAGAAGTGGTGCTTATGAGAGCACAGGTAGGAGATTCTGTCAATGTCTTAGAACTATTTTGCTCCAGAGTCTCAGCTTCTCCGTGTTGTGTTGGCAGTGGGAAGAGCAGCCAAGTTCAGCACTGACAGGTATGTGCTTCGTTTGCTCTGGTCTAGCTGGCTGAGTTCTTCTTTGCCTAATATTGAGGGGTAGATAAAAATTAAACACCTCTTTCTTGTGCAACAGCAGACAGGAGCAGTTCGGTGGCTTTTGCAGACATATCCTGCACTGAGACCTTCCATTGTAACCGGCAGCCTGCATGTTTGCTTGCCGGATGTGTTCCCTGCCCACCGCCTTGGCTGGATGCCTTGTCAGGCCCATGACCAAGTGCTGTTGCAACGTGGACCAATAATGCCCAATGGCCTTGCAAGGAGTGGTTTGTGTGTGGGTGTGGTGGAGAGCATGGTGGAGCCCTGGTGTGATTTGAAGGTTTTGCTTAGCGTGAGGTGGTGGAAAGGAATCCATAGTAAAGATCTCTTGAAGACTTTTCCTTGAAGCAGAAAGTGTTGTTGCAACCTCCTGCCTGCCCTTAAACTCACATCCCCACAGTCTTAAGCCAGTGTGTAATCTCAGTGAGAAATGCACATGTAATAATCAATCCAAGGACTCTCTTGTGTCAACAAGAGCCTGGCTAATTTTGATTCATGTTTGCAGCCATGTCAGTCCTGTTCAACTGTGTGCATTTGGGACCAGCTCCTTCTGCCTGTTCTCATATAGAGAATGGACTTTTTTATTTCTTCCCTTCCCCCCCCCTTTATCTTCAGAGTGGTGATAGAACTGAAGTACAAATATTTGTCTTTCCTGGACTAACACGTTTTTATATAGTGCTGAGAGCTCTGTCTATTCAGCTGACTGCTCTATCCACCTTGAAATACAGAAAAAAGCTCAAGGGCAGTCAGTCATCTGAGAAATAAAACTGTCCTGAGCTTGGCTGTTGAGATGCATATGGCAGAGGCTTGACCATGAGAAGGAACATAAGGAGTAGAATTTTCTGAAGTAGTCCTAACTCTGCCTCAACCCCAAAGTTCAAAGGGCAGCAGTATGGTTATTGCCAATAAATGTTGATGTGGGACCTGACTCCCAAAGGGAGCATGGGAGCATTTGGTACATGAAGTTGTTTATCAAGCTGGAGGCCAGTGGTGTCCCCTAAGGATCAGTTCTGGGCCCCATCCTGTTCAATATCTTTATTGATGATCTGGACAAGGGGATTGAGTCAGTCATCAGTAAATTTGCAGATGACACTATGTTGGGAGCAGGTGTTGATCTGTTAGAGGGTAGGAGAGCTCTGCAGAGGGACTTGCCAGGCTGGACAGATGGGCAGAGTCCAACAGGATGGCATTCAATAAGTCCAAGTGCCAGGGGCTGCACTTTGGTCACAACAACCCCATGCAGAGCTACAGGCTGGGCTCAGTGGCTGGAGAGCAGCCAGGCAGAAAGGGACCTGGGGGTACTGGTTGATAGTAGGCTGAACATGAGCCAGCAGTGTGCCCAGGTGGCCAAGAAGGCCAATGGCATCCTGGCCTGCATCAAGAATATTGTGGCTAGCAGGAGCAGGAAGGTCATTGTGCCCCTGTACTTAGCACTGGTTAGGCCACACCTTGAGTTCTGTGTCCAGTTCTGGGCCTCCTCAGTTTAAGAAGGACATTGAGACTCTTGAAGGTGTCCAGAGAAGGGCAACGAGGCTGAGGGAGCTGGGGTTGTTTAGCTTGGAGAAGAGGAGGCTCAGGGGAGACCTTATTGCTGTCTACAACTACCTGAAGGGAGGTTGGGGGTTGGTCTCTTCTTCCAGGCAACCAGCACCAGAACAAGAGGACGCAGTCTCAAGCTGCAACCAGGGGAAGTTATAGGCTGGAGGTGAGGAGTAAGTTCTTAACAGAGAGTTGTTAGCCATTGGAATGTGCTGCCCAGGGAGGTGGTGGAGTCACCATCCCTGGAGTGTTCAAGTGGGGAATAGACATGGCACTTGGTGCCATGGTTTAGTAGTCATGAGGTGTTGGGTGACAGGTTGGACTTGATGATCTTTGAGGTCTTTTCCAACCTTATTGATTCTAGTTTTCTGTGATTTTAAGATCCATCCTGAACTGTCTCACCTCCAGCAGAACCTTGGGTATCTGCAGGAGGTGAGGGTCTCAGCTTGGAAGGTACAGATGAAATAGATATAGGAGGATAGAGAGCAGTCCTGAGGAGAAGGACTGGGGGTGCTGCTTGTGAAGCTCCATAGGAGCTGGCAATGTGTACTTGCAGCCCAGAAGCCACCCATATCCTGGGCTGCACTGAAAGAAGTGTGGGTATCACGTCAAGGGTGAAGATTCTGCCCCTCTATCTGCTCTTCTAAGACCATACCTGGAGTACTGTGTCAAGCTGAGAGCCCCTAACACAAGAAGGGCATGAATGTGTTAGGGCAGGGCCAGAGAAGGCCATGAAGGTGATCTGAGAGCTAGAAGGCTTTTTTTTTTCCTATGAAGACAGCCTGAGAGACTTGGGATTCTTCAGCCTGAAGAAGAGAAGGCTCCTTGCAGCAGCCTTCCTTTATTTGAAGGGCACCTCCTGGGTAGCTGGAGAAGGACTTTCAACAAAGACTTGTAGTGATGGGATGAGGGATAATGGCTTCAAACTGGAAGATGCTTGATTTAGATTTCACCTTAGGAAGAAATTCTCCACCATGGGTGTGGTGAGGCACTGGTACAGTTTACCCAGAGAAGGTGTGGAGGCTCCAGTGCTGGAAGTGCTGAAAGCCAACTTGGATGGGACCTTGAGCAGCCTGGCCTAGAAGGAGATGTCCCTGACTATAGCAAGGGTTTGGAACTAGATAATATCTAAGGTCCCTTCCAACCCAAACTATTCCATGACTCTGAGAAATGGAGTCACCATCACTGGAGGTGTTTAGGAAGAGACTGAATAGGGTGCTTGGTGCCATGGTTTAGTTGATTAGTGTTGGATGATAGGTTGGACTTGATGATCTCAAAGGTCTCTTCCAACCTGGTTTGGTTCGGTTCTGTCATTGTATTACAGTAGCAATATAGACAGCCTCCTTCTGTGTGTGTACAAGGAAGGGCAAGGGAGAGGTGCAAGTAGTTTTCTGTGGTGCTGGAAATGGTCAACAGCCAAGTGAAGGCCTTCAGCATGGTGGCTTTGTAGGAGTGACAACAGTTGGTTGACCCTCTCACTCCCCAGGCAAAACTTCATCCAGCCAATGCTTGTTGAGGTGGGGTGGATGCAGAGGAAGCTATTATTTTTGTTCTAGTGTGTGTGATTGTTATTATTTTAAATACTGTGATTTTTAGCTGGAGCTCCTCTTGTCTCTACATGCAACATCATTGGGATCTTACTTCTGTGTTGGGAGGGATGTGTGTGACAGGAGCAGTGGTTGTGTGGCAGGGAGAGGTTCCTGTGTCAGAGCTGCTTGTTTTTAAAATGAAATCACCTTTGTGACGGTGTGGAGGCAGCATCAACTAAGTAAATCAACTTATTTGTTTGTTTTGACTTCACCTCCTCCTTCTTTTCCCCCCATTCTTATAAAAATACTTTGTTGGAGATGATGCCCTTGAGGCAAACACCAAATGTGGGCTTCCAAAGGGCAGGATGGTACTACTAGTGCTGGCTTAGTGGTGAATCAGTCAAATCTGTTGCTTGAAGATGTGTATGTTGTCTGTGTCAAGGCTGTAGAATCTAGAAGCAAAACACAGATGAAAAGCTTAAGGCAGGTTAATTGGAACAAGCCCAAGCGCTGGTTTATAGGAGTTAGGTTGTTACCCCTGTTGCTTCTGCTAGACAGCTCACCCTGCCAAGCAAAAGGTCTTTCTTCAAGATACTAATTAGGGTTCCTTCACTCTGTAGCACAAAATCAGAGTGATTAACAGCAGATGAGAAGCCCTACTTACAGTTAAATGCTAATCCTTTCTCAGCTCTCCCAAGCTTCCTCATAATTGCATCTAGATTCTCCTGAACTTCATTGCTCTGGTATGTCCAAACTCATGTGTAAGTGGTGAGGACGATCTGGAGGGACTGTTAGTAAGGAGCTTTTTGAGTGGGTCTGGGCCACAGGCACATTGCTCTTGTTTTATTGTCACATTTTGGAGGAATATCTGTTATGTCAGGCAGAGGCACATCGACCAAAGCTTTGTGCTACTGGGAGCTACTGCTGTATCCCTGAGCTGTGTGAGGGGTAGAGTGGAGCTGCATCCTGGGTCTGGGATTTGGCCCCTCCGCTGGAAGTGCAGCATCTGGCTGCACAAGGCCTTGCATTACTGTGTGGTGATAGCTGTAGGGTAAATAACTAGATGGACTGGAATATCAGTTGCCATCTGTCCAAATTCTTAATCACTTTTAGTTGCTTTTCCTGGAGTTCTATTATAAAGACTTCTGATGGGACTAGATGCTGTGATGTTCCTGATTGATCAGGGCTATGTCCAATTACAGGAAGAGCAGAGATGTTAACTGCAAGTGAATTGTTAATATTTTGAGGTGAAATTTTATAGTACCTCTTAATGAGCTGCTCTGTAAATGTTTCTTCTGACTCTTTGATGTTCCTTTGTCTGAAGCACTGTGTTTGAATATGGCCTGGGGAAGCAGCTTTGCCTGTGGAGAATGCAGAGACATGAGAGGGATGAAAGAAGTATATGGGGATCACACCTGTGAGCACATACTTAGGCCAGAACTGGTCTTTCCTAGATGCAGCTGGATGATGTACCAGATATTATCAGACCTAAAAGAGCATAAAACACGTGAATGAGAGCTTTCATGGCAAGAGGGCCAAGCTCTAAACAGCTGTTACAGGGAGAAAAGACAGATGCCAAACACAGGAAAGGTAGAGAGAAATCAATTATGGTAGTATCACAGTATCACTAAGGTTGGAAGAGACCTTGAAGATCGAGTCCAACCTGACACCACAGACCCAATGACTAGACCATGGCACCAAGTGCCACGTCCAATCCCCTCTTGAACACCTCCAGGGACGGTGACTCCACCACCTCCCTGGGCAGCACATTCCAATGGCAAATGACTCTCTCAGTGAAGAACTTTCTCCTCATCTCCAGCCTAAACTTCCCCTGGCGCAGCTTGAGACTGTGTCCTCTTGTTCTGGTGCTGGTTGATAGAGAGAAGAGACCAACCCCTTCCTGGCTACAACCACCCTTCAGGTAGTTGTAGAGAGCAATGAGGTCACCCCTGAGCCTCCTCTTCTCCAGGCTAAGCAACCCCAGCTCCCTCAGCCTCTCCTCACAGGGCTGTGCTCAAGGCCTCTCCCCAGCCTCGTTGCCCTTCTCTGGACACATTCAAGTGTCTCGATGCCCTTCTTAAATTGAGCTGTCTTGTCTGACAGCTACCTCTGACCTGGGGCTGTGATTCTGGATTAGAGCAGCAACAAGGAGGCACATCTGTAAATGATCTCTGGATCTAAATAACCAGCCCGGTGACAAACACTGTTCATAGAATCATAGAATCAATAAGTTTGGAAAAGATCTCAGAGATCAAGGCCAACACCTCATGACTAGCTAAACTATGGCTTCAAGTCCCTTTTTGAACAGCTTCAGGGATGGTGACTCCACCTCCCTGGGCAGCACATTCCAATGGCCAATTACTCTTTCTGGGAAGAGCTTTCTCCTCACCTCCAGCCTAAACTTCCCCTGGCACAGCTTGAGACTGTGTCCTCTGGTTGCCTGGAAGAAGAGACCAACCCCCACCTGGCTACAATCTCCCTTCAGGTAGTTGTAGACCGCAATAAGGTCTCCCCTGAGCCTCCTCCAGGCTAAGCAACCCCAGCTCCCTCAGCCTCTCCTCACAGGGCTGTGCTCCAGACCTCTCCTCAGCCTTGTTGCCCTTCTCTGAACACGTTCAAGTGTCTCAATATTCTTCTTAAACTGAGGGGCCCAGAACTGGACACAGGACTCAAGGTGTGGCCTAACCAGTGCAGTGTACAGGGGCAGAATGACCTCCCTCCTCCTGCTGCCCACACTGTTCGTGATGCAGGCCAGGATGCCATTGGCCCTCTTGGCCACCTGGGCACATTGCTGGCTCATGTTCAGCCAGCTGTCAAGCAGTACCCCCAGGTTCCTCTCTGCCTGGCTGCTTTCCCTGTGGATGTCGCCAGCATCTAGGTCAGTCCAAGGAAGGGAAACAGGCTTCTCCCACCCAGATTTGGGGCTGTCTGATTCTTTGCTGTTGTCTAACACCAATCCATGCTCTGCCTTCTCTTTCTGCAGGTAGATGCAGTGCGTGTCTATGTGAACAGCAGCTCTGAGAACCTCCAATATCCTGTCCTGTTTGTGGTTCGCCAGCAGAAGGGAGTGCTGTCCTGGCAGGTCCCACTCATTTTTCGAGGCCTGTAAGTACTGGAGTCTCTTCCTTGTAACACTCTTGTCTGTCATAGAATCATAGGTGACCTTATTGCTCTCTACAGCTACCTGAAGGGAGGTTGTAGCCAGGCAGAGGTTGGTCTCTTCTCCCAGGCAGGCAGCACCAGAACAAGAGGACACAGTCTCAGGCTGCACCAGGGGAGGTTTAGGCTGGATGTTAGGACGAAGTTCTATACAGAGAGAGTGATTGCCCATTGGAATGGGCTGCCTGGGGTGGTGGTGGAGTCACCATCATTGGAGGTGTTCAGGAGGAGACTTGATGGGGTGCTTGGTGCCCTGGTTTAGTTGTTTAGGTGGGTTGGATTGGTTGATAGGTTGAACGTGATGATCTTGAAGGTCTCTTCCAACCTGGATTTATTGTATTGTATAGAATCAATAAGGTTGGAAAAGACCTCAAAGATCACCAAGTTCAACCTGTCAACCAACACCTCATGGCTGTATTTATTATCTGCCTTTCTTAAGTGCTAGATCTCGATACCTGTGTAGAGCGCAGGGCTAGGATGCAGAGTCCAGTGCACAGGAGAGCCCTTATTCCCCAGCTGCACTGTAACTCAGCAGTGAGGTGTGGTAGTTTTAGGCCATGCCTTTAAAATTTATCTGCAGATTTTGAGCAGAGAAGTAGAGAAGCATAAATAAATCACTACTGGGTGTAAAAAGGAAAATGAAAGATTGCTCTAAACAAAATCATTGGATAAATGTCTGGGGTAGATGGAGCTTACCATAACAACTCTTCACTTTTCATTCCCTTTTTTCTTGTTCTCTGGCCTTGGCTGTTCTGCTTTGCCTGGGAGAAGATAATGCTTCTGGCTGACCTTGAGATAAGACCTACCTGCTGCTTTTCTCTCAGCTTCTCTCTCTCTCTCTCTCGATACGGCGGGGTTGGGAGGTTTGGTGCAGGGGAGAGGGGGGCAGTGGGGCAGCTTCCAGGCCTTTCTGACCAGGGTGGGGTTTGTATTGTTTGCTAATTGTAAATACCTGTATAATACTGTAACTCCTGTATATTTTGTACACATTCATTGCATTCCATTGTAGAGTGTAGTTTTTGCTTGTAAATACAGCTTCATTTGCTTCTAACTGAGTTGATCTGGCTTAACAGTTAATGCTGGGTGGAAACTTCAACCCACCACATTAGGGTACTCCTGAAAGAGTTTGTTCAAACAGCAGCTGTGGAAATAGCAGCAATGCCATTTGGTAGATTCGCTGTCTTGGTGACACAGGCAGATCCAGTGTGTGACACTTGGCTCAGTGTCAGCTGAGTGTAGGAAGACCAGGATTTGGTAGGTAATCTCTTACTTGGCAGCATGCTCTTGTCTCTTAGCTTCTCAGGTATGTGCACAGAATACCAGGAGGCTTGTGTGCTGGGGATCTGCCTGTGTCACTGTCATGGACTGAGTTGAACCTGCTGCTGTTATTCACACCGTGCCGCAGTCATGGCAGCTTCAGAAAGTCAAAATGCAAACTGGAGCGAACGAAGTATTATGGGGCTTGAAGTTCAGATTCTAACATGGGAGGCTTCCAGTTCTGGTTGTTGCTTCTGGGTTCTGGCTGTGGGCTCTTTTCTGCAGGCAATGGCAGCAGAAGAGTGGGAGTTGGGTAGCTGCTGGTTTTGGTTTTCTGTTTTATGCTGGGGTTTTCCCCATGCATTGCACTGCATTTCTTCCTCAGGTAGGCTAAGGTAAGGTAATCATGCATTGTGTTTTTAATTAGATTATTAGCTAAGGGAATTACACATTGTGCTTGTGGTATCTTATGTTACATTAAACTCATACCTCTTTCTGAGCCCTGAGCTGTGTGTGTCACTGTTCCCCTTGCTTTTGTGTTGGGGGAGCAGACAGGTTAGCCCTCGTGCTAAACCATTACAGTCACTAAGACTGGCTCTACCAAATGGCATTGCTGTCACTTCTGCAGTTGCTTATGGTGCATGCAAGTAAGCTTTGAACAAGCTCTGGAAAGAGCACCCTGACTGCTGGGTTACAGTACACTTGAGGAACAGGGGCTCTCCTCTGTTTCTCACCCTGGCACACCTAAGTTGAGTCTCTTCTAGGGGGGTTGTTCTGTGAGTGTTTTGTTTCTGAAAGTGCCACTCCATTGTATCTTCAGCAGCCTTGGCTAGTTAGGCTGCAAGTACTGGGCATTTGCACACTAGTAATAACTACCTCTCTTAAGACTTAAGGAAGAACCTCTTCATTTTGATAGTTCTGGAGCACTGGACCAGCCTGCCCAGGGAGGCTGTGGAGTCTCCCTCTCTGGAGACTTTCAAAACCTGCTGGGACATCTCCATCTTACCATTCTGTGATTCTACTGAGGCTTTACAGGAGCCTTAGACCTTCTGAGATGTGAATCTTCATCCTGTGACTGAAATTATGGGGCTGGGCAGCATCTTGCCTGCTGCAGTGCCTTGGCTGATGCAGACGATGGTTATAGCAGTGTCTGTTCTGGGTTGTCATTGCTTCCCTCTGCCTCCAGCAAGTGGCAGATGTGCAGATGGCACAGGCAGCCCCAAGGGAAGTGAAGTGCTGGGGATGGCCAGTCCCTTGTGCACACCACAAGAGGCAAGAGAAGTGGAGTTTGCGCCCTGAATAAAAGACTAAATGGTTTAGGGCTTTCAGTTTAGCATTCCAGTTATGCAAGGAGGGGAAAAAATGATGATGTTCTTAGAACTACCCAACAACTCTTTAACTATCCATTTTCCCCTCTTTTCCCCTGGCTGGTATAGCTATCAGAGGACCTACAATTATCAAGAAGTGAGTCGGACCCTTTGTCCCTCTGAGCCAGCTCCTGAGAGAGGACCTTCTGACCAGGTTATCTTTGTGGATGTTGCTTCCATGGCACCATTTAATATTGCATATGAGCTCCTAGTCACAAGGCTCGAGAGCTTCCAACTCGAGTAAGTTGAGATGTGAGAATACAAGTGTAATTTCTTGGTGTGTCTGCTGTGTAGGGGTTTGGTCCATCAGTCTACTCTTCCCTCCTTTTCCCTTCCCAGAGGGAGAAAACAAATATTACGTGGTTTTTTTTCTGACATTTCTTTTCCAGGACCAACAAAGCCTTTAACTTCACTGCCAGCCCTTCCCAGCCCCAGGTAAGGAGGAATCCTCTGGGGTGTTGATTGTGTGTCATGCAACATCCAAATGGTTGATGTGAGCCTTTGCTAGGCATGGCAAAAGCCTTATAATAACTAGGCCTTTCCCTCTTGGTATGCAGGGAAACTTCCTTACTCTTGAGTTTTCTGTGGATGAAGTGGAGAGAGCAGTACCTCAGCCCCTCTACAGGCACATTTGGGTCCTCTTGCAAAGCACTTAATTCAACCAAAAACCTTGCCCAGAGCAGATGAACAGTGTCTGCAGTTTAGGAAAGATCAGATAAATACAGAAGTCCAGAGACCATTGGACTGCTTCTCTTCATGGAAAGTGAGATGGTGTGCACCACTGTCTTGTTCCAGCCAGTGCTGGTTCAATTGCCTGAGTATGACTTGCTCAGATGCAGTCTTTCTCCAGAAAAAAAACACAAAAACACAGACTGTAAATGCACAGCAGAGCTCAGACTGCTACTCCTTGCTCAGGGCAGCAAGTCAAGTTGCAAGGTGTTAAATGAAATGCCTGATAATTGTGGTTATTAGCTCAGAAAAGAGCAAGACAGTGTAGCACATCCAGCTGAGCAGCCTCGTTTAGAGCCTTGCAGATACTGCAAGTCCTCTCTTGAATAAAAATGCTATTGGCAGTAACTATAGTGATGGAGGAGCTCATAGAGCTGGGAAGGTATGTAATTTAGCCAGGCTGTCTGGTACTGTGTTTTTGTTGTTGCTATCACTGCTAACACCACTTAATTTTAGGTTTCCTATTACCAGTCATCCCAGCTGATCTTTTTTTTTGCTGTCATATATCTTGAGATGATTTATAGATGCAAACTCTTCATGAACCTTTGATACTCAGAATCTTGTAACTCGAGTGTAAGGGCTTCAGGATCTGGCCCAGAATTCGCTTTGTAACTTTGGTCTGTGTTTGTCACAATTAATTAATGGGAGTGGTGATTAATTATAGGCCAGACAGAGAGAGTGGAAGATGAGTGCTGCTTAATTGATATAATGCTGAGGGCTCTGTAAATCACAGTATTAAGTAGTCTGCAGGGGCAGGAGGTAAAAAAAAAAGGCAATTCAAATTTTAGATGGATGTTGGAATAGCCCTGAGGCTGGAAAGAGACAAGTGTAACAACTGATGGAGGAGTTGTCTGGAACCCAGCTCATGCCTGAGGGCAGAAGGAGAAATTAGATATGCTTGTGTAGGTCAGGAGTGTTATCTGGATGTGTTGATACCGCTCACAGCCTTTGTAACAGAGCTGTAAGGCTCAGTGCCCCTTAGGTTAATTCTGTATTCGGGTTTAAGTGTGGCCTAAAGAGAAGATTATGCAAGGGTCCTCCTGGGAGGCTTCCTCAAGCACCTGAAGTTTTCTGCTGAGGGTAGTGAACCTGCAAAAACCCAAGGAGCTCAGCTTGGCAGTGTCCTTGCTTAGTGGAGATAACATGTGCTCTGCTGAAGAAACCAGCTTGGGGAGTTTTCTGTTTGTAAGGACGTGTGGTTGGAGCCTGCTCTCCCTCAGCAGTGCAGGGACCCTGCTTGGAGGGTGGTGCTGGCATTTCATGCTTTAGTAGAAATGGGCAAACCTGGAAAAAGGGGATTTCCCCTCGGTGGTGGTTTAAGCCTTAGCTGGGAGTTAAGAGCTCAGATGGGGGCAAGGCTGAGAATCTCTCCCCCGTTCCCCCCCTCCCAACAGAGAGGGGGGGAAAAAGAGGAAAGGAGCAAATCCACCAAACAATAATTTGAAGTTGGCCTGGAAGTAGAGAGGTAAAGAGTTTTCTTTAAACAAAATATATATAACAATAACAGGTAAGGTTCACAAGGGCAAGGAACAAGGATGGTGGGAGGGGCACAAAGAAGAAGAATACAAAACCAGTCTCTGCGCCTCTTCAGAGAGAGGCAGCAGGGAGAAGGCTCAGGCCCCACCACGTGGCAGAGGAGCAGGAAGGCAGCCACAGTAGCTCTCATCCAGGAGAGGCAGGAGCCAAAAGGAGGCCTGATGACTGCAATGTCCTGCTTTTATACCCTAGCTGGGCAGGGAGGGGGGGTGGAACAGACTCAGTTTCCCAGGGGGAAAACGCCCTGCAGGGAGGGCAAAGCACCCGCAAACCCTCCACCCTGTTTTCAGAATGGGCATTAACCCACCACACCCCCTCTTCCCCCTTATCCCTGCCTTCCAGTTGAGGGTCCTACTTCCTGGAAAGGGGGTGGGAAAAGGGAAATAGGAAACAGTTGGCCTTTGCTCAGCACTGAGGTTTGGGAATTAAAGGGGGCTGTCTAGCTGGGAGCTTCTGGGGTTACAATTTTGTAGCGGGAGGTTAGGTAGCTTCCAGTGTGGCAGCAGTGGCTCCCTGGTGACAAGAAGGAAGGAAGAAAAGTGACTGATGGCAGTACTCAGCCTTGTGTTCCTTCTGAGATGGAATGAGGTGCCCAGCAGCAGTGACTGTGCGCTGAGCTCTTGGGGTCTGGGCTTTACATAGGGCAATGGGAGCCCATGAAAGAACCCTGCCTGCCTGCTGGGGCAGGCATGGAAACCCTACTTTTCTAGCAGCTGGCTGGTAAAATACATCAAATGTGCAAATGATGATGTTTCCTGGGACAACTTTTGCCCAAATATGAAAAAAAGACCCTTGCTGGGACAGGGAAAGTAATTTTCTAGCCCACAGACTGTCCTGTGGGCATGCTCAAAGCACAGAAGCACAATAAACACTGTTCCTCTCTCTCAAAGGGAGAGCAGGTGTATTGGCAGATGTTAGTCTCCCAGTTTTGGGGTTTTGTTTCAAAACCAGAGCTGAATTATTTGCAAAGCTGAAGTGAGGAGAAAACCCTAATACCCTTTGTCCTCAAAGCCAAGCTGGTGAGGGGTTTGGAGCACAAACCCTGTGAGGAGAGGCTGAGGGAGCTGGGGTTGCTTAGCCTGGAGAAGAGGAGGCTCAGAGGAGACCTTACTGCTCTCTACAACTCCCTGAAGTGAGGTTGTAGCCAGGAGGGAGTTGGTCTCTTCTCCCAGGCAAGCACCACCAGAACAAGAGGACACAGTCTCAAGCTGTGCCAGGGCAGGTTTAGGCTGGATGTTAGGGAGAAATTCTTCCCAGAAAGAGAGATTGGCCATTGGAATGTGCTGCCCAGGGAGGTGGTGGAGTCACCATCACTGGAAGTATTTAAGAAGAGGCTGGATGGGACACATAGTGCCATGATTTAGTTTATCAGATGGTGTTGGGTGATGGGTTGGACCTGATGATTCGCAGATCTTTTCCAACCTGCTTAATTCAATTCTATTCTGTTCAGAGCCAAAATCATTGCTGCCTTCCCCAGTGAGGCTGCACTGCACCTCCTGTGCTTCTCTTTGAATAGATACCTCCTGGGAGCAAGAGCAAAGGCAGATCCTATCATGCTCCTAACACCTTTGCTCTTTATTCACCCAACCTGAGACTACTCTGAGATAATTCTGTTCTAGTCTAAATCCTATAACTAATATCACACGTTTATTTATGGAACTCTTAACAGTTTCAACCATTTGCCCTAACACATTTCACAGCCTATCTTTGAAGCAACCCATCTGAGATTAACTCCATTATATGTTCCTTATATAAAGTGTGGCCAGCAGTATGAAAACATCTGGAAACTGCTCACAGCAATGTAAAACGGAGCAGGGTGTTAAAATTAAGTCACTTTATCTTGATCAAGTGGGGAAAAAAAGCTTAAGGGGAACAGAAGCTATGCTGTATCTTGCTTGTAATTTACCTGTGGAAGATGTCTGTCTAACAAACAGTGTGCTGTGCAAGGGGGAAGAGTTCTCTGTATGTCTTTCCTTTGCTCTTCTGTAGTGTAAGTTCCTAACATTTGAAATCTGAATTTTTGTGGAAGCCTTCCACATCCAGGCCAAAGCCCAGATTGGATTGTTGCAAGGACCTTAGGGGAGACTCTGAAACTAATCTCAGGGATGATTTCTGGACCATAACTCTTGGCACTCTGCTTTCTCTGCAGTATTTCCTGTACAAATTTCCTCAGGATGTCGATTCAGTCATCATTAAAGTGGTGTCTGATGCAGTCTACCCATGCTCAGTTGTCTCTGTCCAGGATATTGTGGTAAGTCTGAGTACAGAAGGGTGAGGAGGTGCCTCCTGAAGCTTTGTTTCCTGCTGTGAGGGGGTCTGTGCCCTAGTTGAGAGAGAAAAGCCCTAGGAAGTGCTTCGCCCTAGTGTGGTGGTGGTAAAGGGAGCCCCTCAAAGAAGAATGCAAATACTGTGGGAAGGAGGCAAAGTTGGAGATGCTGAGTTCAAGCATCTCATACAGAGCATTTTGTTGCAAGAAGGTGAACAAGCTGTTCTTCTCCAGCCTGTCCATAGGGCATTTGTTGTGCTCCCTTCATGAGGTTTAGCAGTCTCTTACCTTGTGATGCGAGTCTCTCTCTCGCCAAGTGGTGTTGGCTGGCACACTGCTGGTGGCTGAAGGAGGGGACAGTGCCATTCCTCTTGTTCAAGGCAGCATGGGAAGCTTCTGATGTCCAGACATGAGGTCTCTCCTCCTTTCCAGTTTGATTTCCTCTCCATGCAATTACTCATCCCTTTTCTTGGAAAGGGGAGAGCAGCTGTTCCCTGTCATTGGAAGTTGGCTGTTGCTTGCAGCTAGGAAATAGCCCCATATTTATTCTGCTTTCCCACCTCCCCTAATGATGCAGGGAACTGCAGTGTGGGAGCAGCAAGATGGTGGCAGAAGTGCAAGGTGCCTTAGTTGCTGGCTCTGAAGTCCAGGCAGTTGCTTTTAATAGCTGGGGTAGGAGTAACATCAACTCCTGCCCCCATCCCTGTGTTAGAATGGTAGAAGGGCAGGAGGCAGGATGGACAGGCAATGTTCAAACTATCAGGTAGTAAGAGTAGTGGGAAAGAATGAGGGCAAGCACTACAGAATGCAAAGGATGACACAGTGTTCAGCTGAGGGTATGCACTGCCCTGTGGGAATGGTGATCAGTTTGGTTGAATCCTCTTCTGGGATTAAACTGCAGACCAGCTGAGAGAATGCCGAGATCAGCAGTGAATGTAAGTGACAACTGATGTCTTCACAGCAGAGCTTCTCACTTCTGAATGTGTCCTGGTTGATTTGTTCACTTTGTTCTGCACTGTCTGTTTTCCCCCTGTCTCCCTTTGAAATTAGTTTGGATATTTTCTTTTCCTGGTTTAACCCTCAGTTGTGTCTTAGTGCCCAGTGTATGACCTGGACCACAACGTGGAGTTCAATGGTGTTTACCAATCCATGACTAAGCAGGCAGCCATAACAGTGCAGGTGAGATGATGATTTTTGTCACAGTGCTGCTGGGTTTTTGGTTGGTTGTGTGTCTTCTTCTTTCTTTTTGTTCATTTGGTGTTTGTGTTTTGGCCTTGTTTGGGGTTTTATTTTTGTTTGGTTTTGATCGGTGGCTTGCCCTGTGTTTTGTTGATTCTGGTATGGCTGTGAGCCTTTGTTTCTATTGAATCAGCCCCTGTATTCAGCAATGCTGAGCCCACACCTTGAGTATTGGATTGTGTGGGGCATTGAGGTCCTGGAGCAGGTCTAGAGAAGGGCAACAAAGCTGGTGAAAGGTCTGGTGAGGAGCAGCTGAGGGAACTGGGATTGTTTAGTCTGGAGGTGAGGAGAAAACTCTCTCTGTGAAGAACTGTCAGCCCTTGGAATGTGCTGCCCAGGGAGGTGGTGGAGTCACCATCCCTGGAGGTGTTCAAGAGAGGATTGGACATGGCACTTGGTGCCATGATATAGTAGTCATGAGGACTTGGGCAACAGGTTGGACTTGATGATCTCTGAGGTCTCTTCCAACCTTATCAATTCTATGGAGAAAATGAGGCTGAGGGGAGACCTTCTCACTCTACACCTACCTAAAAGGAGGTTGTAGTGAGGTGAGGGTGGGTCTCTTCTCCCTAGTGACAAGTGATAGGAGGGGAGGAAATGGCCTGCCCAGGGTAGTGCTTGAATCTGCATCCCTGGAGGTGTTTAAAACACAGAAGGATGTGGTGCTGAGGGACATGGTTTAGCATCAGACTTGGTAGACTTAGATAATGGTTGGACTTGATGACCTTAAAGGTCTTGTCCAACCAATATGATTCTATAAATGGAAGAAGCAATGTTACCTTTGCTATAACTGCTTATGTTTGCTTAGGTAGGTCTGTTATGTCTTAGGTGCTGAGACTCTAGATCAGAGTGGCTGCAGCCAAGTGTCTTCCCTTGGAACCTTGGCTGTTCTACCACCAAGTGGTGGTAGCAGGGCCTCTGTAATAAGCAAAGCTTAGCAAATAGTTTGCAGTAATAAAAGTAAATTAAATGCATTAGCATTGGTTTGCTTGAACTGAGGTGCTGCTGTACTGCATAGTGATGAACTCAGTTTACTGTCAGCAAGGATGAGGAGAGCACAGAGGCTGGACAGATGGGCAGAGTCCAAGGGCATGAGATTTAGCACATCTAAGTGCCAGGTTCTACACGCTGGTCACAACAACCCCATGCAGTGCTACAGGCTGGGGTCAGAGTGGCTGGAGAGCAGCCAGGCAGAGAGGGACCTGGGGGTGCTGGCTGACAGCAGCTGAACATGAGCCAGCAGTGTGCCCAGGTGGCCAAGAAGGCCAATGGCATCCTGGCCTGTATCAGGAATAATGTGGCCAGCAGGAGTAGGGAAGTCATTGTGCCCTGTACTCTGCACTGGTCAGGCCACATCTTGAGTCCTGTGTCCAGTTGTGGGCCCCTCAGTTTAAGAGGATGTTGAGACTCTTGAAGGTGTCCAGAGAAGGGCAACAAGGCTGGGGAGGGATCTGGAGCACAGCCCTATGAGGAGAGGCTGAGGGAGCTGGGGTTGCTTAGCCTGGAGAAGAGGAGGCAACCAGCACCAGAACAAGAGGACACAGTCTCAGGCTGCACCAGGGGAGGTTTAGGCTGGATGTTAGGAAGAAATTCTTCACAGAAAGAGAGATTGGCTATTGGAATGTGCTGCCCAGGGAGGTGGTGGAGTCACCATCACTAGAGGTGTTTAGGAAGAGACTGGATGAGGCACTAAACCATGGATGGTGCCATGGTTTAGTTGATCAGATGGTGTTGGGTGATACATTGGACCCGATGATCTCAAAGGTCTTTTCCAACCTGGTTAATTCTAGTCTGTCATCAGAAGCCCAGCTCTTTCCAGAACAGGCAGGTCTCTGAGTCTAATACCTGTATAGCAACTAAAACCTGATCTCTGGCCTTTGAAGCACTGCCTCTTGAGGGAGAGGCTTCTTCATATCTCATGGATTTTACCTTCTTCCATCCTTCCTTGCAGAGAAAGGATTTCCCCGGTGAGCAGTTCTTTGTTGTGTTTGTCATCAAGCCAGAGGATTATGCCTGTGGTGGTTCTGTGCCTTCTTCCATGCATGGTAAGTTGTGCTGGGAGGTGGATTTGGTTGCTGTGTCTGGGTGATGAAGCAGCAGGGGTCATTTGAGCTCTTCCTGTGGGATAGCCTGGGGTGGTTGTATAGCCCTGGCTTACCCAGGGAGCTGTGAGAGAGTGAAGTAGAAATTTTATCTTGTCAGGTAGATTAAAGGTGTTTGATCTAGGAGGTGGCTGCCTAGTACAGCATCTGGCTTGCTGGGGTTATGGGCTTTTTGGAGGAGACATTGGTGTTTTGGTAGATACTGGAGGCATCCAGGTAATGCTGGTTACAGCTTTTTGGTTGATGGTTTACTCTGGGCTTGTTTTACCCCAGTACTGCTCTATTCTCCTCCTGCCTGCATGGAGGCCCAAACAGCAGTTCCTGCAGGTAGCCCCACTGCTGTCTTGGGATTTATGACAGTCCTGGGCTTGGGGGAACAGGGAAAAAGTAAAATTATTCTCCCCAAATGATTCAAGAGAAGTGTTCCTAGTGCTGTTTCCAGCCAGCAAATCCTCTCTGCTTAAGGAGAGTGTTAAATGCAGAGCCTCCACCACTCATATTGTAGCTGTACCTGGAGTGGGGACATTCCTGACCTCAAAGCTGAATGCCTCTCTCCCTGTAGGAGAAGCAGGGCTGCAACCAACAAATATACTGGGCTCCTGAATTCCCCCTTTCTCCCCCCCAAAAAAGGAAAGAATTGTCATCTTTTGTGTGTCTTTCTCTTTTTCTAAAGCTATGTGGCAGTTTGAGGCTATGCCTTTAAAAATTAGCTGCAGCTTTTGAGCAGAAAAGTAGAAAAATATAAACAAATCACCATTGGGTGTCAAAAGGAAAACAAAAGATGGTCCTAAACAAATTCCTTGGATGAAAGCCTGGGATAAGAGAAGCTGTGTCCTAACAATTCTTCACATTTCACTTCCATTCCCATTCCTTTTGTCTTCTCTTCTGATCTTGGCTGCTTTGCTTTGCCTGGGAGATAACCTCCTGTTTTCTGGCTGGCCTTGAGATAACACTAACACTGCTTTCTCTCTCAAAATCCTCTCTCCCTTGGTACAGAGGGATCTGGGAGGTTTGGGGGGAGGGCAGTGGGGCAGCTTCCCTGGTCTCTCTGACCAGGAGAGGTTTTGTGTTGTTTGCTAAGTGTAAATACCTGTAACTCCTGTATATTTTGTGCATATTCATTTCCATTCCATTGCAGAGTGTAGTTTTTGCTTGTAAATACAGCTTCATTTGCTTCTAACTGAGCTAGTCTGGCTGAGTTAATGCTGGGGGGAAGACTTCAACCCACCACAAGCTATCAGTAGAGCTCCACTAGCAGGGTGTGCTGAGCCCTGGTGAAATATAGCAACTTGCTAGCACGGGCACCCTGCATGGAAGTGTTTTGCCAGCAGAGCTTTGGCCAAAGGCACAAATGGAGTCCTGGTAACTGTAGTGAGAGAAACTGCCTTTTGGAGGCTAAATAAATAGGAAATGAGATGCCATTGGCATTCAGGCATTCAGACCATCAATGTATTGGAGGGCTCAAGCAGGAATTTCTAGTCTGAGAAACAGGCTGTAGATAGGGAGGAGGGGGAGGCCTATGGCGAAAGCTGTATGTTGACAAGTCTGAGAAGGGTCTAGAGCAAAACCACAGACAGAGTATAGTGGAAAGCCAGGCTCTAGTGTTTTTGCAAGGGCAGGGAACTAAGAACAGGTCCAGAGATCACTCATGTTTGATTGCCTTTGTATTTGCTGTACCCTTTGCATCTCACAGGGAATGTCAATCGCACCTGGAACCTGCAGCGGACGAAGAACCTTCAAGTGACAATTGTGCCTTCTATCAAAAGTCAGTGTTTTGGGGCAGGACTATGCAGCTTTACAGAGGGCCTTGGCACTTTTGCATAGCAGGGCCTGGAAGCCCTCTGATGGGATGGTGCAGAAAGCACTAGCAAAGGAGACAAAAGCAGCTGGAGTCCCTTCCAGGAGGTGCTGTGTGACACAGGATGGTCTCAGGGGCTGAGAGCTAGCACTGGGGGTGAAGAAATGGGGCAAGACCTTGCAGCAGGTTCTGGGAATTCCTCTGGAAGCAAGCAGCCAAGTTTGGGGCTGGACATTGTCACTAGATTGTGTCAGCAAGAGCAAGACAGGAGTGCTGGCTCTGAGAGGAGCTATCCTTGCTCTCTGAGCTGACTGATGCCTTCTCTTTCCTCAGAGTCTGTGTATATCCAAGCCATGTTCTTCAGTTTCCTGAGCTTCCTCTCCTTCTACCTGGGCTCAGTGGTTGTTGCTTTTGTCCACTACATCAGGTGAGTTGAGGGGTTTTACAGGGACAGCATTTCTGTTTCTCATCATCCTCAGAAATGCCTCACTCTGCACTGTGGCAGCTGGGGTGGCAAGCATTGAACAGGGCAGCCACAGAAGTCTGTGATTACTCAGTGTGCTTCTACTGGCCATCAGCCAGAAAACATTTTCTTTCTCTGCTGTGGCTATCATGACAGTGATGAAAACTTAAGGCTCTGCCTTACAGCGTTTGTAGTGCCCCAGCTCTGGGATTCCTTCCTGGACACTGGGTGGCAGGTGGTCATTGTGTTGGGGCCAGTGTGGGATATGGGGTACCAGAACATTGGGGAACCAAGGTACTTCCCACAGTACTGAACCATAGTGTGGCAGTGACCCAAACAGAGCCTTGGAGTCCCAAGACTGCTGGTTTCCTGTTTGACTTGCCTCCTCTGTCCCAGACTTTGGTGCCTGGGCTTATGTTGAGGAGAATATCTGTATCTGAGGTGAACTTGGGCAGCTACCATGTCTAAAAGGGTGATATGATTTGCCCCTACAGGGTAGGTAACAGTGCAGGATGAAAGCCTTGATGGGGCAGTGGGCAGATGCTCTTAAGGTGGTGGGGGATGGTGATTGGATGGTGTTCTTGCCCTCCTCTACTCAGCACCTGTATTGAAGGATGTAGTACTGGCTTCTGAAGCATTGGGCTGATGTGTGCCTCAAGGTCCTGCTGCTCCTCCAGTAGAATCTTATGCACTTGATCCCCTGAGTGAGTGGCTTGGATTAGGGATTCTCCATGCAGTGCTACAGGCTGGGGCCGGAGTGGTTGGAGAGCAGCCAGGCAGAAGGGACCTGGGGGTGCTGGTTGACAGTAGGCTGAGCATGAGCCAGCAGTGTACACAGGTGGCCAAGAAGGCCAATGGCATCAGAAACAGTGTGGCCAGCAGGAGGAGGGGAGGCATTGTGTCCTGTACTTAGCACTGGTTAGGCCACACCTTGAGTCCTGTGTCCAGTTCTGGGCCCCTCAGTTTAGGAAAGATGTTGAGTTGCTGGAAGGTGTCCAGAGAAGAGCAACAAAGCTGTTGAGGGGTTTGGAGCAGAGCCCTGTGAGGAGAGGCTGAGGGAGCTGGGGTTGCTTAGCCTGGAGAAGAGGAGGCTGAGGAGAGACTTTATTGCTGTCTACAACTCCCTGAAGGGAGGTTGTAGCCAGGTGGGGGTTGGTCTCTTCTCCCAGGCAATGAGCACCAGAACAAGAGGACACAGTCTCAAGATGCACCAGGGTAAGTTTAGGCTGGGGGTGAGGAGAAAGTTCTTCCCAGAGGGAGTAATTGCCATTGGAATGTGCTGCCCAGGGAGGTGGTGGAGTCACCGTCCCTGGAGGTGTTCAAAAAGGGATTGGATGTGGCACATGAAGCCATGGTTTAGTTAGTCCTGAGGTGTTGGGTGAGAGGTTGGACTTGATGATCTCTGAGGTCTTTTCCAAGGTTATTGATTCTATGATTCTCTCTCAACAGCCTGAGCAATGTAGGATGGGACTGGTTATATGTGACTGTTGTCCTGCATGGGCACTTTAGAGGGTAAAAATCCCTCTGTTGTGGAACTCAGAGAGGTAGACAGCAAGCAGTTGTGGCTGAGCCATGTCTAGTCCAAACAGTATTTTGGTTTTGTTGTTGTTGCTTTTGTGTTTCTTTCGTGCTTTATTTGTGTTGGGTTTGGTTGGTTGGAGTTTGCACCATATTTACTTATTTGTGCCCAAGATGATCCTGCCATGGCTGGCAGGTGATGGTGTTTGTAGGTTATCTCACTGGTGCTGCCTGTTCTTTTTTCAGGGTTCAGAGGAAGGCTTCAGCTGGCAGATTGAGTCCTGAGGATGGTAAGGTCACTTTTCTGTTGTGTGACAGCTTTACCTGACCATCACAGATCCCTGGCCAGGCTGTCAGTCAAGTACTGTGTGTCTCTTCAAGCCTTCTTCCCTGCACATGCACCACATGGTCTCTGGTGCTGAAGAAATAGGTTAGGGCTTCCTCTCTTCACTCACACGAGGGCATTTGAAGCAAGCTCCCTTGAACATGGTCCTGCCCCCCACCCTGAAGAGCTGGCTCTTAGAGAGGTGGAGGAAGGCCAAGCCTTTGGCTAGACTTGGCTGCAGGCTGATGTTCCTGGTGCCAAGCCTGTTCATTTCTGAGCAAGGTTGTGCACGGTTTGAGGCCAGGCAGATCCTCCCTTGCCTGCCACGGGGGCAGAAAAATGAGACTCAGACAAATGGATTGCAGAAGGGATGGAAAGTTTAAATGGGAAAGCAGTGAGTGTTTTACAGAAGCTACAAGCACAGTGACAGAAGAAACCCAAAGCATACAGAGTCCCTTACAGCACACCCAGAAGCCTCCCAGCACTCCCCTTCCCCTACCTGAGGGTATACCCCAACCCCCCAGGGCTCTTTCTTCCCCACCTCCACTATTAGGCTAATCTCAGCTGGCCAGATCTGAGATTGCCCTTCTCACTTCTCCTCCTGGCATTAGGCCTAGCCAGGAGGACCAGAGGACCAGGAGCACCAGAACAAGAGGACACAATCTCAAGCTTCACCAGGGGAGGTTTAGGCTGGAGGTTAGGAAGAAATTCTCCATAGAGAGAGTGATTGCCCATTGGAATGTGCTGCCCAGGGAGGTGGTGGAGTCACCATCACTGGAGGTGTTTGGGAGGAGACTTGAAGGGGTGTTTGGTGCCATGGTTTAGTTGATTAGATGGTGTTGGCTGATGGGTTGGACTTGATGATCTTGAAGGTCTCTTCCAACGTGGTCTGATCTGTTCTATTCTATTCTAAAAGGCCTTGAGATAACTCCCCTTCCATTACCAGGTAGGGGAGCATCTCCCATGGGAGCAGTGAGGGAAGAAAGAGGAAGTGAGAGACTTTGCAGATGGATTTATATGGCACAGGACATTATGGGTATGAAATACACAGCTCCCTGTGTTTAGGAAGAGACTGGATGTGGCACTTGGTGCCATGGTTTAGTTGATTAGATGGAGTTGGGTGATAGGTTGGACTTGATGATCTCAAAGGACTTGTGCAACCTGGTTAATTCTATTCTGTAAGCACACTAGTATTAAGTGAGCTGTGCTTAAGTGGTCTGCAGGGGAACTTCACTCTGACTTGGCATTACTTGGGTTAATATTTCTGCTGAGGGTCTGGGGACATGTGGGTTCTCAGAGTGGCTTCTTCAGCCACTAAGCTCCACATGTGCATCCCTCTATGTGGAATGTGTGTGAAAGGTTTTCTTCCCAACCAAACCATCAGGGGACCGTAAAAATGTGCTTTAAAAATATTCTTCTGTTAAAGTCACTTGGTTTAGATCCAGTGGTAAGACAGCAGCAGGTCTTAGGGTACTGGAGGCATAGGAAGGGCCTGTGTGTTGGAGTTTGGGAAAGCTGAAGGGACTTGGCCAAGGCCCTGGAAGAGGTCCATGGTGCTGACAAGGAGTCACTGTATAAGGCAAGGAGGCCCAGTCTCCATCAGGTGAGACCAGAAGCCCCAAGGAGTTGTTTGTGCTGCAGCTGAGAGTTCATGTGGTGAAGGCAGCTTAGAAGCTGTTTTTCCACACTGCTCTGGGAAATGTAGAAGTTTAATTCTAGTGCTTGGGAAGTTTCCAACGAGGCTGCAGGGCAGATGGTGTGCTTGATACAGACCTGGAGAGCAGAGAATCACGGAATGGTAGGTTGGAAGGAACCCTCTGGAGATCATCTAGTCCAACTGTGCTGCTAAAGCAGGTTCACCTAGGGCAGGCTGCACAGGAACACATCCAGGCAGGTTTTCAGAGTCTCCAGAGAAGCCTTCTCTTTTCCTGACTAAACAGCCCTAGCTCTGTTAGCCTCTCCTACTAAGAGGTGCTCCAGTCCCCTAATCATTTTTGTAGCCCTGTTGGACTCTCTTCAGTAGTTCCCTGTCTCTTGAACTGGGGAGCTCAGCACTGCACACAAGGCTGCAGGTGTGGCCTCACTAGGGCTGAGTAGAGGGGTAGGAGAATGTCCCTTGACCTGCTGGCCCCATTTTTAATGCACCCCAGGATACCATTGGCCGTCTTGGCCACAAGGGTGCATTGCTGTCTTATGGTCAGCTTGCTTCCAGGTCTTTCTCTGCAGAGCAGCTTTACAGCAGATCAACCCCTAACTGGTACTGGTGTATGGGGTTACTTTTCCCCAGGTTCAGGGCTCTACACTTGCTCTTGAGCTTCATGAGGTTCCTGGGTAAGGAGGATTGCTGAACAGCATCACTGTGAAAGAACAGAGGGGCACAGTTCCTTCACAGTTTACAGGGCTCCTCCCAGAGGCACTTGCTGCTTCTGTGACCTGTCCTCTCCCTTGTACTCTAAGCCACCTTCATATGCCACATCCTTTCCTCTGAGGAGGAGCCAAATCCTACCCACATGTGTTCCTTCCTCTATTGTCTCTTCAGGGTGTGTGTCTGACTAATGTCTCTAAAATGGTAATTAGCATCTTCCCTGTCCTCCAGGTCGCCCAGGGCATGCTGGCTTTTCTGTAGGGTTTTTTTTCCCCCCTTCCCACCCACTGGAATTTCTCTTCCTCCAAAGAACAACTGAGTTTTGCCTTTTCCATCACCCCTGTTTCCTTTCCTCTTCCCCACCAAGACAGTGTGGTTGAACTTGCTGAGCAATCTATCCCTGCCCTTTGTCTCTGAATATCCTTCAACTCATGTCACTCTTTGCTCCTGGCACCTGTCTTACACCTAATTTCTGTGGGTACTTTTTTTAATCCCATGGCACATGTCCCATTCCACCTCATCATGATCAGGTGGAGGTAATAGCTAGAGGAGCCACACCTATTGTGGTACATTTGCTTTGCTCACTCACTTGGGACACTGGGAGGTGGGACAGAGATTAGTGGATGAGCTGGATCTGAAGCAGTTGTGAGGGACAGGGCAAAGCACCTTTTCTCCCTGGTGTCCCTGTTTTGTCCAGATTTAAACCTTCCTCTGGTTACTTGGGAGAGAAGATTGAGCTGTTTGTTAGCCTGTTAGAGGGGAGGAGCAGAGAGTAGAGAAGCTGAAATGGAGACTACTTCTTAGCCCACAGCCCAACAAGCAAAGTGAACATGTCAAGGGAAAGCAGTAATGGCATTTAATGTTTCAAGTCCAGTTTGACTCAAGCAGGGAAAAGTTAGGGGGCTTTTGACATATATGGCTAATGGAACTGGTTTAAAAACCTATGTGCCCAGGATTGCAAGCTGGAGAGGGGAGTCTGCCTGTGCCTTAGTGTGGGACAGATCAAGTACTGGAAAGCCAGAAATGCAGCTTGGGAAGCCAGGCCATTGCCAGGCTGCAGGAAGGTTGCTTGGCTTTACTGTACCCTGTCCAGTATCCCTTTGCTACTGATTAGCCACATGATGTTGCAAGAACGAGGCTTTACAAGCAGCTGAACCTGTTCTGCTGTGTGTCACCACTAAAAGGCTTGGTCCTGATCCTGCTGCTCTTGTTTCCTTCCTTTTTGGGGAGATGGTTGTTTGACAGCTGTGAGAGAATCCATCTGGTTATGGGTCTTGCTATCTTTGTATCTAGTCCAAACATGCTGCTAAGGCAGGTTCACCTAGGGCAGGTTGCACAGGAACACATCCAGGTGGGGTTTGAAAATCTCCAGAGGAGACTCCACAACCTCTCTGTGCAGCCTGGTCCAGGGCTCCAGCACCTTTACAGGACAGAAGGTTTTCCTCAAGTTGAGGTAGAACTTCTTGTGTTCCAGTCTGTGCCTGTTACCCCTCCTTCACTGGGGACCATCTTCTTAACCCCACCCTGAAGGTATTTGTAAACATTGATTAAAAGCCCCTCTCAGCCTTCTTTCCTCCAAGCTAAGCAGCCCCAGGTCTCTCAGGCTTTCCTCATGAGAGTGATGTTCTATTCTCTTAATCATCTTCATAGCCCACTATCAGACTCTCTCCAGTAGTTCCCTGTCTCTCTGGAACTGGGGACCTGAGAACTGGACACAATACTCCAAAGGAGGCCTCACTATGGCTGATGAGAAGGGCAGGAGAATCTGCCTTAACTTGCTGATCCCATTCTTCTTAGTGCACCTCAGGATACCATTGGCCACCTTGGCTGCAAGGGCACATTGCCTGTCTTAGGGTCAACTTCGTGTCCACCAGGACTTCCAGGTCTTTCTCCACAGAGCTTTGTTCCAGCAGGTCAACCTCCAACCTGTACAGGTGCATGGAGCTATTCTTGCCCAGGTGCAGGACTCTACACTTGTCCTTGTTGAATTTTGTTAGGTTCTTCTCCACCCAACTCTCCAGAGGCAAAAGGAGTGGATGTGGAGGCAGGAGGGGAAAGGTCCAGTGCAATCTGACTGGGAGGTGTGTGAGCAGAAGGCAAGGTCTTCTTAGCCCTCAAAGGCTTGCCCTCCTTGTCAAGGGGAGGTTTAGGCTGGATGTTAGGAAGAAGTTCTTCCCAGGAAGAGAGATTGGCCATTGGAATGTGCTGCCCAGGGAGGTGGTGGAGTCACCATCATTGGAGGTGTTCAAGAGGGGGTTGGATGTGGCACTTGAAGCCATGGTTTAGTTAGTCTCAAGGTTCTGGGTGATAGGTTGGACTTGATGATCTCAAAGATCTATTCCAACCTGCTTTGGTCTATTCTATTTCTATTCCTAGTTCTAGTTCTCTTCTCCCAGGCAACAAGCACCAGAACAAGAGGACACAGTCTCAAGCTGTGCCAGAGGAGGTTTAGGCTGGAGGTTAGGAAGAAATTCTACACAGAGAGAGTGATTGCCCACTGGAATGGGCTGCCTGTGGAGGTGGTGGAGTCACCATCATTGGAGGTGTTCAGGAGGAGACTGATAGGGTGCTTGGTTGCATGTTTAGTTGATTAGGTGGTGTTGGGTGATAGGTTGGACCCAATGATCTCAAAGGCCTTTTCCAACCTGGTCTATTCTATGCTATAAAAATGATCACCACTTTTTGCATGGAGCACTTTCTGCTTCCTCCTTGCTTGGTGAAAACTGTGTAGCAGCTGCCTTGCCAAAGGCTGCCTAGGACTCCTCAGAGGATAGCTGGAGGGACAGTGTTTGAATAGATCAGTGCATGAGGAGGGGAAGGAGAAGAACTGGAAGTTCAGAAGGTTGCTGTGAATATTGTGGGACTTGCACTAGAATTTGCCAGATCTTGCAGCCCCATAATGTGATCTCTAAAGGGTGTGCAGGAGGGAGGCTCAGGCTTTTGTGAGTGGAAGCAGCAAGCCTGGTGGGGGGGCTGAAGGGAAAGGGTTTGCTTCACCTTTCAAAGCAAGGTTTTCCCTTGCTGTGTGCAGTGCTCTGGAGGGAGACTGCCATCTCTTTGGAGAAATGTTGCTTTTGCCCCAGCCCCTCCAGCTCTTCAAGCTGTTTGTATTCACAGCTGAGGTGTATTTTGAAGCTCTGATATGCAACTCACTGTCTCTTTTGGGTCTGTTTCTGTTTCAGGATCTGGGATTATGACTTCTTCTCACCCCATCACAGCCAGCACCCCCGAGGGAAGCAGCTATGGTGCTATTGGTACAGTATCTTCCACAAATGGGGGGCACAGGAAATGTTCTGCCTGGGGCAGAGGAAGGCAGGTTAAAGCCAGAAGGGAATAAAGCTGCAAGCTGCTTCAGTAGCAGCTTCTAACTACTTGGGGGGGAAAAATGCAGCTTGGGAGGTTCAGGTCACAGTTTAGGGCAGAACATCTGTGTCAGAGAGGTGGCACACCTCTGGAAGAGGTGCACAGAGAATCTCTCTCATTGGAAATGTTTGTTTCAGCTAGATGAAGCCACAGACACCTGGTAAATGTTGATGGCAATGCTGCTTCAGGCAGGAGGTTGACTAGGGACTGGTAAAGGTCCCTTTCAACCAAGCTTCTAAGAGGCTCATTAGCTCATCAAGCTTGCCTTTAGAACAACTACCTGAAGGGAGGTTGTAGCCAGGAGGGAGTTGTTCTGTTCTCTCAAGCAAGCAGCACCAGAGCAAGAGGACACAGTCTCAATCTGTGCCAGGGGAAGTTTAGGCTGGAGGTGAGGAGAGAGTTTTTCACAGAGAGAGTTGTTAGCAATTGGAATGTGCTGCCCAGAGAGGTGGTGGAGTCACCATCCCTGGAGGTGTTCAAGACGGAGTTGGATGTGGCACTTGGTGCCATGGTTTAGTTATGGGGTCTGTGGTGAAAAGTGGGACTTGATGATCTTTGGGGTCTCTTCCAACCTGGTGATTCTGTGATTCTGTTTCTGACCCCTGAACAGTCTGCTGCTTTCACTAGACCTTTCTTGCTTGTCTAAGGCTTCCAGATTACAGAGCTCAGGTTAGTATAGAGTAAAAAATTTTAGAGCTTCGAAGTAATAGCATAAAAGCAGGGAAAAAAACCAAACATACTGCTTCAGAGGTGGGAAGGTGGTCCTTGAAAGTGTTCTTAGCTGGTATAATTTGAGACTTTTAGGAAGGTGTGAGCTTTTACAGGTTGGACTCAATGATCTTTGAGGTCTCTTCCAACCTTGGTGATACTGTGATACTGAAACTTGTTCTCTAAAATAGCTGTTATGAGCTTGTCCCAGCACATTATGGCAGCTCTCCGGGGCAGCTTTCTTCCTCCTGTGCATAGTGGGATTTAGCAGGGAACTCATTGTGCCCTGTGCTCAGCACTGGTTAGGCCACACCTTGACTCCTGGGTCCAGTTCTGGGCCCCTCAGTTTAGGAAAGATGTTGAGTTGCTGGAAGGTGTCCAGAGAAGGGCAACAAAGCTGGGGAGGGGTTTGGAGCACAGCCCTGTGAGGAGAGGCTGAGGGAGCTGGGGTTGCTTAGCCTGGAGAAGAGGAGGCTCAGGGGAGACCACCTTGTTGTCTACAACTCTCTGAAGGGAGGCTGTAGCCAGGTGGGGGTTGGTCTCTTCTCCCAGGCAGCCAGCACCAGAACAAGAGGACAGAGTCTCAAGCTGCACCAGGGGAGGGTTAGGCTGGATGTTAGGAAGAAATTCTTCATAGAGAGAGGTTTGCCATTGGAATGTGCTGCCCAGGGAGGTGGTGGAGTCACTATCACTGGAGGAGTTTAGGAAGAGACTTGCTGGGGTGCTTGGTGCCATGGTTTAGTTGATTACATGTTGCTGGGTGATAGGTTGGACTCAGTGATTTCAAAGGTCTTTTCCAACCTGGTTTATTCTATTCCTATTCTAGTCTTACTCTCTCTGTTTTTAACTTGCTCTCCTCCAGATGAATCAAGCTCTAGTGGTGGACACCAGTTGTGTTCCCCTGAGCTCAAGCCACCAGCTGGTTATGACACAGACAGCTCCGTGGAGGAGGAGAGTGACTTTGACACCATGCCGGAAATTGAAAGCGATAAGAACGTCATCCGCACTAAGGTAGGGCTGGTGCCTGAAAGGCTGGCTCATGGGCACGGCTGGGCCGCAGCCACCACTGCTCACTTGCCAGCATTGTGAGTTTCTGCTGCTCTCTTAGGTGGATTTAATCTAATAGAACTGAATGTGCTGCTTTGGTGGCTTTCTAAAAAGACTCTACAAAGGGGTTTTTTTTCCTTGCTGTGTGCTAAGTGTGCTGCCGAAATGAATGGCTTGATACGGAAAACCAGAGCGCCCCAGGAAGCCCAAGGACAGTAGTGGAGGGAGAAAATAATATGCAGTAGCAGATAGTTATCTGTTACAAGCCTGATCTAGTGCAGGGTGCCTGCCCATGGCAGGGGGGTTGGAACTAGATGACCCTTGTGGTCCCTTCCAACCCTGACTAATGCTATGATACAAGCAGTGGACATGTTGCTGGAATGTGTCCAGAGAAGGGCAACTAAGCTGGGGAGGGTTTCAGAGCACAAGCCCTATGAGGAGAGGCTGAGGGAGCTGGGGTTGCTTAGCCTGGAGAAGGGGAGGCTCAGAGGAGACCTTCTTGCTGTCTACAACTCTCTGAAGGGAGGTTGTAGCCAGGTGGGGGTTGGTCTCTTCTCCCAGGCAGCCAGCAGCAGAACAAGAGGACACAGTCTCAAGCTGAGCCAGGGGAGTTTTAGGCTGGATGTTGGGAAGAAGTTCTTCCTAGAAAGAGAGATTGGCCACTGGAATGTGCTGCCCAGGGAGGTGGTGGAGTCACCATCCCTGGAGGTGTTTAGGAAGAGACTGCATGGGGTGCTTGGTGCCATGGTTTAGTTGATTAGATGGTGTTGGATGGTAGATTGGACTAGATGATCTCAAAGGTCCTTTCCAACCTGGTTAATTCTTTATTCTGCTGTGTATGTGCTTTAAGGAGACCTTAAGTTAGCAGCTCTCAAACTACCTTCTGTTGTTGCCCCACATGGCATGTCAAAGCCATTCCTGGAGGCCAGAGGGGTTTGCAGAACTCATTTCCCATAGATTCAAGGGACACATTGAGCTCTCTGTGGGGGGGAAAAAAATGATACAAATAGGACCAAGCTGCATGTTGTCCAAATACATCAAGATCTTCTGCTGGCTTCTGTAATGCTCATTAGTTCTTTTCTGTTTGCTCCCCTCTTTCCCCACCCACTGATGCTCCAGGTGTTCCTCTATCTCTCAGACTTGTCCAGGAAGGACCGAAGGATTGTCAGCAAAAAATACAAAATCTATTTCTGGTAAGGCCCAGGCTCTGGACCCAGCCTCTGCTTGTGGAGTCTGTCCTCATGCCCTTCTGAACTGCACTTTAGACCTGACTGTGTTCTTTGAGCAATCCTCTTACACATTCTGAACCAGTTACAGCCACTAAGTACAGATAGCACATACCTCATGTCAAAATATCCTTGTTACCATCCCCCACAGCAAACTCCTGGCCAAGCTGTCATCCCCTGGCTTGACAGCAGCACTCTGAGCTGGGTTAGGAACTGGCTGGAGGCTGAGCCCAGAGAGTGGTGGTGAATGGTGCCACAGCCAGCTGGCAGCCAGACACCAGTGGTGTGCCCCAGGGATCATTGCTGGACCCCATCCTCTTTAATATCTTCATTGATGATCGGGATGAGGGGATTGAGTCCATCATCAGTAAATTTGCAGATGACACCAAGCTGGGAGCAGGTGTTGATCTGTTAGAGGGTAGAAGGGCTCTCCAGTGGGACCTTGACTGACTGGACAGATGGGCAGAGTCCAACAGGATGGCATTCAACAAATCCAAGTGCTGGGTTCTGCACTTTGGCCACAACAACCCCATGCAGTGCTACAGGCTGGGGTCAGAGTGGCTGGAGAGCAGCCAGGCAGAAAGGGACTTGGGGGTGCTGATTGACAGCTGCTTAAACATGAGCCAGCAGTGTGCCCAGGTGGCCAAGAAGGCCAATGGCATCCTGGCCTGTGTCAAGAATAGTGTGGCCAGCAGGAGCAGGGAAGTTATTGTGCCCCTGTACTCAGCACTGGTTAGGCCACACCTTGAGTCCTGTGTCCAGTTCTGGGCCCCTCAGTTTAAGAAGGACATCGAGACACTTGAATGTGTCCAGAGAAGGGCAACAAGGCTGGGGAGAGGCCTTGAGCACAGCCCTGAGAGGAGAGGCTGAGGGAGCTGGGGTTGCTTAGCCTGGAGAAGAGGAGGCTGAGGGGAGACCTTCTTGCTGTCTACAACTCCCTGAAGGGAGGTTGTAGCCAGGTGGGGGTTGGTCTCTTCTCCCAGGCAAGCATCACCAGAACAAGAGGACACAGTCTCAAGATGCACCAGGGGAAGTTTAGGCTTAAGGCGAGGAGAAAATTCTTCACTGAGAGAGTTGTTAGCCGTTGGAATGTGCTGCCCAGGGAGGTGCTGGAGTCACCATCCCTGCAGGTGTTCAGGAGGGGACTGGACGTGGCACTGGTGCCATGGTTTAGCCATGAGGTCTGTGGTGACAGGTTGGACTTGATGATCTTTGAGGTCTCTTCCAGCCTTGGTGGTTCTGTGATATTTGTGAACCCGGGCACACGTGATCCTGGTTCACAGATTCTGGTTTGCATGCTTGCTTTCATGTGTGGTACCAACTGGCCTGCTGGAACATAATGGGGAAGGGGAGAGACTGGCACTCAAATGCACAAGTTTGTGGTCCACATCCTGGCTTTTCTTGTGCCATTGGTACTTGCTTCCTGTTTTGTTATCACTTTTGCTCTTCTGCTTCAGCAGATCATAACCACAGATACAAAGTTCAAGGAGGGGGAACCAAGGTTTGTGCCCTTAGGCACAGAGGTGCACACCTTTTTCCCCAAGCACTTAGGGTTCTGTCCTGGCTGTGCACCAGTTCTTATGGTGGTTTAACTGCTGTTTCTTGTTTCCTCTGCAGGAACATCATCACCATTGCAGTGTTTTATGCCCTGCCAGTCATCCAGCTTGTCATCACTTACCAGACGGTGTGTTGGGCTCTGAGGCTGTCTCCTCTGCTTGGGTCCTCTTGCCTTTAGACTTGCTCTGTGTGAGCATGACAGTTGTGGTGAGGCTGGGATCCCCAGGTATCCTGTGCTGTATGAGGGGCAGTTTACCTTAGCTACTCTCTTTGCACCATGTGTTGAGTGTTGCTGCTGGCTTGGCTCACTGAGCTTGCAGTTCTGCCCTTTGTTTTGCTTGGGAAGCAGGACTTGCTGTTTCCCTGCTCATCTGGTGTCTCACTTGGGGCCTGTTTCATTTTAGAGACAGGAGGAATAAGCTCTTATCTCTAAAAGATAACTGAAAGCAAGTAGGGCTTGCTGTGGTATGAGTGATTTCTCCTCCCTTCTCCCCATCCTTACTGTCAACTCTGGTATTTGCAAGCAGATCTATTGCTAGTGGGGCTGAGAGCACACTCTTTTCTCTGAAGACAGTTGTCAGGTTTGTGGTCTTACAGCAATGTCTTATCCCCTCCTAAAAGCTTCACTTGAAGATGTCATTCCTTCCCTGTGCCAGTGCTGGATCTAGAGGTGTCATGGTACCCCCTGTGTAGATGAAGTGTTTGCATGAAGCAGACCCCCCAGAGCAGGGAGGATAACACACAGTGATCCAGGCCAGAAAGGACTTCCAAAGGTCATCTAGTCCTCCCTCCCTGCAGGCAGCAGGGATTTTCCCTACTAGACCAGGCTGCCCAGGGCCTTGTAGGGTCTTTGCTAATAGCAGATCTCCCACCTCCTCTCTGTCCAGGTAGTAAATGTGACAGGCAATCAAGACATCTGCTACTATAACTTCCTGTGTGCTCATCCCCTTGGAGTGCTGAGGTGAGTGAGCCCTGCAGTCACTGCATCATTGTCTCATGCCTTCTGAGTATCTGTGCTGTGCTCAAGTCAGGATTTCATCCTTGCCAGCTCTCAGTAGCTGTGTTCATAAGACCACTGAGACTTGGGAACTCTTGAGCTTTCTCTTTTACTCAGCAGTGGATTGCAGAGAGGTGCATACACCTGGCTTCCCCTGGTAAACTCATGGCACAGCAGTGAGGTGTTCCTGTGCTTTTTTGGACACTTTCACTGGTATCCAAGGAGCAGGAAGCTCTTCAAAGGTGTTCAGATCAATCCTTCCAGTGCAGCATTTCTCTGAACTAAAGTGGGAGTGCAGAGGGGGGACTGACCTTCGGGGGGGGGGGGGGTAGCCTGGCAGAGGGGGACTGACCTTTGGGGGGAGTAGCCTGGCAGAAGAATAGAATAGAATAAACCAGGTTGGAGCCTGGCAGAGGAGGGACTGACCTTTGTCGGGGGGAGCCTGGCAGAGGGGGGACTGACCTTTGTCGGGGGGGGAGCCTGGCAGAGGGGGGACTGACCTTTGTCGGGGGGAGCCTGGCAGAGGAATAGAATACAATAAACCAGGTTGGAGCCTGGCAGAGGGGGGACTGACCTTTGTGGGGGGGGAGCCTGGCAGAGGAATAGAATAGAATAAACCAGGTTGGAGCCTGGCAGAGGGGGGACTGACCTTTGTCGGGGGGGGGAGCCTGGCAGAGGGGGGACTGACCTTTGTGGGGGGGAGCCTGGCAGAGGAATAGAATAGAATAAACCAGGTTGGAGTCTGGCAGAGGGGGGACTGACCTTTGGGGGGAGCCTGACAGAAGAATAGAATAGGGTAGAATAGAATAAACCAGGTTGGAGCCTGGCAGAGGGGGGACTGACCTTGGAGGGGAGCCTGGCAGAGGAGGTTATAAGCCTACTGGGGCAGGTGAACTACTCATCCTAAAGTTGTCATCCAGGGAGTAGTTAGCAGGTGTTTGGAAGTTGATGAGGTGGAGAGTGGTGGAGGGGGAAGAGCTAAGTGGGTTCAGCTTGTTGTGTTCAAGGGTACAGCATCCTGCTGCTGTGCTGCCTTTATCTTAAACCTCCTTTTTCCCTGCAGTGCCTTCAACAACATCCTCAGCAATGTAGGCCACATGCTGCTGGGCTTTCTCTTCCTCCTCATTGTGTTGCGCAGAAACATTCTCCACCGCCGGGCCATGGAGCTGAAAGATATCTATACCCTGGTAGGAAACATGGAGGCATGGGGCTGAGGGGAGGGGGGAAAACAAAGGAGAACTTGAAAACCAGAGTGATACACTGTGGCTTTCCATTTGCCTTCCTTGCTGGAGGACTGAATCCTCCCCTTTCCCTCCACTGAGGAAGAGTCTAGGTGGGACACTTATATATGATGACACCAACCCCAGGACGTGGCTGCTATGGTGTGTCCATGTGTCTGTGCTTCTGAACACCAGGAGATGGATAGAGGAATGACTCAAATGGCTGTTGCTTCTCCTCCAGTGCTCACAGAGAAGGAAGTAGGACAATGGAAGTGTCCCCAAGGTTTATAGCAATCTTACATTTGTATTACGAGTTCCTCCTTGGCACTCCTATTAGCACTCTGAGCTGGGTTAGGAACTGGCTGGAGGCTGAGCCCAGAGAGTGGTGGTGAATGGTGCCACATCCAGCTGGAAGCCAGGCACTAGTGGTGTGCCCCAGGGATCAGTGCTGGGCCCCATCCAGTTCAATATCTTTATTGATGATCTGGAGAAGGGGATTGAGTCCATCATCAGTAAGTTTGCAGGTGACACCAAGCTGGGGGCAGGATTTGATCTGTTAGAGAGTAGAAGGGCTCTGCAGAGGGATCTTGCCAGGCTGGACAGATGGGCAGAGTCCAAGGGCAGGAGACTGAACACATCCAAGTGCCAGGTTCTGCACATTGGCCACAGCAACCCCATGCAGTGCTACAGGTTGGGGTCAGAGTGGCTGGAGAGCAGCCAGGCAGAGAGGGACCTGGGGGTGCTCGAGGTGTTTAGGAAGAGCCTGGCTGAGGCACTTGGTGCCATGGTTTAGTTGATTAGATGGTGTTGGGTGGTAGGTTGGACCTCGATGATCTCTAAGGTCTTTTCCAGCCTGGTTAATTCTATTCTAAGAGGGAATAGAGCTGCCTGTGATAACCCAGAGGAAGTTGGCTGTCTCTAGCTTTGAAGCAGATCTGCTTGTACTCAGTTTCTGCAGTTATCCTGTAGGAGAAAATGGAGACGTCTGTAGCCCTGTGGGCAGTGGTGCTGGTGGCATCTGAAGACAAACAGCTGTTTTCGCTGGCCTGATAGCAGCTGAAGGCCTTAGCAGTTTTGAGGGTCTGCTGCTTATGGGTTTCAGGTGAGACCTCAGCCAGTGTGCAGTGGAGAAGCTTTCTCACCTACCTGATGTGCTCTGTTCCTCAGATGGTTTTGACCCCCTGCTGATCACAAGTGCAAAGCTGCAGTTTTGGCTCCCTAGTGCTCTCAGTTTTGGGCAGGATGCAGTGTGGCACAACATACTGAGCAGAGTCTCAAGATGCCAGTGCCAAGGCACTGAGATCCTGAGGTCTTTACACCAGAAGTTTGTGTGATTAGCTTGGGTTTGCTGGCTATGCAGCGTGGCTAAACACTGAGCCTGTGGCTGCACACAGTATGCTGTGCTGCACTGATGGCTGCAGGACGTGTTGCAGGTGTTAGTAGGGATAAGGTGCTGGAGAGGGGAAGCTTGCTTGTCATCAGAACAGTGAGGGGACTTACTGTACAGCTCTGCTCTCTTCCAGGACTATGGGATCCCAAAACATTTTGGCCTCTTCTATGCTATGGGCATTGCTCTGATGATGGAAGGGGTGCTCAGTGCCTGTTACCATGTCTGCCCTAACTACTCCAATTTCCAGTTTGGTAAGCTGAGTTTCCTTTCACCTTTTGAGCTGGAGGTAGGACTTGCCATGCTTTGTTTCCTGCTGAGTTGTTAGCATTTCCCATCCCTCTATCCTTGCAACCCTCCCTGGAGTCTCTCTGTTCCCAGGCTCACTCAGGAGGCAGTGAGGTTTTGGATGCTGGGGAGTGACACACTTTAGTATCCTCTTCACACCCTGGGACTCTGGTAGTGCACTGCTGGCAAGATCTGCCTTTGCTTTAGCAGCTCAGTGTTTGAAGTAAGTGTGCAGCCTGACTGGCAGAGGGCTCAAGCCTAGGAAGCCTTTCCTTTGTCTGCAGCCTCAGTGGAAACTCCTGGGTCCTTCACCTTCCTGGGAAAGAAGACATGGGCAGCATCTTGCCTGTGTGGATAAATATCTGATGAGAGGGAAAGAAGATGAGTGAGCCAGGTTCACCTCAGTGGTGCTCAGTGGCAGCACAAGAGGTGGTGGCCACAAATTAAAACAGAGTAAAGAGGGAAAACATTAACCCTTACTTTTCCTTTGTTCAGATAAGCTTTCAATTTTTTCTTTCTCATTTTGATTGTCAAAGACTGAACAGCTTGCCCAAGGAAGTTGTGAGATACTTGCAGAGGAACCTTGACAGGCTGGACAGATGAGCAGAGTCCAAGGGCAGGAGACTGAACACATCTAAGTGCCGGGTTCTGCACATTGGCCACAGCAACCCCATGCAGTGCTACAGGCTGGGGTCAGAGTGGTTGGAGAGCAGCCAGGCGGAGAGGGACCTGGAGGTACTGGTCGATGGTAGGCTGAACATGAGCCAGCAGTGTGCCCAGGCAGCCAAGAGGGCCAATGGCATCCTGGCCTGCATCAGGAACAGTGTGGCCAGCAGGAGCAGGGAGGTCATTCTGCCCCCTGGACACTGCACTGGTTAGGCCACACCTTGAGTCCTGTGTCCAGTTCTGGGCCCTCAGTTTAGGAAAGATGTTGAGTTGCTGGAAGGTGTCCAGAGAAGGGCAACAAAGCTGGGGAGGGGTCTGGAGCACAGCCCTGTGAGGAGAGGCTGAGGGAGCTGGGGTTGCTTAGCCTGGAGAAGAGGAGGCTCAGGGGAGACCTTCTTGCTGTCTACAACTGCCTGAAGGGAGGTTGTAGCCAGGAGGGGGGTGGTCTCTTCTCCCAGGCAAGCATCACCAGAACAAGAGGACACAGTCTCAAGCTGTGCCAGGGGAGGTTCAGACTGGATGTTTAGGAAGAAATTCTTCATAGAGAGAGAGGTTTGGAATGTGCTGCCCAGGGAGGTGGTGGAGTCACCATCTCTGCAGGTGTTTAGGAGGAGACTGGATGGGGTGCTTGGTGCCATGGTTTAGTTGATTAGATGGTGTTGGGTGATAGGTTGGACACAATGATCTTGAAGGTCTGGTTCGGTTCTATTCTATTCTCAAAAAGCCCGATTGCTTGTGCTCCTGAACAACCTTCTTATGGCTGACCCTACTTGAGCAGGGCATGTTGGGACAATCTCCAGAGGTGCCTTTCAACTTCAGCCACTCACTGATTCTCTGCCTGTTTCTGTGCTGCACTGTTAGGTACTTCTTTGCCCTTTGTCCCTTTAGTTTCAGTTGTGCCAGAGCATGGCAGACGTGCTGCAAGATGTCAAGCACAGAGTGCTGTACTGTGCAGTGCTGCAGCAGGCATTGGTGCCAGCCAGCCTTGGGTTTCTCCCTACTGCTGGACTTCTTAATCTGCACTGAGAGCAGCTGTCTCAGCTTGCTAGGAGTACCTGTCCTCACTGGTTTTGTTGTGTCCCCTCCACAGACACCTCCTTCATGTACATGATAGCAGGACTGTGCATGCTCAAGCTCTACCAGACCCGGCACCCAGACATCAACGCCAGCGCCTACTCCGCCTATGCCTCCTTTGCTGTGGTGATCTGCCTGGCTGTCCTTGGAGTGGTATGCCTCCCTCCTTAGCTACCTGCTCCTCTGGGAAGGTGATAGTGTAGCTGGGAATATAGCTTAAGTGGGCAAATGACTTGTGGCGGGGAGCAGCAAGGTAGAGTGAGAGTGTGTTAAGCAGCTGCGACCATTTGCATTGCTAATACTCCTGGGCTTTCCTCCTCCCTTCCCCTAGGCTTGTAGGCAGGGGAATAGCTCCTTTAGAGAAAACTGCTCTGCTGCTTTTTGGACTTTGCCCACTACATGCCTTCCTTCTCAGAAGGAGAAATGAGCATATCCAGGTGTCTGTCCAAGCAAGCAGCTGGTCTCCTGTGGGGTGGCTCACCTGGGAGGGTGAGATTGGCTGAGCTTGCAAGACAAGTGTCCTCTACCTAAGTGCTTCTGCCTCTTTCCCCTTGGAAAACTGTGCTGCTGAGCACAGCTCCTGCAGTTGGCCTTCCTATCTTTGAAGAGGTGCAGGACTAGAGTAATGTCTGGGGAGCTCCTAGACAAGGTTCAGAAGTACTTGCCTATAGAAGGGCACTGGAGCAGGGGTCACCAGGGTCCTTTTTGTGCACCAGTAGTCACTGACAGGTCAGGCAGGTTACAGGGCTTTGTTTGCTCAGCTAGTACTGAGCAGAGCTTGCCTGAATTCCCACCCTGCTTCACCTTGGAGGTATCAACTTCTCTTCTGTTGAAGGTCTTATTTTAATTCAGTAATAACCAGGCAAAATCCACTGAATTCTTGCTCTGAACCAGGAGCTACATTGCAGTGGGCTGTCAGCCCCCTTTTGCCACACAGAATGCAGAATACTAGTTGATCCTGTGAAGGTCTCTGGGTAGGAGACTGTCTGTGGGGTAAGGGAAGCAGGGGCAGCTGGTGAGCTTGGGTCTTGCCAAGAATCTCCTGAGAGCTGTGGTGGATCTGCAAGCCTGGGTTCAGAACACTGGCGTTTTCTTGTGGGATGCTTTGAAGCTGCCCAATGGAGCTTATAAGCTGCCTGTCTCCCTTGCTCTATTCCTGTGGAGGAGGCTTTTCTACTTGCTTTGGGGATTATTGTTTTCCCTCACACAAAAGGAAAAGTTCAGACAAGTGCTGTGCCCCAGGGGAGGGGAGTGCCTGGTCATGGCCTGATGGAAAACCAGAGTTTCTGGGCTGTCCTTGGCATATAACTGAAGAGTGAAGGTTTTAATCTAGCATTAACCTGGATTTGTAGGTGATTTCCAGTCCCTAAATATAATGAAAGTATACAATAGGAGCATTTAGCCTGGAGAAGAGGAGGCTCAGGGGAGACCTTATTGCTCTCTACAACTCCTGAAGGGAGGTTGTAGCCAGGAGGGGATTGGTCTCTTCTCCCAGGCAGCCAGCACCAGAACAAGAGGACAGAGTCTCAAGCTGTGCCAGGGGAAGTTTATGCTCGAGGTGAGGAGAAAGTTCTTCCCAGCAGGAGAGATTGGCCATTGGGATGTGCTGCCCAGGGAGGTGGTGGAGTCACCATCCCTGGGGGTGTTCAGGAGGGGATTAGACATGGCACTTGGAGCCATGGTTTAGTTGTTAGGAGGTGTTAAGTATTAGGCAATAGGTTGGACTTGATGATCTCTGAGGTCTTTCCAACCTGGTTGAGTCTACGATTTGCCTGCAGAGCAGTTTTAATCACCTTTGGTCTACTAGAGTCCCCTACCTCCCTTTGCAAGAATCCAGCTCCTGGCCAGGGAGCTGCTGCCCAGCTCTGCAGAGACCTGGGAGTTCCTGCATTTCTGCTCCTTGGGCCATCTGCCATCCTTTAAACCTACCATTCTTGCCTGAAGGGACATTCAGAAAGCATCCAGAATGTTGAACTCTTCTTGCTCCTCTGGACTTTGTTTTGGATTTATAGACCTGTTTTCAGGTTGGAAGATTCAGGGGATTCTCTTCCATGTTGGGTGAGGTTGTCTGAATGCTCCATGGTGATACAGAGCAGGAAAGGACTAGCCTGCTGATAACAGCAGATGTGAGTGGCTGGAACATGTCCAGAGAAGGGCAACAAAGCTGGGAGGGGTTTGGAGCACAGCCCTGTGAGGAGAGGCTGAGGGAGCTGGGGTTGCTTAGCCTGGAGAAGAGAAGGCTCAGGGGAGACCTTCTTGCTGTCTACAACTCCCTGAAGGGAGGTTGTAGCCAGGTGGGGGTTGGTCTCTTCTCCCAGGCAACCAGCACCAGAACAAGAGGACACAGTCTCAAGCTGTGCCAGGGGAAGTTTAGGCTGGATGTTAGGAAGAAATTCTTCATAGAAAGAGAGATTGGCCATTGGAATGTGCTGCCCAGGGAGGTGGTGGAGTCACCATCCCTGGAGATGTTTAGGAAGAGCCTGGATGAGGCCCTTGGTGCCATGGTTTAGTTGATCAGATGGTGCTGGGTGATAGGTTGGACTTGATGATCTTGAAGGTCTTTTCCAACCTGGTTTATTCTGTTCTATTCAACAGGTCTCTGTTTGCTTTTAATATGTCTTTGCTTTTAGGTGTTTGGGAAGAATGATGTGTGGTTCTGGGTGATTTTCTCCATGATCCATGTTTTGGCCTCGCTGGCTCTCAGCACCCAAATCTACTACATGGGCCGCTTCAAGATCGGTAAGTACTGGCTGAACCCTCTTGCTTTGGGGAGTGCAGGTGTGTCCTTGTCCTCACTTGTGTGAGCCACCTATGCAGTGCACCTGTGAGCACAGTCCCTTGTGCTTGTGTTCTGCTTTTCCTGTCCTCTCATCTGTCTGAGACTCTTTCTGGCCTCTCTAAAGACATCCTGCTCCCCAGACCCATGGGAGCTTTGTGGTGCCAGAAGATCTGGACTCTAAGGGACTGTGCCTATCAGCTTCAGCTCTCCCTAGCACTGTGCTCAGAGCAGTGAACTATGTGAAACTGTCACAGGGGTGAGGGGCCAGAGGGTCTGGTGAGGAGTCTGGCTCCTATGCTCTGCTTACAAATGTGTTTCTCCTTCCTCTTCTGCTCTTGCCTGCCTCAGATGGCCCTGACTCAGGTAACTGTCAGCAGCTCTGTGTCTTCTGAAGTGACTGAGCAGCCGTGTGTGTGTGGATGTGTGGGGAGGCAGGCTTGTGTGCTACCTGGCACTGGCCCTTAAGAAGAGAATTCAGTTTGTCAGTGGCACCACCAGTTCTTTGGCAGGAAAGAGATGGATACAGTGCAGGAGGCTTTTCAAGCCCTACACCTGCTGCAGAAGAGGGGTGTGTGTGTGCATGAGTGTCTGTCCATCTCTACAGTCAAGCTTCTGCAATGATTTTTGAAAGCAGGAGTGTCTTGAGTGTGCTCTGCCCCTTTAGGGCCCTCTGAGGGCTGTAGGATCTGTTTCTGCTGTCTCCTTGCTTGTTCCATCGAAGGTGCTTCCTACACACACATCTTTTCAGAGATGTGGTTGCCAAGCCAGCCTGTCTGCCTCTACAGACAGGGCCTGTTTGACTTCTGGGCAGTGCTAGTGTTGAGAGGATTGTTGGGTTTTATCCCCCATCATTTTTTAACCTGTTGTTCTGGCCAAATGCCATCTGTGGCTGCCCTTCAGCTCCGCACAGACTGCTCCCAGAGGGCAAGAAAGGAGCGTGCACACCTGGACCAGGCACAGGCTGGGTCCTCTGGCAGCTAGTGGGTGTCAATGTCTTCCCTTGTAGGCAGCTTGGATCTCACTCTGAGGGCTGTTGCATACAGAAACACTGTTCTGGCTTTTTATCCTCCTCTCTGACAGACCTGGGGATGTTCCGCCGGGCGGCGATGGTGCTGTACACAGACTGTATCCAGCAGTGCAGTCGACCAATGTACATGGTAGGTGGCTTCTCAGCTCAGCAGTGGCTCACTTCCAGGCAAGCTGCAGAGGGAGCAAGTGTGACTGTTTGGGGAAAAAAGCAGATTCTCCCTTCTTCCTTCTCTACCCCCACCTCCAGCTCCCCCTTAATCTCAGGTTGGGTGAATAAAGAGCAAAGGTGTTAGAAGCATGATAGGATCTGCCTTTGCTCTTGCTCCCAGGAGGTATCTATTCAAAGAGAAGCACAGGAGGTGCAGTGCAGCCTCACTGGGGAAGGCAGCAATGATTTTGGCTCTGAATAGAATAGAATTAACCAGGTTGGAAAAGACTTTTGAGATCGAGTCCAACCTATCACCCAACACCATCTAATCAACTAAACCATGGCACCAAGTGCCTCATCCAGGCTCTTCCTAAACATCTCCAGGGATGGTGACTCCACCACCTCCCTGGGCAGCACATTCCAGTGGCCAATCTCTCTTTCTATGAAGAACTTCTTCCCAACATCCAGCCTAAAACTCCCCTGGCACAGCTTGAGACTGTGTCCTCTTGTTCTGGTGCTGGCTGCCTGGGAGAAGAGACCAACCCCCTCCTGGCTACAACCTCCCTTCAGGGAGTTGTAGAGAGCAATGAGGTCTCCCCTGAGCCTCCTCTTCTCCAGGCTAAGCAACCCCAGCTCCCTCAGCCTCTCCTCACAGGGCTGTGCTCCAAACCCCTCCCCAGCTTTGTTGCCCTTCTCTGGACACCTTCCAGCACCTCAACATCTTTCCTAAACTGAGGGGCCCAGAAGTGGACACAGGACTCAAGGTGTGGCCTAACCAGTGCTGAGGACAGGGCACAATGCCTCCCCTCCTCCTGCTGGCCACACTGTTCCTGATCCAGGCCAGGATGCCATTGGTCATCTTGGCCACCTGGGCACACTGCTGGCTCATGTTCAGGCTGCTATCAACCAGTACCCCCAGGTCCCTCTCTGCCTGGCTGCTCTCCAACCACTCTGACCCCAGCCTGTAGCACTGCATGGGGTTGCTGTGGCCAATGTGTAGAACCTGGCACTTGGATGTGTTCAATCTCATGCCCCTGGACTCTGCCCATCTGTCCAGCCTGTCAAGGGCCCTCTGCAGAGCCCTTCTAATCTCTAACAGATCAACTCCTGCCCCCAGCTTGGTGTGATCTGCAAACTTACTGATGATGGACTCAATCCCCTTGTCCAGATCATCCATAAAGATATTGAAGAGGATGGGGCCATCTCTCAGCTGTGAGTAAAGTGTCAGACTTGCAAGCAAACTTGGTGCTCTCTGGCATAAAGAAAGCCTGAGCAGCTTGAGATTGCTGCACCATGACAGCAGCTGTAAGCACAAACACACATGCAGCACAGGTGTAACACTTCTGCCTGCTGCAGCTACAGTGCTTCCCTAGCTAGCGGTGAGATGAGTGTAAAACAGCTCTGTGAATGTGTGGGATGCTGTCTAAAGCTTCCCCTGCTGTCTCAAGCATAGTGTAATAGTATCAGTTAGGGTTGGAAGGGACCACAAGGATCATCTAGTTCCAACCCCCCTGCCATGGGCAGGGACACCCCACACTAGATCAGGCTGGCCACAGCCTCATCCAGCCTGGGCTTAAACACCTCCAGGGATGGGGCCTCAACCACCTCCCTGGACAACCCATTCCAGGGCTTCACCACTCTCATGGGGAAGAACTTCCTCCTCACCTCCAGCCTGAATCTCCCCACCTCCAGCTTCATTCCATTGCCCCTAATCCTATCACTACCTGAGATGCTGAGCAGTCCCTCCCCAGCCTTCCTGTAGCCCCCTTCAGATACTGGAAGGCCACAATGAGGTCACCTGGGAGCCTTCTCTTCTCCAGACTGAACAGCCCCAACTCCTTCAGTCTGTCCTCACAGGAGAGGTGCTCCAGCCCTCTGCTCATCCTCATGGCCCTTCTCTGGACACCTTCCATTGTGTCCTTGCTTTGTGCAGTAATATTTCTGTAAAATGGAAGGAGGGAAGGAATCTAGCTAGGACATCAGTGGAAAGAATAAAAGGGTTTTCTGACCCTCAGGTGCTGGGCTTACCCTTTTAAGAATCATCAAATTGTAGAATTGTTTAGCTTAGAAAAGATCTTTAAGATCATCAAGTTCACCCACTGTCTAACTCTGCCAAGTCTGATGCTAAGCCATGTCCCTCAGCACCACATCTCTGCATCTTTTAAACACCTCCAGGGATGGGGATATGTAGTGGGTTGAAATTCCCCCCAACATTAAATTGCCAGGCCAGCTCAGCTGGAAGCAATGAGGCTGTAGTTACAAGCAAAACTACAGCCTAAAAGGAATGGAGAAGAGAGGCTCAGGGGAGACCTTATTGCTGTCTATGACTACCTGAAGGAAGGTTGCAGCCAGGTGGGGGTTGGTCTCTTCTCCCAGACAACCAGCACCAGAACAAGAGGACACAGTCTCAAGCTGCACCAGGGAAGGTTTAGGCTGGAGGTGAGGAGAAAGTTCTTCCCAGAGAGAGTTGTTAGCCATTGGAATGTGCTGCCCAGGGAGGTGGTGAAGTCACCATCCCTGGAGGCGTTCAAGAGGGGATTGGATGTAGCACTGGAAGCCATGGTTTAGTTAGTCATGAGGTGTTGGGTGATAGGTTGGACTTGATGATCTCTGAGCTCTCTTCCAACCTTATTGACACTGTGAATGTGTACAAAACATACAATATTTACAGATATTCACCATTGATAAACAGCACAAGAACCCCCTGCACAAACCAGGGGAGCTAGTAACAGCTTCCCCCTCCCTGCTCCCTCCCCTCTTGTGCACAATAGAGGAGAGAGGGCAGAGAGTTGCTCTGTTAGTACTTAGCCAAAACAGAGCAATGCAGCCAAGGTCAGCAAAGAGCCAGCAGAAGCATGAGCCAGAGTGAGGAAGCCAAAAGAGAGAGGCAGCTTACAGGAGTGGCTTATGTTGGCCATGTGCCCAATGGGATTATTTGGAGCTTGTCATTGTTTTTCTCTTTATGTCCAGTGGTGATTTATTTACATTCTAGCACTTTCTGTTCAAGATCTCTGGAAAATTGTCTAGGCATAGCCTGAAACTCCCACAGGACACAACCACCTCCCTGGGGAGCCATTTCCAGTGTTGGAGAACCCTTTCAGTGAAGAAGTTTCTTCTCATAGCCAGCCTAAACTTCCCCTGGTGCATTTCCTCTCATCCTATCACTTGTTACTAGGCAGAAGAGACCAGCATCCCACCTGGCTCCAGCCTCCTTTCAGGGAGTTGTAGAGAGCAAGGTCTCTTGGCCTCCTTTTCTCCAGACTAAGACACTCCAGTCCCCTCAGCTGCTCCTCAGAAGACCTCTTCCCCAGACTCTTCTCCAGCTTCAGTGCCCTTCCCTGGCCCCCCTCCAGCACCTCAGCATCTTTCTCACAGTTAGGGCTCCAAAACTGAACTCAGTACTTGGGGTGTGGTCCTGCTATGCCTGATACAGGCCAGGATGCTGTTGGCCTCTTGACCACCTGGGCACCTTGCTGGCTCATTCAGTCACATTTTTCAAGTGTTTGGTCTCTTCCTTGCAACACCTTCATCAGATTTGTGGTGACCAGAGCATGGGTGTTTGCAGGAGCCAGACTCCTCATATAGTGATATCCTGAATCTCTGAGACACAGGCCTGGTTTTGCATTTCCTTCTGTTGCATATGATCATCAGTGTCTTCTCTTCAGGACAGGATGGTGCTGCTCATTGTTGGAAACCTGGTCAACTGGTCCTTGTGAGTAGTGGCAGTGTGTCTGTCTTGTGTACTTGTGCGTGTGGCCAGCAAGATTCACTATTGCCACTGGGGACATCCAGCAGTGTTTGTCCAAGAACCCTGTGCTGGGGTCCTTCTGACACATTTTGGCAGGGAGTTTGATGAGCACTGATGGTAGGGAGATCCATGGGCTGCAGTGCAATACTGAGGCATCCCTGAGTGCTTCAGCTAGTGCTGTCCCTAGTGGCTTGGCTCTGAGCAAGCTTGTGAAGAGCTGGCCTGCTGCTGTGGTGCTGGGTCAATTGTGCTGTGCAAGTAGCTGGGAGCTCTGTGGCACAGCCAATGTGCAGGAGACTTGACAGATGCTCCTTAATTACAGAGCCTGGCTCAGCATTAGCTTCATGGATGGAGGGATCAGCTCCTGAATGAGACCCATGCTTTGGGGTCTCTGCTCTCAGCAGCTGACTCTGGCCAAGCTTTGCTTCTCAGCAGGGAGCAGCAGCAAACAGTGCATTTTCTGCATGGAACTGGGGGGTTGTGGCAGTACTGCTGTATTCTGTGGTCTGGGAAGAGCAGCAAGTGGCTGTCAGTGTTGAGGGGGTACCTTGTCCCCCATGAAAAAGGCTGGCTAATGTCCCTTCTTCTCTCTCCCTCAGTGCTGTCTTTGGGCTGGTGTATCGGCCCAGAGATTTCGCCTCCTACATACTGGGGATCTTTATCTGTAACCTGTTGCTGTATCTGGCTTTCTACATCATCATGAAGGTAAGAGGAGGCAGCTGTAGCTGCCTTTAAGGTGCCTGTTTCCAAATGTGCCTCTTTTCTGGGTTGGGTTTGGAGGTTGGGTTCCTGTGGTGCTGCAGAGAGATGTGGAGGGGCCTTTGCGGGGCTCGGAGTGGGACAAGGTGCCGGTGCTGGGGAAGGATGCTGTGCAGACATCTCAGGGGTGCCTGGGCTGTGTCTCCCTGGGGTGGACAGCCCTTCACAAATGCAGGTGGTATAGCTGCTGTGTCAGCCCTGTGCATGGCTCTGACCTCTGGGAAGAAATTGGAGCACATTGTGAGGTGGTGTCCCTGTCTGCAGCTCCGCAGCTCTGAGAAGCTCCTGCCCATCCCCCTGTTCTGCATTGTGGCCACAGCAGTGGTGTGGGCAGCTGCCCTCTACTTCTTCTTCCAGAACCTCAGCAGCTGGGAGGTAAACTTCCCCTTTCACTGTCCTTCTGTCCATCTCTTGTCATCTTTCCTATGGTTTGCTTCACACAAGAAAATTATGGGGGAGAGTTTTGGGCTCTTCGTGGAGAGCTGAATGCACCTAACTCCTTAGGCAGACTGGGAAGGGAGTGTGGCAGGCTGTGCTAAGCCAAAAATGACTGTAAGCCTGCAGCTGCAGAGAGGGTACTTATGACCCAGGTAATCTGGAAGTGACTGGTGCTCACTAGCAGACAGAGAAGCTGGGGATCTGAAAGGAAAACCAGGCAAATCCTGACCAGTGCTGAAGAGAAGACTTCTCCCTGGAGCAGGTGTCCAGTGAGGAATAACCCACAGGGGGTTGTTAGGGCTCTCTTTAGCCTGGCAGGCTCTTAAAATCCTGACTGGATGCTTTCAAACAAGATACTGTGTCCATCTGCATGGAAATGAAGGGCCTTGCTGGAGGGTGGTCTGGTGGAGGCTGTGCATAGCCCCAGACGTGGAGAGCAGAGGGCTCTCCCCAGATCTGTCTCTGGGTTTAGGTATGGTATAATGTTCCTGTCCTACTCTCACTACATGTCTGGCAAGCACAGCACTTTTTCCTGGCTCCTGGTTGGAGGCTTAAGAGGACAATCTCCAGAAGGCCCAGTGTAGCCAGCAAGGGCCCTGTGTCAGTGGATCCAGCTCCTGACCCCCTGCCTGCTTCCCTAGGAGACTCCCGCAGAGTCCCGGGAAAAGAACCGGCCGTGCATCCTGCTGGGCTTCTTTGATGACCATGATGTCTGGCACTTCCTCTCTGCAGCTGCCTTGTTCTTCTCCTTTCTGGTGAGTCCTGCTGAGCTTCTGGCCTTATGATATCTTCTTCATCCTTGTTCCTCTCTATCTGCCCAGAGGACCCCACGAAAGTTTGCCAACTCCTCTGCGCTGCTCTGCCTCTAGACAGTCTTCACAGCGGGATGCTGCTTGTTGGGGGTTCAGGGAAGAGGCTTTCTCCTTCTGCCTGAGCTGCTCCCTGTGCCTCCTGGCCTCAAATTCTCGCTGGGGGTGTGAGTCACATAGCTGTTGCAGGGAACCTGAGGGGTTGCTAATGGGTCCAACCCTTTCAAGAGTTTGTCCCCAGGAAGGACCCCTACTCCCTTTGACCCACGCAGTAGGGTCGCTGATGTGGAGCTTAGCTCCCTCCTGAGCTTTCTAGTGTTTTGATAGTTGACTCCTGCTCTCCTCTACTTGGTTCCTCTTTTCTGGTGTATGTGGTGGCAAAGGGGGAGATGTCCCCCCAGGGGTCAGTGCATGGTGTGTTAGGGCAGTGAAGAAGCACCTTAACCCTAGCTGTGCAAGGTGCAAACTGTCTGTGAAGGAGCTGTGGGGCCACATGCAATACCTGGAGCTGTGGCAAGCAATTCCCCCCATGCTGCCTCCTGGATGGCTTGTCAGAGGCCAGTGCTGGGGGAGCAGCTTACAAGCAATGTCTTCATTGTGCCTGGGGCAGGGTTACCTGCTCAGGTCCTTGCAGAACTGCCTGTCAGCTAAGAGCTGCCAGCATGACTGGCTTGGGAGCATTACAGAAACAAAGTTCACTTGGCACATCTCTGGGGGCTGCTGTTGTGATTCCTGTACATGCTGGAGATGTGGCCCAGATGGAGTTCCTCTGTAAGGAGATGCCCTCAGGACTTGTTCATTCTTCCCATCCTTGGGCTGGCCAGTGAAACCTGAAGCTGCCTTGTGCTTTCCTCCTCAGGTCCTGCTGACCCTAGATGATGACCTGGACACGGTGCGCAGGGACAAGATCCCAGTGTTCTGAGTCCCTGGGGGATGGGGACATAGGAGTGTCCCAAACTGCTCAGCCAAAGGCATCTGTGGGGAATGACCCTGCTTCTGTGGCCAACCACCTCATGGGAGCCATGCAGCTGGATCCCACTACAAGCTTGAAGGGGTACAGTGGTAACTGAGGTGGGACTGGGAGGAAGGACAATGTTTGCTCCTTTCCCTTTCCTCTGGGGCAGGCATGACCCAGTGGCTGAGGCCAGTCTGCAGCCCTCTGGCTTGCAGGTGCAATGGTGCTGAAGCCAGAGAAGAGGAAGGAAACAGGAGAGGTGTTTGAGACTTCTGCTTCCCTTCCTCCCTGATGATGTGCTCCACTTCCTTGCTGGTGAGAGGTCTTGACAAGTGCAACAGAGTTCCTCCTGCACTGGCAGCTGGCACCTGTACCCTGAAGGCTGCTGCTCTCAGAGCCCCTTCAGCAGCAATGAGGAGAGCCTTTGGTTCCTGTCCTGCAACCTCTGAGTAAGCACTGGACCCCAGACTGAGGTGGCAATGGGGGACTGTATTCTGTTTTGTTTGGTGTTTTGGTTTGTTTACTTTGGTTTTGGCTTTTTTGGACAAACTGCTCCTGTAGCTGGTGGGGAGTCACAGTAACAGAACAAATGAGTCCAAGAGGCTGCCCTGATGGAGGGTGATGGAGGGCTAGAGTTGCCCACGAGTGCTCTGCTAGAGGCAGAACCTCCTGGCTTGCTCCTGTGGGCTCCCTCACACATCTTCAACAGCCTCACTTCCCTCTGGTGACTGCTATACAGGCTCTTGGCAGCGATGGTCTTCATGGCACCAGAACTGCTGTCCTCAAGTGACACTAAGAGACACTGTGGTGAAGCCATAGCCTTGTGCAGTGGCAGCTGCTTGGCTTCTGCCATGTGGCCTTGCTGAATGGGCAAGATGGAATGGGAAGGCTGCTCAGCAGCCTCAGACTTCCTCTTCCCACAAGTTTGCTTTGGGCAAGCTTGGCAAAGAAGATTCCCTGATGGGCTGGGAGCATGGGGGAGGTTTTGGGGCAGCTGGAGTTGAGCTCTTCAGCTGAAGATCCAAACCAACCTTCTTTCCTCTCCAACTTTTCTGCACCTGCATTCAGTTTTTTTCAAATACCTCCTGCACTTGTTCCTGAATTCCTTAGTTATTTAAAAACCCCCAAGAGTAAGGTGTGAATCATTTCAGGCCTTGCAGCTCCAGTGTTACATGTTGTGCAGATTAAAAAGTCTTCTTTGAGGCCTGCTGTCCTTGGTCTTGTAATTGTCTGAGCTTTTCCCTTTGGTCTCTGTGCATGTACCCAGTGGTGCAAGACCTCCATTCCACTTTTGCTTGTGAAAGCAGAAGACTCTGGTAGTGCTCTGCTTCAAGTCTGTCTCTCTCCCAGAAAGGTTTTGCACTAGCTGTCTTTTACTTTTTTTCTAAGTTGGAGTTTGTCAAGATGGTCAATAAAATGGAATGTTCCTGGTTATCTGCTCTGCAGGTTGATCCAGATTCTTCTTGCTCTAGCTCTCAACAGCAGCAAAGAGAGCACCTGAGGCAGAGGGGGTACCCAAGGGTGTCACACAGCTGATCTCATCCTTAGGACCTTCAAATCCTGAGTGGAGGTGCAGATGACCTGCTTGTTCAGTACATTTGCAGATGACACCAAGTTGGGAGCAGATGTTGATCTGTTAAAGGGTAGAAGGGCTCTCCACGGGGACCTTGCCAGGCTGGACAGATGGGCAGAGTCCAACAGAATGGCATTCAACAAGTCCAAGTGCCAGGTGCTGCACTTTGGCCACAACAACCCCATGCAGAGCTACAGGCTGGGGTCAGAGTGGCTGAGAGCTGCCAAACAGAAAGGGACCTGGGGGTGCTGGTTGATAGCAGCTGAACATGAGCCAGCAGTGTGCCCAGGTGGCCAAGAGGGCCAATGGCATCCTGGCCTGCATTAGGAATAGTGTGGCCAGCAGGAGCAGGGAGGTCATTGTGCCCTGTACTCAGCACTGGTTAGGCCACACCTTGAGTCCTGTGTCCAGTTCTGGGCCCCTCAGTTTGAGAAGGACATTGAGACACTTGAACGTGTCCAGAGAAGGGCAACTTGAAACTATGTGTAGATCTCTCCTAAGGAAGGAGCTTGTCGAGGTGGGAGGCTGTGCTGGGGTGATTAAAAGTGTGGCTACTGCCTTGCTGTGGGAGCTTCACTAGCCTTCATCTTGTAACTGCCAGGTTTCTCTGGTGGCCATGCTGCAATCATGCCTTGCAGCTGCAATTTTACCATATAAAGACAGCATTCCATGAAGTGTCTATGTGAATGGGGCATGCCAGGCCAGAGACTCCAGGCTGGTCTCTAAGCACTGTTTCTTGCTAGAATTAGCACATGCTGCCTCCCTCAGGCCCCTTGAGCTGGAGAGATAGGGAGAAAGAGGGACATGTTCACAGAGTGATTGGCCATTGGGGTGTGCTGCCCAGGGAGGTGGTGGAGTCACTGTCACTGGAGGTGTTTGGAAAGAGCCTGGATGAGGCACTTGGTGCCATGGTTTAGTTGATTCGATGGTGCTGGGTGATAGGTTGGACTTGATGAAGGTCTTTTCCAACCTGGCTTATTCTGTTCTACCAGTTGAAGAATCTCTTGCCTTGGCACATCAAGACAAGAACTGGTACACAGTATCACCAAGGTTGGAAGAGACCTCAAAGATCATCAAGTCCAGCCTGTCACCACAGACCTCATGACTAAACCATCACACCAAGTGCCACATCCAATCCCCTCTTGAACACCTCCAGGGATGGGGAGTCCACCACCTCCCTGGGCAGCACATTCCAATGGCAAATTACTCCTCCTGGGAAGAACTTTCTCCTCACCTCGAGCCTAAACTTCCCCTGGCACAGCTTGAGACTGTGTCCTCTTGTTCTGGTGCTGGTTGCCTGGGAGAAGAGACCAACCCCCACCTGGCTACAACCTCCCTTCAGGTAGTTGTAGAGAGCAAGAAGGTCTCCCCTGAGCCTCCTCTTCTCCAGGCTAAGCAACCCCAGCTCCCTCAGCCTCTCCTCACAGGGCTGTGCTCCAGACCTCTCCCCAGCCTTGTTGCCCTTCTCTGGACACCTTCAAGTGTCTCAATGTCCTTCCTAAACTGAGGGGCCCAGAACTGGACACAGGACTCAAGGTGTGGCCTAACCAATGCAGAGTACAGGGGAACAATGACTTCCCTGCTCCTGCTGGCCACACTCTTCCTAATGCAGGCCAGGATGCCATTGGCCTTCTTGGCCACCTGGGCACACTGCTGGCTCATGTTCAGCCTGTCTCAATGTCCTCATCCAGATCATCAATGAAGATATTAAAGAGGATGGGGCCCAGCACTGATCCCTGGGGCACACCACTAGTGACAGGCCACCAGCTGGCTGTGGCACCATTCACCACCCCACTCTGGGCTCAGCCTCCAGCCAGTTCCTATCCCAGTACCTGCAGGTATTTGAGGGGGCCTTTAGAGCTGGAGGGTCCAGTGTTGGATCCTGCTGTTTGTGAGTCTAACCTGAAGTCCTCTTCACTTGCTGTGCTGCCTTCATGCTCCTGCTTAGGATAAGCTCTTCCCTGGCAGGACTGCCCTCACCCTGTGTTTAGGTGAACAGCTTTTCCTCTTGTGGAAGTATGTTCTGCTCTTGGTGTCTTTTGTGGTGTGTAGAAGGATATAGGGCAAGGTGTTGGAGTAGGAGGAGTGTTTTTTCTGTGGCAGACTGAAGAAGTGCTTGTGTGCCTTGAAATCAAGACAGTTTGGGGCACACATTTTCCTTCTCTGTCTTCCTGTGTCTTTCCTAGCCTGTGGTCTCAGACCTTGTTCTGAGCTTGTGTTTCCTTCTAGCTAGGAAGCTGAGTGAGTGTCTTCTCTAAATGGGAACCTGGGGAAAATAATCCTAATGTTGAAAAGCAGTTGGAAGTCTCAGCGTAGGAGGTAGGAGAGCAGCATATGGGCCTGCTGAGCTCAGCAGAGACAAGCACAGTGTGCAAATGGCAAGGTGGTAGCAGTCAGGAAGAGAGGGGCTGGAGAAGACACAGAACAAGCAGGAAAACATGAGAATTAAATATACCTCAAGCCTAAGGAGATGGAAGGGTTGGAATACTGACTGGACAGATGGGCGGAGTCCAACAGGATGGCATTCAACAAGTCCAAGTGCCAGGTGCTGCACTTTGGCCACAGCAACCCCATGCAGAGCTACAGGCTGGGGTTGGAGTGGCTGGAGAGCATCCAGGCAGAGAGGGACCTGGGGCTGCTGATTGACAGCTGCCTGAACATGAGCCAGCAGTGTGCCCAGGTGGCCAAGAAGGCCAATGGCATCCCTGGCCTGTGTCACGAATAGTGTGGCCAGCAGGAGCAGGGAAGTCATTGTGCCCCTGTAGTCAGCACTAGTTAGGCCACACCTTGAGTCCTGTGTCCAGTTCTGGGCCCCTTAAGAAGGACATTGAGACACTTGAAGGTGTCCAGAGAAGGGCAACAAGGCTGGGGAGAGGCCTTGAGCACAGCCCTGTGAGGAGAGGCTGAGGGAGCTGGGGTTGCTTAGCCTGGAGGAGGCTCAGAGAAGACCTTGTTGTCTACAACTCCCTGAAGGGAGGTTGTAGCCAGGAAGGGGTTGGCCTCTTCTCTCTAGCAACCAGCACCAGAACAAGAGGACACAGTCTCAAGCTGTGCCAGGGGAGGTTTAGGCTGGAGGTGAGGAGAAAGCTCTTCACTGAGAGAGTCATTCGCCATTGGGATGTGCTGCCCGGGGAGGTGGTGGAGTCACCATTCCTGGAGGTGTTCAAGAGGGGGACTGGACATGGCACTTGGTGCCATGGTCTAGTCATGAGGTCTGTGGTGACAGGTTGGACTTGATGATCTTTGAGGTCTCTTCCAACCATAGTGATACTGTGAATAGTCTCTCTGCTGCTTCTGTGCCTCCAGCTTGATGCATCAGATCTTGACACTTCCTCTCAGCTGTGCCCTGCCTGCTGGTTTTGGTTCTTACTTCAATTCTCCCACCTGGTGGCTGCAGGGGTGCCTTGATGAGAGACCTGGGGCTCTTTAGCCTAGAGAAGACTGAGGGGATCTTTGAGATGCTTATCAATAGCTGAGGATGGAAGTTAAGGTGATGGAGCTGGGCTCTTTTCAGTGGTGTCCAGTGACAGGACAAGGGGCAGTGGGTACAAACCAGAATGCAGGGGGTTTCACTTAAGAGAAAACCTCTTCCCTTTGAGGGTGCTGGAGCACTGGAACAGGCTGCCCAGAGAGGTGGTGATGTCTCCACCTCTGGAAGCATTACAACCCCACCTGGACATGTTCCCGTGTGATCTCTCTAACAGGTGATCCTGCTCTAACTGGGGAGTTGGGCTATTCTGGCGTTCTGTGATTGTGGCAGGAGTGGGGGCCCTGCTTCCCCCATCACATGCTCATCCCTCCTTTGCTCAGCACAAGCTGCTCTAACACCTCTGGAAAGGGAAGCAAACAGTTCAGGTTTCTGGTGAATCCCCCCCAGTAAGTTGCAGGGGCTGAGGAGCTCAAAGGAAGTAGGAGCTGGCTGGCTGTAAGTGGTGACTTGCAGAATAACTGTGTGTTGTGGAAGCTGTACCTGCCCAGGAACACCTGCCCTAAGCTTTGTGTTTGGCCTTTAAATGCTCATCTCATGCCCTGGCAAATAAGCCTGAGATTGCTGGGTTTATAAGCATAATTACAACTAGCCCTTGGCTTGTGTCATTTGTGCCATACCTCCTGCACTGCCTTCCCCAGGCCTACACCAGCCTGGGGCTCCACAGTTCCCTGAGTAAAGCCAGTGCAGTGCTGTGCTTGGGTCAAGCAATTTTGAGTGGTGCATGGCCAGAAAACTGCTGCCCAGCAGGCTCTGCTCTGCCCCCCCCCAGTAGCAACATAATGTCTCTTGCCTCATCTGTGGTGGTCTTATCATTGAGGTCTTTTCCAACCAGAGAGATTCATCTAACTCTACAAAATCTGCTGCTAAACCATGTCCCTCAGCACCACATCTCTGAAACACCTCCAGGGATGAGGATTCAGCCAGCCCTCTGGGGACTGACCCTCTTCCAGTTCTTGAGAACCCTTTCAGTGAAGTAAGTGTCTTCTACTATCCAAAGTAAGCCTCTCCTGGTGCAACTTGAGGCCATGTCCTCTCACCCCCACAGAAACAGAATAGGATAGGTTGGAGCAGACCTTTGAGACCATCAAGTCCAACTATCACCCAACCCCATCTAATCAACTAAACTATGGCACCAAGTGCCTCATCCAATCTCTTCCTTAAACACCTCCAGGGATGGTGACTCCACCACCTCCCTGGGCAGCACATTCCAATGGCCAATCTCTCTTGCTGGGAAGAACTTCTCCCTAACATTCAGCCTAAACCTCCTCTGATGCAGCTTGAGACACTGTCCTCTGGGTCTGGTGCTGGTTGCCTGGGAGAAGAGACCAACCCCCACCTGGCTACAACCTCCCTTCAGGGAGTTGTAGAGCGCAGTAAGTTGTAGAGAGCAAGTCTCCCTTGAGCCTCCTCTTCTCCAGGCTAAGCAACCCCAGCTCCCTCAGCCTCTCCTCACAGGGCTGTGCTCCAGACCCCTCCCCAGCTTTGTTGCCCTTCTCTGGACACCTTCCAGCAACTCAACATCCTTCCTAAACTGAGGGGCCCAGAACTGGACACAGGACTCAAGGTGTGGCCTAACCAGTGCAGTGTACAGGGGCAGAATGACCTCCCTGCTCCTGCTGGCCACACTGTTCCTGATGCAGGCCAGGATCCCATTGGCCCTCTTGGCTGCCTGGGCACACTGCTGGCTCATGTTCAGCCTACCATCAATCAGCACCCCCAGGTCCCTCTCTGCCTGGCCGCTCTCCAGCCACTCTGACCCCAGCCTGTAGCACTGCCTGGGGTTGCTGTGGCCAATGTGCAGAACCCAGCACTTGGATGTGTTCAATCTCCTGCCCTTGGACTCTGCCCATCTGTCCAGCCTGTCCAGGTCCCTCTGCAGAGCCTCTCTGCCCTCCAGCAGATCAACTCCTGCCCCCAGCTTGGTGTCGTCTGCAAATTTACTGATGATGGACTCAATGCCCTCATCCAGATCATCAGTAAAGATGTTGAAAAGCATGGGGCCCAGCACTGATCCCTGGGGGACACCACCAGTGCCTAGCTGCCAGCTGGCTGTGGCACCATTCACCACCACTCTCTGGGCTCGGCCCCTCCAGCCAGTTCCTAACCCAGCTCAGAGTGCTGCTGTCTGAGCCACGGGCTGACAGCTTGGCCAGGAGCTTGCTGTGGGGGATGGTGTCAGGTCCAGGTAGACTACATCCACAGCCCTCTCCACATCCACCAGGCAGTCACCTGCCCCTAGGAGGAGATCAGGCTGGAGCCCTCCCAGGAAGCACACAGCAGGCAAGGGGCAGTTTTCTTCTTTTTTTTTTTAATAAAATACTATGCTGTTCATACAAAGAATTATTACAACTATTAAACAAAGTGTTACAGTGACCAATAGAAATCTCAGCACTCTGCCCAAGATCATGGTTTGGGATATTTACACCTGAATGCAACACACTTGTAAAAAGATGCCAAAATAAATGGAGCAGGATCTTATTTACAGCTGGAAGGTGATGGTCCTCTTCGTTCGCTACCGCTTCCCACTGCCTTTTGTTTCCCCCCTTACCAAACAGTGAGGGCTTTCCCCCGGGGCTGTGCCCAGGTGATTTACAGCTGTAGAAAACAGAAGCACTCAGCAGCAAACTCTGGGCTGAATATAAATAATTGAGTGTGGAGGGCAGCAGTCTCTTTGATTAATCATCTCCTCTGGCAGCAATCCATATTTGCTTCCCTTCTCACAGTGAGCGGGTGGGAACAGGGCTACGACACGCTGTGAGCTTGCTTGGTTTGCATATGTGATTGCAGAAACAGCAGACTTGGAAACCTCCTTGTGAGAGTACTTTGGGTGAAGCAGAAAGAAATGCCCCTTTTTTTTGTTTGGAAAGGAAAATACTCTTGTGAAGCCTGGTGTCAGCAACTAACAAATGGCTCCTGCGTGACGAAGCAGAGAGGACAGGGCTTTGTAGCCTTAGCCTCAAAGAGCCTCTGCTCTGTGTTTCACCACGTTCACAGAATCACTTGCTGAGTATAACTACAGGGAGTAAAGTGTTGGTGCTCTGAGGTTTGAGAGTTTCTCCAGGGATCAGAGATGGGGGGGAGGAGGTTGGAAGCACCCTCAGCACGCAAACCTGTGTCTGCGCTGGCCGGGCCTGTCCGTGTGGCAGTTATCCGCGCTGGGTCAGTGGCAGTGGGAGAAGGGAGCAGCAGTAGTAGGTAACTGAGGTTATGTGAGGATCAAGAACGGAGCTCCTTGCAGCACTGTCTCAGAAAACAACACAAATGTTACCAATTTGGTATAAATAGATTTAATGCTATTCTGTCTTTCCACTCTAAGACTGTTACCCAAGGGATGAGCATGAAACTCATTTGGGGAGTATACAAAAGACCACAGCTGACTACACTCAGCCATCCAGACTCAGCATGAGTTTTGTGACCAAGTCCTTGAGCCAGGACTGCACACTGACCTTTGAGTAAGGTGTAAAGATAACAAAGAGATCAGAAATAATGCAGCAACTCCCTTTCTCCAGCCATGCCCTCTAGGGTTGCCCTGCCACAGGATTTGTTTCCTGCTACAGCACTAATCACCAGCCGCAGCAGCAGCAGCAGCAGCACATCTTTAAAGTGCAGTAGGAAGCCTGTGCAAAACTTCAGGAGGCTCTGTCCTAGCACAGCATATTTGGATAGTTTTTTTTTTTCCAAACAGGTGTTCTTCCTTCCACCTGGGCAGCAGCACAGTGACTGGAGCTGGGAGCAGGAGCTAGAAACATACCAGTGAGGCTCAGCCCCTGGCTGAAAGCACTTCAGTTTCCTTAGCTGTTCTTCAGTGAGGTCCTTTCTCTTGGTGACAAGGCATATAAAAGTTAGGACATTACTGTTTTATTGTGTGCCTTCTCTGATTCTACTCTTACTCTCTGAGGCTTTGTAAGGGATTAACCAAGGACTACCCTGCCATGCATGCAGTCCAGCCCTAGACAGCTCATTGAAGTCATTTAGGGCGCGCTGAAAGCCACAGCCGCACAACAGCTTAGAGGTAGTGGTGAGTATTTCCCTTCTGCTGCTCATTTGGCTAAATTAAACAGTACTGGCTACTTGTCCTTGCTTCAAAGCCAAACCAAACCCCTGCTTAGTAGAAGTAACCTTCAAAAAGGATCAGGGAAGAGGAAAATGCCATTCTTGGGCTAGCAAACTGCCAATTAAACTCACAAACAGATCTCCAGAACAAAGGGAACTGTTATTTGCTAGGGAATTCTTAGGAGACAAAGATAAAGTGGTGGGGTCATAGATGTTGGCTGAAGAAAACGTAGCTGTTGAGTTGGCTTAACAAGTAAACCAGAATCATTTGATCTGAAAAACTCAGAGAAGCCTCCTTTTCAAACTGTTTTGGATTAAAACCAAACCAAACCAACAACCACCACCAAGAAACACCAACCAAAAAACCCAACCCCAAATCCCCCCCCCCAGAGCAAAACCCCAACAAACACAGACTGAGGGCAGGTGAGCCACCTTTAGCATCTTAGCTACCTGATTCCTGAGGCCAACAGCTTCAGGGGAAAGGGCAAGAAAAAAAGAAACCAGTTTCCACTCAGTGAGAAAGATGCTGCAATCAGTCTTCATCCCACAGCCCTGGGAAGGGGTCAGCACTTGGGAGCTGAACCACAACAGCCCTGTCGGTGGCACAAACTGACCCGCGAAGCTGAACACAGGTGGCGTGGTCAAGGTGGAAGAGCAGGGCCGAGCAGTTTATGGTGAAGAGAGAACCCCAAACCATTTCATAATTACAGACTGACAAAAACTACTTAGCAGGCAATTTTGGTGTGAACTGTAACACCTCTTTTCCTCTCTTTTTGCCCACCCACTGTTCCTCCTAAAGGCGTAGCAGCATGAAGATGCTCGAAGCTGAACGCTGCAGCAAACCCACGAGGTGCTCTTCAGTCAGGGGAGCAGGACAGATTCAGCATCCAAAGACAGTCTTGGACAGTCAGACAAAGGAACTGCACAACAGAGCAGTGCAAAGAGCAGAGTTTGACAACAGTGTTTATCTGAAGCGCTCACAGCTAGGTCTGCCTACTTTGCTTTTCATTGTGGTCTCCTGATCCCACACCACTGCCATAGGATCATTTAGCATCACCTATGGCATGTAAAAAACTCTCACTGCTGTGTGAACTTTTGACAGACAGTGCTGTGCTCAGGGAAGCTAACATTCTCTTCTCAGCTGGTGTCAGAGAAAGCCCTGAGGAGGACAACAAGGGGGCATGGTGACTATGCCAAAATCACCACGCTCATTCACAACAATGCCAGGGACACTTCTCTGGGGAAGACTGAGGATGACATGGTCATCACTTTTGAGTGACACACCACACAACTCTGCAGTTCCTCCACAACTGCAACAGTCTCTGTGTCACTAAATGCTGTGCTGTCACTGCCTGCACCACAGGTCTCCTGTGAACAAGGCTGGCATTTTTGGTCATCTTTGTAAACAGGGGGCACACGAAAGCCACTGGCACGGTGTCTCTTCAGAAAATGAGGTACAGTGTTAAGGAACCCCAGCAAACCAAGCCACAAAATCATAGCTGACATCATCTGTTGTGGATACTCAGGATCACTTTCAACCACAATAGGACCCCAGTGAAATTAATAATGAAATCAACCTGAAGGACTAAATAGATAGGACAAAACAGAACAGGAGTGTTTCAGTTGCAAGGGGCCTTCAACCTCCAACTGCCTGACCGCTTCAAGGCTGACCAAAAGTTATGGTATTAAGAGCATTGTCCAAATGCCCCAGGAGCAGGGCACTGACCACCTCACTAGATAGCCTGTTGCAATGTCACCACCCTTTTGGCAAAGAAATGCTTCCTAATGTCCAGTCTGAACCTTCTCTGGTGCAGTTTTGCACCATTCCCACATGTTCTACCCCTGGGTACCACAGAGAAGAGCTCAGCACTTCCCTCTCCACTTCCTCCCCCTCAGGAAGCTGTAGAGAGCAAGCCCTCAGCCTTTTTTTCTTCAAACCAGACAAGACCAGAGTCTTTATCTGCCCCTCAGAGGACCTTCCTTCCAGCTGTGTTGCCCTCCTCTGGATGCATTTAAGGACCCAGAACCGCACCCAGCGTTCCAGGTGAGGGCACACAGTGGGATGATCACCTCTTTTGACTGGCTCTTTGTGCTGTGTTTGATGCAGTTTGCCCTCTGGAATTCAATTCCTGCATCCAGATCATTGATAAACATATTGAACAAACTGGCCCTAGAATTAAGCCCCAAGGAACCCCACTAGTGACCAGTCACCAGCCAGAAGGGGCCCGATTCACTACATCCCTTTAAGCTTTGCCCTTCAGCCAGGCCTTCACTCAGCACACCATGAAGCCACACATCCCACAACTGGACAACTTGTCCAGAAGGATGCTGTGAGGGTCAGCAGCAAAAGCCTTACTAAAAAGGGGAACTAGATGCACTGCCTTCCCTTCACCCACTGGGTAGGTGACCTTATCATACCATGTATCAAGGATATCAAATTAGGACAGGAGTTCCCCTTTGTGAACCCATGCTGACTAGGACTGAATTGTTCTTTAAATGCCTTTCTTCATAGTATGTCCAGGAACAGATCTTAGACTAACAGATCTGTAGCTCCCTGGACCTTCCCTCATGCTGGAATAACACTGGGAAGCTTCTACTCAGCAGGGACCTCCCTAGACTCCCAAGGCCTTTGGTAGATGATTGAGAGGGGTCCTACAATAACATCCACTAGCTCCTTTGGTACTCCCAGGTGGAAGAATCCCATCAGGCCTCACAGACCTATAGGAACACTCAGCTCTTGCAACTGCTCTGTATAAATGTACAAGCTTGCTCCAGATTTCAAAGAGACCACAAACCTTTTTTCCTAGCAGAGAAAAGTAATGTGGTCCTGTATGGAATGATGAGTGCGATGAACATCTTTATATCCTAAAGTCCTGCAAGCCAGAGCTTAATTTTTCACTACTTTGTCTTGAAAGCCAAATACACCACTGTGCACATGGTGCCATTTGAGGAGAGCAGGAAGGGCTTTTGTGCTTCCCTCTTCAAGGCCTCAATGAGTTACACAGCAGTGCACATCACAGCTGCAGGTTCAATGCCTCTGCCTCTATCATGCACACCCTACAGAGCCACTCATCCTCACAGAACTCATTTCACCACCACTTTGAGACCTCCTGTGTTAGGAGAATCAGTCTGATCCAGAGTCTCACCAGGTAACACCCAGACCTGCAGGGCACTTAGTTGGAGGTGAGGACTGACCATCATTCCTAGCCCTCCAGCGCTGCACAGGCCAGTTGCTGCCACTGGGTCGGCCTCTGTGCACTGGCAGCCCATTTCACAGTGCAGCTCAAGACAAGCTGCCATGCTGTGAATATCCAACCTATTACTTTTAAGAAGTGCAGAGGACTGGTGCACCATTTGGATTGGGTGTCCCAAGATAAGTGCCACCTGACTTTAGAAGCGATTCCCCGTTTGAATCAGAACCACCTGACTTAACTTTGCAGGAGAAAACCCATCAGACAGCAGGTTCCCAGAGTGGGGACCACAGCAGGATGGACTACAGGCACAGCCTTTTTTTTTTGGTAACTCTAAGCCTCCCTACTTTCTTGGATCAGTGTAAAAGGACTTAGCAGAAATGAGGCAGTCAAGCTATGATAAAATCATTCAGGTCCCTCTTTGTGGGGCCTGTTGCTGGAGACAGAGCAGCATCTTCCTTTCTGCCTTTCAAAGGAAAAATAAACAACAAAAACCTCACCAAAAAACCCCAAACAAACAAACAAACCAAGCACAAAATCCCAAGGAGTCTGCTTCTCCCCGTGCCCCCACTAGGGGAGGCACTGGGCAAGAAACTGTGAGAGGACCCTAGCAGCAGCAAGATGACGCAATGGTGGGCAACACACAAACGCAGCAAGTGTACACAGCCCAGAGAAGAGGCTCCTGGAGTGGTTTTAGCCACTGTCCAGCTGGCTAAAACCTGAGGTCACACTGTTACTGTGAGGACTCGAAATCAGAATGGTATTTCCAAGCACATAAAAATTAAAAGACAAGTATTTCTGCCTTGCTTGAAGACAAGCACACTGCAGAGCCATTAAATAAATAAAGCTTACCTAGTTCTTCCCTTTAAAAGAAATGAGATCAAAGTGAGTGGAAGTACTGGAGATGCACATTCACTCCATCTCTCACACACATACAGACGCATGCCCCTTGCTTGCGGTGCTCCAATCACCCTGCTGTCTTCAGCCCTGACACATTCACCTTCCTCCTCCAGCCACAATCTCATGGGTTTAGACAAAAGGTGCATTCAAGTGCAGAGTTCTGATATTAATTTGGGCCGGATCCTGTCAGCAAGGCCAAGTAAAGGCTGTGCCCCCAGGGATCCCCATGCGTTCTGCGGGACGCCGCAGGCTCCGTCTGCCTCACGCAGCAGGTGCCTGCCTGGTACAACGACGAAGGGCTGCCCTCTCAGAAAGCTGCCGTTTGAGCATGGTCCAAAGAAAGGAAGAGGGAGGGAAAAAAAAAAACAACCCAAAGACATTAAGAAGGTGCTAAACAAGGTGCAAAACCCACCCTGAGGTAACTTGCAGCATATGAACAATGAAATGGCAATAAATACGATTGCTGTCTCTGCTGACTACACAAGGAGGAGTCGCAAGCTACATTAAAACACCAACCAAGTTCAGCAGTAACTGAAGTCATCATTCAAACAGATCCAGCCAAAAAGTCTTCTCAGAAACAGAACATCAGGGGTTAAAGAAACCTTACATTTTTTTAAACCAGTATTTTTAATTGCTGACCATGGAAACACACAGTGATCTTTGCCAGGTAAAGTCAGCCTTACGTCAAGTGCATGCGACGAGCTTCAAACAGATAAAAGCTGCACAACAGATGCCTTTATCAATTAATGCTGGGTGAACACAGACTTGACTTGTGCTGAGGCTCCTGAAGGTATTTCACAAAGCAAAAAAGAGGAACCCAAGCCACTTCAAGCTTGTGTGTAGGTTCAGCTAAACGCCTCAGAAAGAAAACAAAACCTGTAGCCTTTGTTTCCTGTCTCCTATATGGATGCTCTCCCTCCTTTCTTCACATCCAGGTATTACAGAGGGTGGGCCTTACCCTGGAACAACCAGGGCATCAAACTTGGTCGTTGGAAAATCAACAACCAATATTTGCACAGCTCTCAATGTTGCATCCTTACTGTTTCCTAGTAAGTAAGCATTGCTATAGGCACTGGTGCTTTAGAGTTAGTAAGGTGGAGGGAAACACAGCGTGTCTATAAATACCAGAAGTATCCTTACACATACATTTAGCCAAACCAACAGTGATGCTATGGATGGTCTCTTCAGGGATGTGAGCAAGAGCCATTTCCTTCTTTAAGTATATAAACAACACACTGGATTCGTAGTCAGCCTACAAGTTTTCACACAGCGGAGCTGCAGTCGTGACCTAGAATATGGCTTATATTGTGGGCAGGTCGGTTTTGAGGACTGCTTGGAAGAATCTGAAGCAGATGTGTTTGCAATGGAAAGCAAAGGCGACATTGCTGAACCATCTGGAGGAAGAGCTGTGGCTATCTCTGGAAACAAAGATGTCAAGTTAAAGTTGGATAAGTGCGACGTGTTGGTCATGTGCATCGGCGGCATGTCTGGAAGCAAAGGAAAACTCGGCTGAGCGAATCCAACAGGCCTGGGAGGAGACAAAATGGATCCAAATCGATTGTTTAGACTGCCACTACTTGGCTTCTCCGTGCTTGGGTTAGGAAACATTTGATTGGGAAAGTAAGGGATAGAAATGTCATTGGAAAGGGTAGGGTGGGCAGGAGAGTAAGGAGGGTAGAAGGACGGCAGCGTATTCTGAGGATCCACCGGGATTAGAGCTGGTGTCCGAGTGGCACTAGGCTGAGTGACCGGTGGGATGAAGGAGGCGTTGGCATTTATTGGTGGATTCATGCCCCCCTCTGGAATGAAAGGGAATCCAAAATTCTGAGAGAGAGTATGCTGGTCGGGGGGCGCATTGTCGTTAGACACTTGAGGGCCATCAGCCATAAATCGGACGATGCTTCCTCTCTTTTCTATTGCAGACTGCTGGCGCCCAAGGATCATACTGCTGCTGGTGGAGAGGGGCAGATGGGGAAGACTAGGGTCAAAGACATTTCCGTGCCTTTGAGTGCCAGATCGATTCCTTTCGGGCTGACGTATTTTAGACCCTGCGTTGTCTTGCAGAGGATGCCTCGACCGCTGAGTAACCGAGGAATTGGGCTGACGGACAGAGGGAGGCCCTTGCTCGCCGTTTCCATGCGAAACCGCAGGGTGAGGGTGACTGGGCCTCACAACTCCATGCATGTTGCTAGAAACAGGCGGATTCATGTGGCTCTTGGTTCCATGACTGTCCGTCATCCTCATGGGGTTGGATTTCTGCACGGAGATGTTTGGGCTTGTATTGCGACCCTGAATATCTCCTGAGGAAGAAGAACTTGAAAACGGAATCGTCAGAGAACTGTTCCTTGTGTTAATGGCACCAATAGACATGTCACAGCTCTCCCTGCTCTGGCCATCGCCCTCTCTTCGGATGTGGACACTTTCCCGTGCTGGGGGACAGTTGTACTCGATCGTGGAGGAGGCACCACACTGCGTGTTCCTTTGATGATCTGGGATTGATCTTTGGCTTCCACTAACTTGATCTCCCAGGTGAGGGGCGAGTAAACTCTGCATAAAGCTTTGGTGGCACGTGTTTTCATTTTCCCTTGGCGGCAGGGTGTTCCCGGTTGGAATACCCTGCACTGGCTGGTAGGGCAATCTCTTCTGTCTCTCTATGGACGGCCCAGTGTTTTGACCGATCCGAAACGCTTGTGACTGCATGCCTCTGAGGGATGACACAGAATTACCAATCTCACTGTTTCTTGAAGCCTGCACATCGAAATTGCTGGTTGGTTGTTGGTTGGGTGCAGCTGGCTTAAATGTCTGACAATCAGAAAGGCGCTGCACGTCCGAGCCAACCGTGTGGTCGACGGATAAGCGGCCCTGCATATTGTGAATCACCAACCCTTTATTTCTAGAAACATCGAGATAGCTTCTCATTTCAAGCTGGTCAGAAATCCTAGAGCCTTGAAGAGAGAGTCCTATTCTCTGCTCTGAATTAGAGGGTGTCTTCCCAATGAGTGCCTCAGCAGAGTAGCTGGAAACCCTGTTTCTTTCCTGCCTGTGAGGGGTGCATGTCATGTCTGATGGTCTGGTTACGATACTTGCCTGGGACACCATTTGCTGCTCTAAGCCCCTTGAGGTCATAAGTCTTTGCATCTGATTGTGCCCTGACACATGCTCAGAGGCTGAACCTTGCTGTCTGCTGCTAACCTCTTGTTGCTGTTGATGCATAATATCCTGACTTATATGGCTCTGGGGGTGGTTATGATGGTTTCTGCTGGTTGCAGGATTTTCACAGTTCTTTTCAGGCTGGGAAGCTCCAAAGTGCTGCTGCATCTGTTGCTGCATTTGCTGGTGGTGAGGATGAGGCTGACCACCTTTTTGCCGTGTTTGGTCGCTTCCGTGGTGTTTCTGCTGTAGAGAGAGTTGTGTGGCTTGCGTTCCCTGGATGAGATTTCGTTTCTTTTGCAGCTGCACCTCCTGCTGTATGGTTCGCTGTTGGTGGACACCGTGGGGTTGAGAGTGGACCGAGTTTTCCCCATGAGGGATGTGGTGCTGCAGCTGATACAAGTGGTGCCTTTCTCTTAACTGACCAGCCTGCTGCTGCTTTAAGTATGGATGATTACTGTGGAGGTGAGATATGCCTTGAGAAGGAACATGTTGAATTGGCTGCAGGTGCTGCCCTGCCTGGCCTTGCTGCTCTGAAATTGATGGCTGAGAACTGCACTGAACTTCAGTCTGTCTCAAAGCTGGTGGCACAAAGTTGCTGTTGGATGGGAATAACCTGTTAAGGCCATCGGTGTGCCCTTGATTGCTCACTGATGCCACTGAATTGGATGAATTAGGAGGAATCTGACTGACTAGCATTTGTGTTTGCTCAGCAATGCTCTCTGGGTTCGGTTCATCAGTGCCATCCCTTCAAGCCTTATGGGTGTTGTCTGGCACTGCTTTTGCCTCTTGGCCGTAGAGAGCAGAAGGTCATCCTGAACAGCCCGCTTGGCAGAGTCTTTGCGGCCCTCGTGGTTCTGCTGCTTGAGGTGCGATTCCTGCAGCTGGGGAGCCTGCATGGTGCTTGCCCTGATAGCATTCAGTTGTTCCTGAGCATAGTCACTCATCATAGCAGGTGCTGGAGACTGATTGACATACGTGCTAGATGGAAGGGAGAGGCTCACAGTTGCAGGGACACTGGCTGGCTCTGAAGACCGGGCTAAGCTCGAGCAGCTCACAAGGGGATGGACAATGCGACTCTGGTGTACTAGGTTGTTCACGCTTAAACTGGTGATGCTGGGCGACTGGGAAGCAGAAATCTGCAAAGAAGTGTTTGATGTTTCCACAGCTCCTATGGAGCAGCTTGGCTTTTCAACCTGTCTATCCACATTTGTCTGCACTGTATCTTGAGCACTGAACTTGTTTGTGGCTGCTTCCAATGGTCCTGCATTGCTTTCTTTCACTGGTTGAGGTTTAAAAGGCTGTTGCTCTCTCTCCAATGGTGCAACCTCAGCTGTCTTAGAGATGGCATCCCTCATGTTCACCTGTATTCCTCCTCCACCTTTCTCAAGGTTTTCCTGATCAAAAATAGCTCTTGCTGCAAGAGCTACAATGTCAGTCTGTTCTGAAAATGTGCAGCTGTTGCATGTACTGGTTGAGGTGCTGCTAGTAACATCTTCTCTGCTGGTATCTGGTAACATGGACGCAACTGAGAAGCTTCGGCTGCTGCCGGAACTGGTGGACATTGGGGAGTCTGCCTGCCTGCTAGCAATAAGGGAAGCACTAACTACTTCCTGATCAGAAATGCAGGAGTGATGCTGGGACAGAGTATCACCTTCTGTGTTCATTAGCAAGAGTTCCTGCTTCTCAGGCAAATCAACATTCGATTCTGCTGATTTATTAGAGTTTTCCACAGGAAAATTAGAATGCTCCCTCTGAACAGTAAATGAAGATGTTTTCTCCACAGTTGTTCTTTCTTTTGTGAGATCAGACAGCATTTTGGTTAGACCCTGTCCTTCTATCAAGTCTGTATCTTGCATTACCACTGAGGAATCCTGTGTGACTTTGCAGGACTCTGAAACTGTTCTTGCTTTGGAAGCATGACCTGCTGTGCTGCTCTGTGCTGCTGCTGTCCCAGCAACCTGAGAATGTGCTTCTTTACAAGAGGATGTTAAGGTGCTGGGGGGTTCAGAGGGTTTGGGAGACTCTGACAAGGCAGAGCTGGCTGGTGGCTGGCTCTGAGGCCCGTGAGGCTGCTGGAGGGGAGCAGTTTCTTTGGCACTCGGCGGGACGAGTGTCAGCTGCTCTGACACGATGGACTCTGGCAGCAAGGAAGCAGGCACCTCTGCTGAGCTGGGCTCAGGGGCAGAGTGGGTTTTGGCTGCCTGTTCAGGGCTCACAGTCTCTTTAGAATGACAGCCAGAAACGCCAACCCCACTCAGTGGTGCCACGCTGCTTGCCTGGGATGTCACAGAAGCCTGTGACACTGCCGGAGCGCTTTCAAGAGGCCTCTCACTGTTTGAATGCTTTGCCACCGTTTCCACGGGAGCAGAGTCCACCTTCCCAGCATCTTTGCAAGGAAGGGCTGGGCAGGACACTTTATTGCTGACTGCTTGGTGTTTCTTGGTACTCGGCTTTTTGTTAGTCCTCTTTGATTTTGCACTGGAGGGCAAGCCAGGAACTGCTTTTTTGGGGGAAGTGTTTATGGAGTTAGATGTGCTAGTTAACACTGAAACCTCTGCCGGTACTGAAGACGCCACGGAAGTTGGTAACGACACACAGTTGACTGTGGCAATGGGGTTATTGACAGTTGTGGGATTGGTAGGGTGGCTGAGAGACAGTTGTAAGCAGCTCTGTCCTGCCATTTGGGATATGCTTTGATTGAGGTTAGCTAAAGCACCAAATGTATTGAGGGCAACATTGGTATTTGGATCTTCGCTGGTGGTGGGTTGAATAATTTGCATAGGGGCCTGATTTGAAGCTCCAGATGAAGATATCACAGGCTGCAATGCAAAAAGCTGCCCATTTAATGAGATAGTTTGAGGATGCTGTTGATTTGACATTGTAACTGAAAACGTTTGGGTAGAGCTAGAGGATGGCAAAGAGGATGGTCTTGGTAATATATGGACAAGGTGCTTCCCTCCAAAAGTCTGTGGAAGAGCAGCGTTTTGGACAGAGCTGCTAGAGTTGGCTACTGCAGTCGGCCCATTCACAGGAACTCTTACAGCAGCAGCAGAAGGCTGAGCGGAGAGGAGGGGAAGAGGTGGCTGATTAGCAGCTTGTATAATTACAATCTGCTGACTGACATTTTGGCTGGGAACTTCTGCTCTCACGATTGGAGGGCACGGAGCAGGGTTGGGAGGCTGGAGAATGATGACATTCTGGTTAGGCGGTGCTCCTGTGACAGCCGACGCGACGGGCTGAGCCATGTGAATCACCTGCATAGCTGAATTCAACGGAAGGATATTTCCTGCAGCCTGAGTTTTAACCTGTGGCTGGCTGATTAATGGCTGCATAGGTAAGGGTGGGCATGAGGGTAACGTAACTACAATGTGCTCAGCTGCCTGACCATCCCCAGGCAGAGAAGTATTCAAACTGATACTCGTAGTCAAAGGCCTGCTGTGAGCAGAAGACACAGTACCAGCACCATTAACTGGCTCTACCAGTGCGGTCATTATACTGGATGGCGTTTGGCTTAGAGGCTGAACAGTATTTCCTGCTAGCTGCAAAGTTGTCCATGTGGTCTGTGTGTTTCCAGCTGAAGGCATCCGTGTAAGGCTACTCATGTTTTTCAAGTCTGAAGTGCCAACACCTGAAGAGCCTGGAAAAGACCAGCAGTTCTCTAAGGGACTGGCAGGCAGGGTGCTTATTGCCGTGGCAGCCTTCACGCCTTCCGCTGCACAAGTCACGAGCGTCCCGGCGCTGCTTACCAAGTCTGCACTTTTGAGGACATTTACAGAGGAAAAACTATCTGCAGTAGACACTCTTGCAGATGGCACACAAGCTGTGTTTGTGGTTGAAATGACAGCGCTTTCCTGAAGGTCACTCCTAGAACTGTGTCTGTTTGTACAAGTTGCATTTACCTGTTGAACTTGGGAGGCTTCTGTTGAGGCGTTGGAAGGAAGGCTGACTCCTGGCAGGAGTGTTTTCTTTGTTAGTTTAGTGCCCTCCTCTTCATTTTTACTACTGGGGAGATTTTGCTTACTCTGTAGTGCATTACTTGAAGAACACTGTAGTTCCCGTTCTGTTCTGGATTGAGACGTGCTCTGTGAGCTGGCAGTAGCAGCACTGTGCACGCCGCGCTCATTCTCTGGGGTGGAAAGCTCAACAACGTTCCCTGCTGGAGCTGTCTGAGCAGATGCCAGTGGAGAAACTGTGTTTTGTGACCATGGCTTGTTTTCTGTGGGGTAAATACCAGAAATAGTCACAGGAGTCACTAGGTTGCAAGTTCTCTGGACTGGCACAACATTGGCTGTTTGCTTCTGTAAATTATGACCAATGTTAAAGGTTATTCCCTGGACAGATGCTCCATGGTTATTTCCATTGGGTTGACTCCCATTTGAATAGACAATGATGTTCTTTTGAACCTGATCACCAGGAATAACAACAGAGACCTTTGCATTTTTGAGATTTCCTTTCCAGTGGATGGTAGGGTCATCATACAGGCAAATATCATTTGCCTTCAGTAGCTCGATGTACCTCCCATTCTCCTTCTGAAGTTCATCCAGCTGTTTCCGGAGTTTTTTTATCTCTTCAGCTAGAAAAGAGTGGGAGCACTCAGTTACATCAGCACCAGCACAAAGGCTAGGTAATGTGCATAGAATCAGTAAGATTGGAAAAGACCTCAGGAATATCAAGTCCAACCTGTCACCCAACACCTCATGACTAACTAAACCATGGCACCAAGTGCCACGTCCAATCCCCTCTTCAACACCTCCAGGGAAAGTGACTCCAGGCAGCACATTCCAATGGCCAATTACTCTTTCTGGGAAGAACTTTCTCCTCACCTCCAGCCTAAACTTCCCCTGGCACAGCTTGAGACTGTGTCCTCTCGTTCTGGTGCTGGTTGCCTGGGAGAAGAGACCAGCCTCCTCCTGGCTACAATCTCCCTTCAGGGAGTTGTAGACAGCAATAAGGTCTCCCCCTGAGCTTCCTCTTCTTCAGGCTAAACAACCTCAGCTCCCTCAGCCTCCCCTCATAGGGCTTGTGGTCAAGGCCTCTCCCCAGCCTTGTTGCCCTTCTCTGGACACATTCAAGCGTCTCAATGTCCTTCTTAAATTGAGGGGCCCAGAACTGGACACAGGACTCCAGGTGTGGCCTAACCAGTGCTGAGCACAGGGCAGAATGACTTCCCTGCTCCTGCTGGCCACACCATTTCTGATGCAGGCCAGGATGCCACATCATTTGGAGAGTAAACACTAGGTAGTACTGAAACAAGCTGTTCACAGTGCATGCTTTCTTCAAATGGTTAACATAATAAAAATGAAGACTCTTATCCTGAGAAGCCTCTCTAGCAAGGGGGAAAGGCAATGAACGCCACAGAGTATTCCGTTACGAAGAGCAGGACCAATTATGTAGTTAGGGGGAAACCATCAGAACTCAGGTGAAAATGAACACTAATCAAATTGTTTAATTACTGAAGGAGAGACAAGCACAGTTATCTTTTTCTTTGCTCTGCTTCTTTGTAAAGACTAAACCACTTTTTAATTAATTGATAATCTCACGGTTTTACAGGGCAATTAAGTTTCATTACCTCTAAAAATGAGATGCAAAATTCATTTCAAAGCACTTATGTGAAACCACAAAACCCAGTGCTGCTCTTGGAGACTGCTCACCTAACTAGGGGAATCACCCATTTTTTTCAAGCTAAATATATCAACAAGATAAGCTCTTTAGAATTCCATTCTGTGGGGAGAAATAGAATCACAGAATCAACCAGGTTGGAAAAGACCTCAGAGATCATCAAGTCCAACCTGGCACCCAACACCTCCTGACAACTAAACCATGGCTCCAAATAAGAATGATAAACCACAACATCAGGTCTGAGATGATTTCTGTTACACCTACATCACTGTAAGTTGACACATCTGTTTAAAAACCTGGGATGTGATGTGATGCTTTATGATGATATTTTATAGCATTTGAAAGGGGGGTGGGGGGGAAATAGCTGTATGCATGAAGGAAACTCCATGTTTCTGATAGGGGAAAAAAAAATCTAAGTGAAATTTCTCAGAAATTGTTCTGGTAAAATAAATACCAGAATACTACACTGGAATAAATCAGGACAGAATTTACTAAATAATCATAAAATTGTTTGGTTGGATCTTTAAGACCATCAAGTCCAACCATTATCTAACTCTCCCAAGGTTGGTGCTAAACCGTCTCCCTCGGCACCACATCTCTGCATCTTTGAAACACCTCCAGGCATGGCATGCACTATGAACAGCTTGTTTCAGTACTACATAGTGTTTACTCTCCAAATGTGTGGCATCCTGGCCTGCATGTCCTTGGGGAGCCCCTTCCAGTGTTTGAGGACCCTTTCAGTCAAGAAGTTTCTTCTACTAGCCAACCTAAACCTTCCCCAGTGCAACTTGAGGCCATTTCCTCTCATCCTGTCACTTGGTACGAGGAAGAAGAGTCAGACACCCACATCACTACAACCTCCTTTTGGGGAGCTGTAGAGCAAGGTGGTCTCCCCTCAGCCTCCTTTTCTCCAGGGTAAACAACCCCAGTTCCTTCAGCTGCCCATCACTTGTAAGCTCCATAATTACTTCACACCACAATGCAATCACTTCATTATCCCATAGCTATGTGCAAGAGCAGGCATTTGAGAATTCTCTTGGCTTCTTGTTTCAGTATAAGCAGCTGCAGTTTTCCTGCATGTGCATAATATCTTGGGATTCCCAAGTTTGTTGATCCAGACTTTGTTGCCAGTCAGTACCAACAGCCAAACAGTGGAAATGGACATTTTAGAGCCTCCAGCAGCATCTGTGCTTACCCTGTTCATTGTTCCCTCCATTCAGCAGAAGTTCGTCATTCTGCCTTTTCATTTCTGTTATGTACTTAAAAGCCTGATCCAGGATCATGTTCTTGCTCTTTAAAACAAAACATACACATACAATTAGTAGATTTGTTATGAGATTGCAATTGTCTTCAAGAGGTCTTTAGTTTAAAAAATAGAACAGAACTAGAAGAGAACTAGAAGTAGAAGAGAACTAGAACTAGAAGAGAACTAGAAGAGAACTAGAACTAGAAGAGAACTAGAAGAGAACTAGAACTAGAAGAGAACTAGAACTAGAAGAGAACTAGAACTAGAAGAGAACTAGAACTAGAAGAGAACTAGAACTAGAAGAGAACTAGAACTAGAAGAGAACTAGAACTAGAAGAGAACTAGAACTAGAAGAGAACTAGAACTAGAAGAGAACTAGAACTAGAAGAGAACTAGAACTAGAAGAGAACTAGAACTAGAAGAGAACTAGAACTAGGAATAGAATAGACCAAAGCAGGTTGGAATAGACCTTTGAGATCATCAAGTCCAACCTATCACCCAGAACCTTGAGACTAACTAAACCATAGCTTCAAGTGCCACATCTAACCCCGTCTTGAACACCTCCAATGATGGTGACTCCACCACCTCCCTGGGCAGCACATTCCAATGGCCAATCTCTCTTTCTGTGAAGAACTTCTTCCTAACACCCAGCCTAAACCTCTCCTGGCACAGCTTGAGACTGTGTCCTCTTGTTCTGGTGCTGGTTGCCTGGGAGAAGAGACCACCCCCACCGGGCTACAACCTCCCTTCAGGTAGCTGTAATGAGCAATAAGGTCTCCTCTGAGCCTCCTCCAGGCTCAGCAACCCCAATGGTTCTCTGAATGTTGGTGGGTAGGAGATTTTGGGGTTTGGTGGGATTTTTTTTCAAGATGAGCCACATGTTTCATGAGTGATATGCCCCCTAAATGCCATGATTTTTTGCAGAACAGTATTTTCAGCACTGAAGCTGACATTTCCCAATGTCCAAAGCAAGACACTAAGGCCACAGCACCTGAACAGCAAGCATTGTGTGCTGAGCAGCCTAAAATTCTTGTTCAGTAATAAACATATACATGACATGAAATTGTAAGATGCTGCCTTGTAAATATTTTATTGGGGAAGGAGCAAACACAGAATAATTACCAAGGGAGGGGGATGCATAATTTTGAAACTAATAATACTGGAGAATATGAAAAGACAAAATCTGCTGTAACTCCTCTACCATCCTGCCCTCCTGAAACTATGCTCATTCTTCCTGCAAAACCTCTTGTTTATCTCCTAATCCCTTCTCCTGCTGTTCTGCAGGAACAGCCTCCGCTGTAGAATGCTCTGTCTCTACAAAGATGCTTCTGTGCATCAGGCTCAAACCATTTGTTTCACCTGCTCCTTTCACAAGGACAGTGTTCTTAAGTTACTATTATTATTCCCCTTTCTGGATTGCTTTCATCTTGTTATATGAAAGATGACAAAAAGAAGCATGCATGCAATTCTGTTTGCATCACAGGACGTTTGGTGATCACCAGCAAAAGGCAAAGGAAGGATTGGAGAATGACTCAAAAAAATGATCATAGTATCAGTCAGGGTTGGAAGGGACCACAAGGATCATCTAGTTCCAATCCCCCTGCCATGGGCAGGGACACCCCACACTAGATCAGGCTGGCCAGAGCCTCATCCAGCCTGGGCTTAAACACCTCCAGGGATGGGGCCTCAACCACCTCCCTGGACAACCCATTCCAGGGCTTCACCACTCTCACGGGGAAGAACTTCCTCCTCACCTCCAGCCTGAATCTCCCCACCTCCAGCTTCATTCCATTCCCCCTAGTCCTAGCACTCCCTGATAGCCTGAGAAGTCCCTCCCCAGCCTTCTTGTAGCCCCCTTCAGATACTGGAAGGCCACAATGAGGTCACCTGGGAGCCTTCTCTTCTCCAGACTGAACAGCCCCAGCTCCTTCAGTCTGTCCTCATAGGAGAGGTGCTCCAGCCCTCTGCTCATCCTCGTGGCCCTTCTCTGGACACCTTCCAGCACCTCCAGATCCCTCTTGGAATAGGGGCTCCAGAACTGGAGGCAGTACTCCAGGTGGGGTCTCAACCAGAGCTGAGTAGAGGGGGAGAATCCCCTCCCTTGCCCTGCTGGCCACACTTCTCCTGATGCAGCCCAGGCTCTGATTTGCTTTCTGGGCTGCAAGTGCACCCTGAGAGCTCCTGTTGAGCTTCTCGTCCCCCAGCACCCCCAAGTCTCTCTCCTCTGGGCTGCTTTGATCTTGCTTAACCCACAGCTTTCACCACTCAGGCATCACAGCCTACATTACACAGCAGCAGTAGAAAATGACTTGACAAACAGGAGTTGCACAACCTAACCAGCAATCCACTGGCTAGAAACAACCTCCTTCTGCTTAGACTGCCCCTCCTCCTACAGAGGAAAGGCTGAACAGCTGTCCATCTGCTCGAGGTAACAGAGCAGGCAGCAGTTGAGAGAAGATTTTGACCTTCTGTCCTTACCAATATTCAGCACCCTGAACAAGACCTTTCTGTGAATCAGCTGCAGACAGATATCAACAAGCTACCCAAGTGCCTATGGGCAAATCAGTTTAGCTTACACTTGCTCAAAAATACTGCATGTATGAACTGAGGAGAAAATCAGTCACAAGTCCACCTCATACCATTTCATTTCTTCACATTCATACCCAACACCTTCAGATCAAAAGCTCAAAAGGTGCATCATTACTTTCATGTCACCTTGCACTTCCAAAAGGAATTCTATTACAAATAACATTTTAATAGTAAGATGTTTGAGCATATTCACTCAGACAGTTTTGCCTTCTTCCTAAGACAAACAGCAAAACGTGTGTGTATTTCTACAGACAAGGAAACACAGGAGCATTCTGCAGGAAGCTTGCATGCACCTCTGAAAGGACACTCACCTGCTTAAGTGCTGGAGAGCAGGGAATGAGTTCTCCAATCCTGTTTATCCCAGCATTAATCTTCTTCTTTCGATGTCTTTCCACTACAGAAAAACAGTACGTGCTGTGACATCTGGTTGGGCAAGGTGGCAGCTGGCACAGCAGCAGCAAAACTCAGACCAGCGTAAGGGCTCATAAATGGATTGTTTCATGATGTGTTAGAATGCTCACTAATTTGAGAGAGGGAAAAAAACATCCTGTAAAAGGTGGGGATGTTTGAGACAAAGGCAGGCTGGCAGAGTTGGGATTCTTCAGCCTGGAGAAGAGAAGCCAAGCCGCTCTCCATCATTTTTCAGCAGTCCTGGCTCACTGGAGAGGTCCCAGAAGACTGGAAGCTGGCCAACGTGGTGCCCATCCACAAGAAGGGCCGGTTGGAAGAGCCAGGGAATGATAGGCCTGTCAGCCTGACCTCAGTGCCAGGCAAGATTATGGAACAGCTCATCTTGAGTGCGATCACACAGCACTTACAGATGGCCAAGGGATCAGGCCCAGCCAGCATGGCTTTAGGAAGGGCAGGTCCTGCTTGACCAACCTGATCTCCTTCTATGATCAGGTGACTGCCTGGTGGATGTGGGGCAGGCTGTGGATGTGGTCTACCTGGACCTCAGCAAGGCCTTTGACACCGTCCCCCACAGCAAACTCCTGGCCAAGCTGGCAGCCCCTGGCTTGGATGGGAGCACACTGCGTTGGGTTAGGAACTGGCTGGAGGGCCGAGCCCAGAGAGTGGTGGTGAATGGTGCCACATCCAGCTGGCAGCCAGGCACTAGTGGTGTGCCCCAGGGATCAGTGCTGGGCCCCATGCTCTTCAACATCTTTATTGATGATCTGAATGAGGGCATTGAGTCCATCATCAGTAAATTTGCGGACGACACCAAGCTGGGGGCAGGAGTTGATCTGCTGGAGGGCAGAGAGGCTTTGCAGAGGGACCTCGACAGGCTGGACAGATGGGCAGAGGCCAAGGGCAGGAGATTGAACACATCCAAGTGCCGGGTTCTGCACATTGGCCACAGCAACTCCATGCAGTGCTACAGGCTGGGGTCAGAGTGGCTGGAGAGCGGCCAGGCAGAGAGTGACCTGGGGGTGCTGGTTGATTGTAGGCTGAACATGAGCCAGCAGTGTGCCCAGGCAGCCAAGAAGGCCAATGGCATCCTAGCCTGCATCAGAAACAGTGTGGCCAGCAGGAGCAGGGAGGTCATTCTGCCCCTGTACACTGCACTGGTTAGGCCACACCTTGAGTCCTGTGTCCAGTTCTGGGCCCCTCAGTTTAGGAAGGATGTTGTCTTACTGGAACGTGTCCAGAGAAGGGCAACGAAGTTGGTGAGGGGTTTGGAAGACAAGCCCTATGAGGAGAGGCTGAGGGAGCTGGGGTTGCTTAGCCTGGAGAAGAGGAGACTGAGGGGTGACCTTATTGCTCTCTACAACTACCTGAAGGGAGGTTGTAGCCAGGCAGAGGTTGGTCTCTTCTCCCAGGCAGCCAGTACCAGAACAAGAGGACACAGTCTCAGGCTGCGCCAGGGGAGGTTTAGACTGGATCTTAGGAAGAAGTTCTATACCGAGAGAGTGATTGCCCACTGGAATCAGCTGCCTGTGGAAGTGGTGGAGTCACCTTCACTGGAGGTGTTCAAGAAGAGGCTTGATGGGGTGCTTGGTGCCACAGTTTAGTTTTTTTAGTTGTTTAGGTGGGTTGTATTGTACTGTATTGTACTGTATTGTATTGAGGTGGGTTGGGTTGGTTGATGGGTTGGACGTGATGATCTTGAAGGTCTCTTCCAACCTGGTGTATTGTATTGTATTGTATTGTATTGTATTGTATTGTATTGTAAGACGCCACAGAGACCTTACAGGGGCCTTTCAGTACCTGAAGGGGGCCTACAAGAGAGCTGGGGAGGGACTGTTTACAAAGGCATGTAGCAATAGGATGAGGGGCAATGGTTTTAAACTAGAGAAGGGTAAATACAGATTGGACATTAGGAATATTGTTGGATTGGTTGATGGGTTGGACGTGATGATCTTGAAGGTCTCTTCCAACCTGGTGTATTGTATTGTATTATTATTATTATAATCATTTCTTTACCCTGAGGGTGGTAGAACAGGTTGCCCAGGGAGGTGGTGGAGGCCCCAGGCCTGAAGACATTCAAGGTCGGGCTTGATGGGGCTCTGGTCTAGTTGGGGATGTCCCAGCTTACTGCAGGGGGTTGGACTAGATGACCTTTAAAGGTCCCTCCCAACCCAATGTATTCTATGATTCTAAGATTCTATGAACTAGAATCAGTATTTTGGGATAAACCAGGCCAAAACCTTGCCAGACTTCTTCCCCAGTACATCTTTCTGCTACTTGTAGAAGAGGCCATTGAAACTAGACACTGACCAGTTGCTGCCCAAGAGATATGACTCCTGCAGCTCACAGCCAGTATTCACACAGAATTTCAGAGAAGCCAACATCCAGGTGGGTGCCTCAGGGCCAGATTACAGTAATATTTCTAATCCAGGGAACCTCTGGGGTCAGGTGTCTCAATGTTTTACAGAATCACAGAATGGTAAGGGTTGGAAGGGACCTCTGGAGATCATCTAGTCCAACCCCCCTGCTAAAGGAGGTTCACCTGGCCCAAGGTGCACAGGAACATGTCCCAGCAGGTTTTGAAAGCCTCCAGAGAGTGAGACTCCACAGCCTCCCTGGGCAGGCTGGTCCAGTGCTCCAGAACTCTCAAAATGAAGAGGTTCTTCCTTCAGTCTTAAGAGAGGTAGTTATTACTAGTGTGCAAATGCCCATGCATTTGTTTGCCTTTAGAACTGAAATAGTTTAGAACTGAAATAGTTTGCTTCTTAGTCAACTAGCACTGGAAGGACCAGGAAATGGTCCTGCTTTCATATTCAGGTGTCCTGCTGTAACTTCATGCTGTGAAAAACTGCAAAGCAGAGACCAATCAAGAAACCCTTCTGCACAGATATTCTATGCAAGAGCACAGAAAGGCATTTGGTAGGATGGGTTGGGGTTTTTTCTGTGTATTAAACAACTGCAGAGGAACCTTCTCCATGGAGAAATATGCAAAATGTGCTTTAATAGTTCAAAGAGTTTGTGCTTCTGTACAGATCATAGTATCATAGTATCAGTCAGGGTTGGAAGGGACCACAAGGATCATCTAGTTCCAACCCCCTTGCCATGGGCAGGGACACCTCACACTAGATCAGGCTGGCCAGAGCCTCATCCAGCCTGGGCTTAAACACCTCCAGGGACGGGGCCTCAACCACCTCCCTGGACAACCCATTCCAGGGCTTCACCACTCTCATGGGGAAGAACTTCCTCCTCACCTCCAGCCTGAATCTCCCCACCTCCAGCTTCAGTCCATTCCCCCCTAGTCCTATCACTCCCTGAGATCCTGAGAAGTCCCTCCCCAGCCTTCTTGTAGGCCCCCTTCAGATACTGGAAGGCCACAATGAGGTCACCTCAGAGCCTTCTCTTCTCCAGACTGAACAGCCCCAACTCCTTCAGTCTGTCCTCACAGGAGAGGTGCTCCAGCCCTCTGCTCCTCCTGGTGGCCCTTCTCTGGACACCTTCCAGCACCTCCAGATCCCTCTTGGAATAGGGGCTCCAGAACTGGAGGCAGTACTCCAGGTGGGGTCTCAGCAGATCTGAGTAGAGGGGGAGAATCCCCTCCCTTGCCCTGCTGGCCACACTTCTCCTGATGCAGCCCAGGATCTGTTTGGCTTTCCAGGCTGCAAGTGCACACTGAGAGCTCCTGGTGAGCTTCTCCTCCACTAGCACCCCCAAGTCTCTCTCCTCAGGGCTGCTCTCCAGCCAGTCCCTGCCCAGCCTGGATTTGTGCCTGGGGTTGCCTCCACCCAGGTGCAGATCAAACAAGAAGGCATAATGTGCTTCTACCTGCATTGTGTGTCTCCCGGTTTTTCTTTCTGCGAAACACAAAGAGAGAACAGTGGTGGGAAACAGAAGGGAGAAAAATCTGCACATCAACAAATATTTCTTGCATTGTTTCCATCACAGCTAACAATACCAAGCAATACTACATTCTGCTCTGTGAAGAACAACATAGCAGATGTGACACCCACAAGGGTTTGTCCTTGATATTAAATCATAGAATCACAGAATCAATAAGGTTGGAAAAGACCTCAGAGATCACCAAGTCCAACCTCTCACCCAACACCTCAGGACTACTAAACCATGGCTTCCAGTGCCATGTCCAATCCCTTTTTGAACACCTCCAGGGACAGTGACTCCACCACCTCCCTGGGCAGCCCAATAACAGGAATTAGTTTGTGTCCAGACAAATCAATTTCTGTGACACAAAGCACAGCATAACATTTTGATTACTGTCACTCATTTATAGGGCAGAGCTGCATTTCCATGGTTCTGTCCAGCAGCTCTTACACTATCCAGTATTCACTAAGGCCAAATATTAAAACCCAGTTCTATTTCTGAGCAACAAGGTGGTTAAGTGTTTGAAACATTGCTTTTACTTTCAGTGGCTCAAAGGAAAATGCTACCCCACACAGAGATTTTCTCAGACATGCTGCCTTCAAACATCAGGCACTCGAAGCCATGGTTTAGTTAGTTGTGAGGTGTTGGGTGATAGGTTGGACTGGATGATCTCTGAGGTCCTTTCTGACCTTATTGATTCTATGATTCCATGACCATACCATCTGGTATCAACCATGTTTCCTTTGTGTTAAAACCAGAATTAATACAGAATCACAGAATGCCAGGTTGGAAGGGACCTGAAGGATCACCTGGTCTAACCTTTCTAGGTAATAGTACAGTTTAAATGGGATGGTCCTACAGCCTGCCAGCTGAGCCTTAAAACTGTCCAAGGTAGGAGAATCCACTACTTCCCTTGGAAGATTGCAATCAGTTGTTTCCATCTCCCAGAACCTGGACTCTCCTGGCCCCAGGGTGACTCTGTCAAAAGTCTGCCAAGCTGCAGTTGGGCAGCAATCATCTGTTCTTGAGCACTTCACAGCCTAAGATTCAAAATAACCCAGCAGGGCACTTCAGCTCCAGAAGGACAAAGAACTGCTGGAGAGAGTGCAGGGCAGGGCACCATGAGGGGACTGGAACATCTATTGTATGAAGAAAGGCTGAGAGACCCCCATGCCCTGTCTCTTGTCCCTTCCCTCAGCTTAAACCAACACATAGAGTAAAGTAAAGCACATGTTCTCTGGTTTTCAGTTGCTTAGCCTGGAGAAGAGAAGACTCAGGGGAGACCTTATTGCTGTCTACAACTACCTGAAGGGAGGTTGTAGCAAGGAGGGGGTTGGTCTCTTCTCCCAGGCAACCACCAACAGAACAAGAGGACACAGTCTCAGGCTGCACCAGGAGAGGTTTAGGCTGGATGTTAGGAAGAAATTCTTCCCAGAAAGATTGCCCATTGGAATGTGCTGCCCCCAGAGGTGGTGGAGTCATCATCACTGGAAGAGTTTAAGAATCATAGAATCAATAAGGTTGGAAAAGACCTCAAAGATCATCAAGTCCAACCTGTCACCCAACACCTCATGACTAACTAAACCATGGCTTCAAGTGCCACATCCAATCCTTTATTGAACACCTCCAGGGATGGTGACTCCACCACCTCCCTGGGCAGCACATTCCAGTGGCTAATAACTGTTCCCTTGGCTGTCCTGCAGGTGTGCTGTGATTGCCCCCAAGATGATCTGCTCCATAATCTTGCCTGTCACTGAGGTCAGGCTGACAGGTCTGGAGTTTCCAGGTTCATCCATCCAACCCTTCTTGTGGACGGGCATCACACTGGCCAGTTTCCAGTCATCTGGGACCTCTCCAGTGAGCCAGGACTGGTGAAAAATGATGGAGAGCGGCTTGGCAGCTTATCTGCCAGCTCTCTCAGCACCCTAGGATGGATCCCATCCGGTCCCATGGACTTGTGGGTGTCCAAGTGGTTCAGCAAGTCCCTAACTATTTCCTCACAGATTTCAGGGGGATTATACTGCTCCCTGACCCCATCTACCAGTCCAGGAGGCCAGTTATCCTGCAGTCCTCCTGCCTTACCGTTGGAAATGGAGGCAAAGAAGGTATTTAGTACCTCAGCCTTTTCCTCATCTTTAGTTACAGTGTTCCCCCTCCAGGTCCAATAAAGAGGGGAGGTTCTTCTTGCCTCTCTTTTTAGCACTGATATATTTATTTAAATGCTTTTTATTGTCTTTCACAGCAGTCTTCAGCTTGAGTTCTAACTGGGCTTTTGCCTCTCTAATTTTTCTCCTACATGATCTAAAAACATCCTTTAACGTCTGTCACTGCAGATGGTCAGACCTGGAGGCATTTACCAAGAAATCCTGCCTAGTGAGGAACACCTTCAAGTCACACACATGGCAACTGAAGCCTGCAGATGTGTTCTACAACAATTCAAGATGTGATGAATCTTCATGTCCATCGAAAACTTGCACCATCAGAAGAGGAGTGCATGTAAACCACCACTTTAAATGCTGTCCAACTGTACAGCAAGCTGCAGCTCTATCCATAAAAATCATCTGCCAGTCAGAACTGATCCTGAATAAAGGCTGGAGAGGCTCAGCTGCTCTTTGATTCCCATTACCAAAGCAGAATGCAAAATACTCTGTTAGCAGGGGAAGAAAGAGTCATGAAATCCATGAAGACTGAAAAGGTTTCTGTAGAACAAATCAATGTTCTCTCTGACCTTTTCTTACCCTACAGAGCCACCTAGCATAAGATGGGTGTTGAATTTAAATAGGGAGGGAAAGATTTGGGGAGTGGACTAGATGACCAGAGGGGTTCAAGAGGGGATTGGACGTGGCACTTGGTGCCATGGTCTACTCATGAGGTTGGACTTGATGATCTTTGAGGTCTCTTCCAAGTTTGGTGATACTGTGACCTTTGGAGGTCCCTTCCAACCCAACCTATTCTATGATTCTATGACTCCCATGCCCATCAGGCATTAGATCAAGGACAAAAGATCAAAAACCTGGAAATTTTGTCATGAGCTCCAAGTCCCTTGGCTGCAAATTTGGGTCATAGTGTTGCTGTACAGCCTCAAGATGCACTTTGTGTTTCAGCTGAGATTTGAGATTCAAAGTCCAGATTCCACTGAGAGTTGAGGGAGAGGTCTGAATTATTTTGCCAAAATGCATGTAGTGACCTCCCAGTATCTACCAGGACTCTGCAATAACACAATCTGCACTCTGAGGTGATGACACAGCTTTAGACACATTGGAGCAGTTACTACAACAAAGAATCTCTGTTGCTTAGGTGGCCCAAGGAGGCAGGTCCTCAACAAATAATTCAGCATACATAGGGGAAAGAGAGAAAGGGAGTTATGGAACATAGTTCCCCAATCCTTTGGATCAATCCTGGTCAAGAACTTCTTGACAACACCCTTGTTACCAAAGTTTTAGCTGGAAGTTTCTCAACTGTGACATGAGCACAGAGTTACAAAGCAGCCACAGAGACTCACCGATGTTGCTTCTTCGTAGGTGTCTCATTCTCTGTCATCTCTGGCATGGTTTCGGAGAAGAAAGCCTGAAGAAGATTGTGGAAGTAATTAGCAACTTCTACACCCTTCTGAACTCAAACTACACACAACATTTGCTACATCATTTTGCCTTTGACCACACAGCAGAGTGTATGCAGAGGTCCACCACTTTGATGTAGAACAGCAGGGTCATCTGAGCGTTAGAAGTGAAGTACGTTACCTGGCAGAGTGCTTTGTGACCCCCCACTGCCTAGAGTGAACCTGTTTCCATTTCCTCAATTACTTGAGACATAAAAGCAGTTATAATCCCAAATACATGAAAGAAAGAAGGAAAATTAAGAGCATATGATTGTTTTCTGAATGGGAGGAGGTGCAGCTGAAGCTCTTCCTAACTGAATCACAGAATCACCAAGGGTGGAAGAGACCTCAAGGATCATCAAGTCCAACCTGTCACCACAGACCTCATGACTAAACCACGGCACCAAGTGCCACATCCATCCCCCAGGGATGGTGAACATGCATTCAACTCCTAGTGCTCAATAAAGCCAACCTTATTGATTCTATGATCTTTTCATTTATGTGGATGACACTGCATTTAAATCAAGATCAGTGTTTCAGGTGGACATTGTAAGAGCTATAAACTACATCAAGCTTGAAGGAACCTTGATACTAAATAAATGTAAATGTTGATTTGCTTCTCCTTCATGTGGCTAAAGACATTGGAATTTACTCTCTTTGCAGAAGACTTTCAGCTAAGAGAGTGTATCTCATGAGTGAACTTAAAATCAATTTGCCTCCTGTCTTCTACTTCAGAGATTCAGTGAAGGGACTTCTCAGTGAAGAATAATTACTTGAGGTGGAATGAGACATGAGAAGCCCACTGTCATAGCTCTGGTGATAGAACAGCTGTGAGGAAGAACTGGAGGCTATAAACCACTGTCAGCCCACAGAAGTCTCCAGCTAGGCAGTGGGGGGTTTTGTCTGTTTTGGGTGGGGGTTTTTGGGGGTATTTGGTTTAGATTTTTCTTTTTCACTGTATTTATTTTTATTTGAGAGCCCACATATTCAGAAGCTCTTGAGAATAGTGCCCCAGTGGTGTGCCAGCTCTCTTTGGAGGGGTATCAAGTAAAACCCAAAGGTTTTTGCTCTTACAGACTCACAATAGCAGAGGCAGGGGGAAACCAAGTGCACTGTATTTCTTATGGTGCAACCTAGCAATAGAGACCTCAGCAATGTATGCATGTGCTGTTTAATAAATCTAACCACCTCTTTTTGGGTAGAAAAGCAGAAACTGAAATAAACTGGTTAATTATCTGGTGCAGCCTTGTTGTTTTTCTTAATGCTCTAACAAGACTACTTTGAAACAGAGGAACATGGATTGAATTCTGGGATTAAACTTGTCACCTCAAGAAACTCCAGCTGCAATAGCATTTGTTGCACTTCTATACCCTGTCTTCCTTATGAAATGGGCTGTAGAATAGAATAGAATAGAACAGAATAGAACAGAACAGAACAGAACAGAACAGAATAGAATAGAATAGAACAGAATAGAACAGACCAGGTTGGAAGAGACCTTCAAGATCATCGAGTCCAACCTATCACCCAACACCACCTAATCAACTAAACCATGGCACCAAGCACCCTGTCAAGTCTCCTCCTGAACACCTCCAATGAAGGTGACTCCACCACATCCCTGGGCAGCACATTCCAATGGGCAATCACTCTCTCTGTGTAGAACTTCTTCCTAACCTCCAGCCTAAACCTCCCCTGGCACAGCTTGAGACTGTGTCCTCTTGTTCTGGTGATTGTTGCCTGGGAGAAGAGACCAACCCCCACCTGGCTACAACCTTTCTTCAGGTAGTTGTAGACAGCAATAAGGTCTTCCCTGAGCCTCCTCTTCTCCAGGCTGAACAACCCCAGCTCCCTCAGCCTCTCCTCACAGGCCTCTCCTCCAAACCCCTCCCCAGCTTCATTGCCCTTCTCTGGACAGGTTCCAGCAAGTCATCATCCTTCTTAAACTGAGGGGCCCAGAACTGGACACAGGACTCAAGGTGTGGCCTAACCAGTACAGTGTACAGGGGCAGAATGACCTCCCTGCTCCTGCTGGCCGTGCTGTTCCTGATGCAGGCCAGGATGCCATTGGCCCTCTTGGCTGCCTGGACACACTGCAGGCTCATGTTCAGCCTACAATCAACCACTACCCCCAGGTCCCTCTCTACCTGGCTGCTCTCCAGCCACTCTGACCCCAGCCTGTAGCACTGCATGGGGTTGCTGTGGCCAATGTGCAGAACCTGGCACTTGGATGTGTTCAATCTCCTGCCCTTGGCCTCTGCCCATCTGTCCAGCCTGTCGAGGTCCCTCTGCTAAGCTCTCCTACCCTCCAGCAGATCAACTCCTGCCCTCGGCTTGGTGTCATCTGCAAATTTACTGATGATGGACTCAATGCCCTCATCCAGATCATCAATAAAGATGTTAAAGAGCACTGACCTCAGAGGAACTGAGGTAGACCTCAGTGGAACTGAAGCATATCAAATACTAACCTAAAGTTGCTCGATAGCTTGTGAGGCTCGTACACACAGCGCAGTGGTGTCTGGCTTGCAGCGTGCATGGAACGGTGTCACTTGGAAGAAGCTCAGTGCCATAATCTTAAAAATATGGGCAGAAAAGGAAGAAAGAAATGAGGAGTCTTTCAGAGGTTGCAATAACAGCTTCCCATTTTCTGAGGACCAAAAAATGATTACAAACTGCAGTAATAAATTTCAGCACAAACTTCCACTAAGGCCTTGCCTTGTCTTCCCTAGTCCTGTGTACAGCGTAGTGCTGAATCATAGTTTCATAGTTTCAGTGAGGGTTGGAAGGGACCACAAGGATCATCTAGTTCCAATCCCCCTGCCATGGGCAGGGACACTCTACACTACATCAGGCTGGCCAGAGCCTCATCCAGCCTGGGCTTAAACACCTCCAGGGATGGGGCCTCAACCACCTCCCTGGACAACCCATTCCAGGGCTTCACCACTCTCATAGGGAAGAACTTCCTCCTCACATCTAGCCTGAATCTCCCCACCTCCAGCTTCATTCCATTCCCCCTAGTCCTAGCACTACCTGAGAGCCTGAGAAGTCCCCTCCCCAGCCTTCTTGTAGCCCCCTTCAGATACTGGAAGGCCACAATGAAGTCACCTCAGAGCCTTCTCTTCTCCAGACTGAACAGCCCCAACTCCTTCAGTCTGTCCTCATAGGAGAGGTGCTCCAGCCCTCTGCTCATCCTCGTGGCCCTTCTCTGGACACCTTCCAGCACCTCCAGATCCCTCCTGGAATAGGGGCTCCAGAACTGGAGGCAGTACTCCAGGTGGGGTCTCAGCAGAGCTGAGCACAGGGGGAGAATCCCCTCCCTTGACCTGCTGGCCACACTTCTCCTGATGCAGCCCAGGATCTGATTGGCTTTCCGGGCTGCAAGTGCACACTGAGAGCTCCTGTTGAGCTTCTCCTCCACCAGCACCCCCAAGTCTCTCTCCTCTGGGCTGCTCTCCAGCCAGTCACTGCCCAGCCTGGATTTGTGCCTGGGATTGCCTTGACCCGGATGCAGGACCCTGCCCTTGGTCTTGTTGAACCTCATGAGGTTGGCTTGTGCCCACCTCTCCAGCCTGTCCAGGTGCCTCTGGATGGATCCCTTCCCTCCAGCTGTCTGCTGCACCACACAGCTTGGTGTCATCAGCAAACTTGCTGAGGGTGCACTCAATGCCACTGTCCATGGCACTCACAAAGATGTTGAACAAGCCCTGGTCCCAGGACTGATCCCTGAGGGACTCTGCTTGTCTCTGGCCTCCACTGGGACATGGACCCATTGACAGCCACTCTTTGGGTGCAGCCATCAAGCCAGTTCTGTATCCATCTAGTGGTCCATCCATCAAACCCGTGTGTCACCAGCTTGGAGACCAGGATGTGGTGTGGGACAGTGTCAAAGGCTTTGCTCAGGGCCAGGTAAATGACATCAGTTGCTCGCCCCCTCATCTATTGATGTTGTCACCTGTTCATAGAAGGCCACCAGGTTTGTCAGGCAGGATTTGCCCTTGGCAAAGCCATGCTGACTGCTCCCAATCACCTCTTCACTACTCTTCTGAGTCAGTAGTGCCTCCAGGAGGATCTGCTCCATGATCTTTCCAGGCACAGAGGTGAGACTGACCGGCCTGTAGTTCCCTGGTTCCTCCTTCTTACCCTTTTTGCAGATGGGAGCAATGTTTGCCCTTTTCCAGCCTGTGGGGACTGCCCCAGGCCGCCATGACTTTTGGAATAGAATAGAGAGGGGCTTGGCAACCTCATCTGCCAGCTCTCTCAGCACCCGTGGGGGTATCCCGTCGGGTCCCATGGACTTCAACACTTTCAGGCTCTTCAGGTGATCACCAACCTGAGCTTCACTTACCATGGGCAGTTCTTCCTCCCCATCCCTGGCATCGTCTGCCATGACACCAGGAGTGTGGCTGGAGGCCCTTGCAGTGAAGACTGAGGTAAAGAAGTTATTGAGTACCTCAGCCTTCTCTACATCACTTGTGACTAATTCACCAGTTTCCTTTCTGAGGGGGCCCACACCTTCCCTACTCTTCTTACCATTCATATACCTGTAGAAGTTCTTAGTGCTCCCTTTGACCTCCCTGGCTAGATTCAATTTGAATCATTCAAGGTGTCTGCTGAGGAGGAAGGAAAACTGTGGATGATGACTTTTGGAGACAGGGATGCTGCTGCTAGGTTTAAGAAGTTTGCAGCTGAGGGGGGACAGACCCTGGGCGGCAGCAGCAGCCTGGGAAGGGTATTTGTGGGCGTGTGCTTTGTTACACCCTTTACCTTCACACAGTTGTGCTTTATCTGTAGCCTTGCATGGTAAATGGCCACCTAAAGTCACATATTCTATATTAAATACACTGCAATACAGAAACAATCCTTTGGTTCTGAAGTTGTATATATTTCACACGATCACAGAATCACCAAGGCTGGAAGAGACCTCAAAGATCGTCAAGTCCAACCTGTCATCACAGTGTATTAGAGGTTGGAAGGGACCCCAAGAGATCATCAGGTCCAAGCCCCCTGCCAAAAGCAGGATCACTTAGGGTAGTCTGCACAGGAATGCATCCAGGTGGGGTTTGAAAGGAGACTCCACAACCTCCCTGGGCAGCCTGTTCCAGTGCTCTGTCACACTCACTGTAAAGAAGTTTCTCCTCATGTTGAGGTGAAATCTCTGTTCAAGCTTGAACCTGTTGTTCCTTGTCTGATTACTGTGCAGGAGCCGCCTCTATTTGACACCCACCCCTCAGACATACACATTGATGAGATCCCCTCTCAGTCTTTGCACAAAATACACATTCCCAAGGGAATACCAGCTGGTAGTTTCCTAGGGCAACCAGACCACTCCCAGAGCTTCTGCAAGAGTTAAGCAAAACCAATGCCAATAAGCTGAAACTTGTTATACAACCCACTTTCTGTGGTGCATGCAAAAAACCAACAGATGGAAAAAATAACATCACTACTTATGGAACTGTTTTCTTTACCAATCTTGTTTGCACGGTCTGAACTCAAATACAAACACAGGGATGTTTGTCTTCCTCATGACTTAAAGCAGTTACATTGCAGTAAGGCTGTTATGATAGAATCACAGAACCAATAAGGTTGGGAAAGACCTCAGAGATCATCAAGTCTAACCTGTCACCCAACAGGGAAGTCATTGTACCCCTGTACTCTGCACTGGTTAGGCCACACCTTGAGTCCTGTGTCCAGTTCTGGGCCCCTCAGCTTAGGAAGGATATCGAGACACTTGAATGTGTCCAGAGAAGGGCAACAAGGCTGGGGAGAGGCCTTGAGCAGAGCCCTGTGAGGAGAGGCTGAGGGAGCTGGGGTTGCTTAGCCTGGAGAAGAGGAGGCTCAGGGGAGACCTCATTGCTCTTTACAACTACCTGAAGGGGGATTGTAGCCAGGAGAAAGTTGGTCTCTTCTCTCAGGCAACCAGCACTAGAACAAGAGGACACAGTCTCAAGCTGTGCCAGGGGAAGTTTAGGCTCAAGGTGAGGAGAAAGTTCTTCACAGAGAGAGCTGTTAGCCATTGGAATGTGCTGCCCAGGGAGGTGGTGGAGTCGCTGTGCCTGGAGGGGTTCAAGGGGGACTGGACGTGGCACTTGGTGCCATGGTTTAGTCATGAGGTGTGTGGTGACAGGTTGGACTCGATGATCTTTGAGGTCTCTTCCAACCTTGGTGATACTGTGATACTGTAACACCATCTAATCAACTAAACCACGGCTTCAAGTGCCACATCCAATCCCCTCTTGAACACCTCCAGGGACAGTGACTCCACCACCTCCCTGGGCAGCACATTCCAGTGGCCAATCTCTCTTTCTGGGAAGAACTTACTCCTCACCTCCAGCCTAAACCTCCCCTGGTGCAGCTAGAGACTGTGTCCTCTTGTTCTCGTGCTGGGTGCCTGGGAGAAGAGCCTCCTGGCTACAACCTCCCTTCAAGTAGTTGTAGACAGCAAGGTCTCCCCTGAGCCTCCTCTTCTCCAGGCTAAGCAACCCCAGCTCCCTCAGCCTCTCCTCACAGGGCTGTGCTCCAGACCCCTCCCCAGCCTTGTTGCCCTTCTCTGAACACATTCAAGAGTCTCAATGTCCTTCTTAAATTGAGGGGCCCAGTTATGTAAGACAATGCAACAGAACTAAAAAGAAATTATTGGGGTTTTGGGAACAGCATTGGAGGAAGCAGCAGTTCACCTCACAAGAGATATTCCTCTCCTATCTACATCCATTTTAGTTTTCATTTATAATTTTCATTCATACCAAAGACATAATTGCTCACAACCACTTACTAACATGTGGTTTCAGGACAGCATAGCTGTAGGGTGATCCAGAGAGATCTTGATCAGGTCTGCTTAGAAAACTTCATGGGGGAAAAAAAAAGTACACTTCCTCACCATAACCTAAAAGTCCAGCTTCCATGTTTGTACTGCTTGCTCTACCATTGGTGCCCCTTGAGTTTTCCTAGGCTAACACAGCCTCATTTATAAACCTTAGAGGAGGGGCAAGGAGACAGACAAGAGAGATCACAACTACTGAACCAAGTCTCTGACTTGCTGCTGATGTTCTGAAGAGAATAGAATAAGCCAGGTTGGAAGAGACCTTCAAGATCATCGAGTCCAACCTATCACCCAGCACCACCTAATCAACTAAACCATGGCACCAAGCACCTCATCCAGTCTCCTCCTAAACACCTCCAATGATGGTGACTCCACCACCTCCCTGGGCAGCACATTCCAAGGGGCAATCACTCTCTCTGTGTAGAATTTCCTCCTAACATCCAGGCTTTTTAGGAGAGGTATCTTTGGACATTTCACATCCAGATCTGAGATGCTGCCACCCTCACACACTATGTGGATGACTTTGGTACTACAGACTGAAGTGGTACATGGTGCTGGTAAATGAAGATGCCTACGGGCAAACTATCTCCTGTGGTCTGGATGAATTGCTACATGGAAGCAAAGAGCTGTAATTACACAACCAAGTGCACAAACTAGAATTACAAAGACCAGAGCTGTTACCCTGAAGAGTATCTTCAGCTACTTCAGATCAAAATAAGGGGAATGTAATTCTTTTCTTTAGGGAAGCAGAAAGCAATGACCAGGGAGATTCTCCTGATCTGCAATGTTCTTAATGTATTTTCATAGAATCAATAAGGTTGGAAAAGACCTCAGAGATCAGCAAGTCCAACCTGTCACCCAACACCTCATGACTACTAAACCATGGCTTCAAGTGCCACGACCAATCCCCTCTTGAGCACCTCCAGGGACGGTGACTCCACCACCTCCCTGGGCAGCACATTCCAACGGCCAGCAACTCTTTTGTTAAGATTCACCAGTCACCACACACCAATTTCATGAACAAAGTGAGAACACAGGAGAAAAAAAATCTTACATTGCAAGACAATGCTTATCTCCCTGGTTTTCAGCACCTGGTGATCCACAGTACACTTCAACACTTCTAATAGAAGACAGATATGTGATTGTGCTATGCTTGACAACAGAGTCAAAAAAACCTGTTCTGATGGTGAAAGCCAAGTGAATACTAAGTGGATGGCACACAACTTCCTGAACCAGGTCATAATCCCCAGAAATCCATGAGGAAATAGATAGGGACTTGCTGAGCCACTTGGACACCCACAAGTCCATGGGACCGGATGGGATCCATCCTAGGGTGCTGAGAGAGCTGGCAGATGAGCTGGCCAAGCCGCTCTCCATCATTTTCCTCCAGTCCTGGCTCACCGGAGAGGTCCCAGATGACTGGAAACTGGCCAATGTGATGGCCATCCACAAGAAGGGATGGATGGAGGAATCTGGAAACTCCAGGCCTGGCAGCCTGACCTCAGTGCCAGGGAAAATGATAGAGCAGATTATCCTGGCAGCAATAGCTGTGCACCTGCAGGATGGCCAAGAGCTCAGGTCCAGCCAGCATGGATTTAGGAAGGGCAGGTCCTGCCTCTCCAACCTGATCTCCTTCTGTGATCAGGTGACTGCCTGGTGGATGTGGGGAGGCCTGTGGGTGTGGTCTGCCTGGACTTCAGCAAGGCCTTTGACACCATCCCCCACAGCAAACTGCTGGCCAAGCTGGCAGCCCCTGGCTTGGACAGCAGCACTCTGAGCTGGGTTAGGAACTGGCTGGAGGCTGAGCCCAGAGAGTGGTGGTGAATGGTGCCACAGCCAGCTGGAGGCCAGGCACCAGTGGTGTCCCCCAGGGATCAGTGCTGGGCCCCATCCTGTTCAATATCTTTACTGATGATCTGGATGAGGGGAGAGGCCTTGAAAACAAGCCCAAAGACGAGAGGCTGAGGGAGCTGGGATTGTTCAGCCTGGGGAAGAGGAGGCTCAGGGGAGACCTCATTGCTGTCTACAGCTACCTGAAGGGAGGTTGTAGCCAGGAGGGGGTTGGTCTCTTCTCCCAGGCAACAAGCACCAGAACAAGAGGACACAGTCTCAAGCTGTGCCAGGGGAGGTTTAGGCTGGAGGTTAGGAAGAAATTCTACACAGAGAGAGTGATTGGCCATTGGAATGTGCTGCCCAGGGAGGTGGTGGAGTCACCATCCCTGGAGGTGTTCAAGAGGGGACTGGACATGGCACTTGGTGCCATGGTCAGGTCATGAGGTCTGTGGTGACAGCTTGGACTTGATCTTTGAGGTCTTTTCCAACCTTGGTGATACTGTGATAATCTCTGTGTGGGTCAGATTATGTGAATTAGATGAAAAGTCATGGCTGGGGATGAACGTGTGCACACCCTGCTGCAAGCACATCTGTGCTGAGCCAAATGCTGCTTGCAGCATGTTGCCTAAACCACAAATAATTTAATTTTCCTGAAAAAAGCCTTAACAGATAAGTCATCATGGTCTTAAAATACTGTGGCCAAGATGATGATTTATAGCTGAGGAAGGAATCCACACATGACAGCTGTATTTGAAACACCAAAGTGGACAAGCATAGAATCTACAGCTTCAAGCAAGAGCCAGTCTAATTCTGCATTCTAGTGTGACTTTACCTTCAAATGAAATCTCTACTCAAAGAACACGACTTAGTCACAGGGCTTGATAACCAATTTAGAATCAAAGCAAAAAAACATTCCTTTTGGCCACAATACTATTCTCTACTTTGTTGTTTGAGATCTTAAGCTCTCTTTCATCTTGCAGCTACAAAGGGCCTTCAAAGAGCCTGTTTATAAAACTGCGTAAGGTTTGAGGAGGTATCAGTGGTTCTCCAATAGCTGCACCAGATACACGTACAAGCCCTACGAGGAGAGGCTGAGGGAGCTGGGGTTGCTTAGCCTGGAGAAGAGGAGGCTCAGGGGAGACCTCATTGCTCTCTACAACTACCTGAAAGGAGGTTGTAGCCAGGTGGGGGTTGGTCTCTTCTCCCAGGCAACCAGTGCCAGAACAAGAGGACACAGTCTCAAAACTGTGCCAGGGGAAGTTTAGGTTGGAGGTGAGAAAGTTCTTCCCAGAGATTGGCCCTTGGAATGTGCTGCCCAGGGAGGTGGTGGAGTCACCATCCCTGGAGGTGTTAAAAAAGGGACTGGATGTGGCACTTGAAGCCATGGTTTAGTTAGTCCTGAGGTGTTGGGTGACAGGTTGGACTTGATGATCTTTGAAGTCTTTTCCAACATTATTTGTTCTATGATTCTATGACTCTTCCCCCAACCCAGGAAAAAAAAACAAACAAAACCCCCAAAGCTGAGCAATGCACATTTCATTCCAGGATCCTCACAAAAGGTTAACAGTGGATGGAAGAAGGCTAATTCTCCTTCACAACCTCAATGCTCTCCAGAGTTTTTCCTCCATGAAGTGAACCCACCGGGAAATTGCTTCAGTTTCAGGAACAACAGAGTTACCTTGTTTGAGAGTTCTGAATACTGGCCAGGATAAAACTGCCAACTATTTAAAATCAGATTTAACAGAGAGCTTTGAACAAAAGATAGGATAGGATAGGATAGGATAGGATAGGATAGGATAGGATAGGATAGGATAGGATAGGATAGGATAGGATAAGAACAGAATAGACCAGACCAGACCAGGTTGGAAAAGACCTTTGAGATCATCAAGTCCAACCTATCACCCAGCACCATCTAATCAACTAAACCATGGCACCAAGTGCCTCATCCAGGCTCTTCCTAAACACCTCCAGTGATGGTGACTCCACCACCTCCCTGGGCAGCACATTCCAATGGCCAATCTCTCTTTCTATAAAGAACTTCTTCCTAACATCCAGCCTAAAAAGATAGCTGAGCCCAGGTGACCAGGGAATGCAGGCACAGTTGGGAGGACCTGATTTAGCAACTGGGCTAATCTTACTACATATAAACAAAACCAAATTTGTTAATGAATACAACTAGATGGATTTAAAGGAGGAAGAAAACCAAACAAATCTTGCTTTAAAATGAAGCAACACAAGGCAATGTCTGAGAGAGTGAATGAAAGTGCTGAAACTGCACCACTACTTTCTCCCACTGTAAAAGACCACTTCCAAGGAGGAAACAAAAGCAAAATCAATGTATGTTAAACACCAGAAAATAGAACCACTAGGTGCAAGCTCACAGCAAACCTGAGTTCCTTAAATCCACAACTTCAGACAACTTACTTAGCTTAGGAGAAGTACAATACATGAGCTATCCAGGGATAAGTAAGTACTTGTGAAAGCACTACAAATGAGACTACTGTAGAAATTTAGCACTGACAACCCAGCAGAAATGGGAACCAGATTTCCAAGTTATTACTTTGAAGAGATCTGAAAGGAATAGGTAATGGGATGGGACCTCACAGTATCGCAGTATTGCCAAGGTTGGAAGAGACCTCGAAGATCATCAAGTCCAACCTGTCACCACAGACCTCATGACTAGACCATGGCACCATTGCCACATCCAGTCCCTCTTGAACACCTTCAGGATGGGGACTCCACCACCTCCCTGGGCAGCACATTCCAATGGTGATGACTCTCTCAGTGAAGAACTTCTCCTCACCTCCAGCCTAAACCTCCCCTGGCACAGCTTGAGACTGTGTCCTCTTGTTTCTGGTGCTGGTGCTAGAGAGAAGAGACCTAACCCTTTCCTGGCTACAACCATCCTCAGGTAGTTGTAGAGAGCAGTGAGGTCTCCCCTGAACCTTCTCTTCTCCAGGCTAAGCAACCCCAGCTCCCTCAGCCTCTCCTCACA